>UESW01003847.1:2066403-2115606 GCA_900491605.1 Calamus simplicifolius
CCCTTGAGATGATAAGACACTGATGATAATTAGAATTGCAACAACTAATCCTCAGTTCAAGTTGCAGTCATTTGAATTAATTTATTTTCATGCCATAGTAAATATCTATTCTTTGGGCACTCTCTCATCTAGGTATTTCAAGGAGGCCCTTATAAATGTTTACACGTTGACATTGCCCTAGTTACCTGTTCAAATATGAGAACACTTAAATTAACCCATCCATCCAATGGACAATTTTAAATTGTTAAAAAGGCATCCCACCTCATTGCCCTAAAGTATAACTCAATGGTGTACTGAAGTTGAGAGGTTATAGAGCATGTTAAAATATACTCTTATTACTTTGACTAGCTCAAGTTTATTCGTCTAATAAGTTTCAAAACAAAGCAACGGGTTGTCTAATATTCTTGGAAATCATATCTCACTCTGGGTTTTCCAACGAATGTTGTCCAAATTTGTGTGTGGATATATAATCATCTGACCTGAATCTGACCCATCGCATCCCCCATTTAAGTGTTAGGTATTAATGTTGAAATAAATGCATGAGAACACTATATATGAGAGGAAATTGGTTACAATGTAGTTCAGTAAAAGAAGAACAAACAAAATTAAGATCTGAAAAGTTAAAGCAGATATGGATTAAACAAATAAAGTGACCAAATCCTATAATGGAGAACATAAGTATTGATGGCAATGTAGTTTATTATCAAGTAGTATCTTGGCATCCTGTCTAATTTTTTGATGTAGCTTGACTTCAGTCTGAATCGTATCATGTGTATAACCCAAAGAGTTGTGACAAGTGTTGCAAGATCAAGAACTGTATGAATATCCTTTTCAAGGATGAAACTGCAATACAGTCGTGCAGCTAAAATATTGCAGTTAACTCTTGCGATTTCAATGAAAGACCTGAAGACAAGAAAAAAGTGACATAGCACCAAAAATTTGAAAAATAAAATATAATGGTATCATAAGAAAACTGTAAAAAATTAAATAAAAGACTACTTTCATTCTTACAACCAAGTTTTTAAGGACGGGCAGATGGGAGGTGCCTTGGCCATTCCGTTCGGGAAAAGAAGACCGGAACCGAGGCAGGACACCAAAACCCATTCATGCAGAGAAAGAAAAAGAAGAAGAAAGGAAGAAGAAATGAGGAAAAAAAATAAAGAAAGATAAAAATAAAAGAAAGAAGAAGAGGAGAGAGACAGCCATGGGTAAAATACAGTGCACGCTTTGTTTTATGAGATTTAAAATCTTGCTTACAATATGACAATTTGCAGATATAATACATGATGGAAAAACAGCAGGCCATCTTTCTTTGCCTGATCCTTACAGGGTTTAGTGATTTTCCACAAATTCAAAAGGAATTGATCAATGACCCATATCAGCAGATCTTCTAAGTGAAAATCAGCAATATTTACCACGATCTATTTAGTATAAAATGCTACCTAAGGACAACATAATTGGTCAATTGCTAGTATACTACTGGAGAAAAGTTGTCATGTACCAACATTTTTTTTGTTTCATACAGCTCTTATAATCTTCACCATTTTGCCTTCATATGTTTGTGTACAGTTCTTGGAATCTAAGCTACTCAGATTATGCTATTCAAAAACATATGATAAACCTCTAGCAATCCCGTCAGATTCCTAATTCCATGCATAATCATAACAATAACTTACGCATGCATGCCCAATTCATCATCACCAAGTGTTTTTCCATCAACAATGAAGTTCCTTGCAAAGCATGGCACTGAGTTGAGAAGGCTCCATGAAATAATTGAGAAAATGTTACAGACCAGCTAATGACATGACTTCAACGCTCTAGTAAAAATTGAAGAACTGGTAAGAGAAGGAGTGTGTCTTAAGCCCAGTGATGCCATCACTGTCGATAGACACGCTTCCCAGTAATCAAAAGGATAATCTTTTGCTAAGGAAAACTAGTTCATAGATCCAGCACGAGGCGGGGACATGACAAGGGGAGAGGAAGTACGTGTATATCAATTCTCAAATTAGACATTAAGGACTTAAAAGCTCTGGCCAAGCTTGAAGATGCCATAACAGCCTGGAATTAGAAAAAAAAGGTAAACAAGACGAGCCCGGCTCTCCTATGGAGTACCAAAGCAACCAATGCCTACCAGACCTAGTGCTTAACGCTGCTGCATTCACGCCTTTGTACGACTCCTTTTGGCCTTCTTCTATCAATGACAAAGCACTGGAGAGAGACCTTTTATTCCGGTCTGCGACCGGGCAAAAGAAGAAAAAGGATATGATGCTAGGGTGTAGGGCTGCAATCGAGCCGAGCTTTTTCATGCTCAAGCTCAGCTCATTAACAAATATTTAAGCTCGAGCTTGAACTTGTTTAAATTTAAAAAATCCTATTCAAGCTCGGCTTGAGCTTGATTATAAAAGCTCGGCTCGACTCAAGCTCGACTCGAGCTCGCTCATTTGGTATGATCAGAAAGCTCGACTCAGAAAAGCACGTTTCAAGTTCGAGCTTGAATTGAGCTCGTTTCAAGCTCGACTCAAATTAAGCTTGTTTAAAGTTCGGCTCGAGAATAAAAGAAAAAAGAAAAAGCTCGATTCTTAAACCCAAAGAATAGTCAGAAAAGATGAAAAAACAAAGAAGATGATAGAACATCTTGTTCACGAACTCCTAATCGAGCTAGCTTGCAATCTTCTAATTGAGCCATTTCACGAGTTCTTAATTGAGGTATCTCACGAACTCCTAATCGAATCTGCTTCCATGCTCAAGCTCGGCTCGTTTATTAACGAGTTCTAAAATGAAGCTTAAGCTCAGCTCGTTTACATGATAAGTCAAACACGAATAAGATTTATCAAGCCGAGACTCAAGTAGTCCGTGAGCGGCTCAGCTCAATCACGACCCTATTAGGATGCTTACAAATGAAAAAAGATAAAGGAAAAAAAAAAGGCAATGATAGAGGGGAATAGATGCCGTGAACAGGCACAGACCCAATAAAAAGACTAAAGAAGATGCCAAAAGCAAACAAATGCTGGCTTTAGCGGATGTGCTCTTTTATACTACAATCTTAGTCAATCGGCCAATTTATACCATGGCATTTCATCATACAAAACTTGTGCATCTACTGAAAGAAGAAATATTGGCTTAGCGCAAACATTAATCCAGACGGATAAATTATACGTCACACAAATCCCACTTGCCACATGAAGAATATTAAAAAGGGACCAAGGAATAAATATTGGGCAGCAATGTATTAATAAAGCCTGAATTAATAGCTCAATTACTAGCTTCCATTTCTCATCATCACCTTCAGAGACCTGACTCCAAGGCCCTGCTCTCGAATAGAAAAATTAGCAAGCATAGAGGCTATGGTTGTCCAGTTTCCCTGCTTTGGTTCATCAGGTTCATCAGTCCAAGTAGATGTTTCATTTGCCATCCACCAAAACTTTAACCCCAAAATCATCAGAGAGTTCGCATTCGAAGCGTTAATCTTATGTTCTTCTAAAAAAGGGTTGGAGCGTAGAAATTTGATAAATAAAATGAAAAATATAGTAAGAAAAAGAGTAGAGATGGATATAAACGATTGGAGAAGGATAGGTAAACCTTTTATATCTATGGTTTAGTGTATCATATTTCAGAAACATTGCTTGCCTGCCTACAGAGTTGCAAAGTTGAAATATGCACTGAAGTTGATCTCTGAGCTAATATGAACCATATATACAAAAGATTCATCAAACAAAAGTTAGGGATCTCATCTTGGAAGGAAGAGTGCCGCGAGATGAAAGCATCGAAAGTCTAAAACCCGAGGAGTTGCGCAAATTCACTCTTCTGTTACCCAAATTCCCTTCTTCTGTGTTGATGGAAGTCCATGGAGGAAGAAGATAGCCTTTCAGAGGAAGAGGGCCGCGAGAGAAAGCACCGGCTAAAACCCTAGTGAGTGAAGAAAAAAAAGAGGGAAAAGACTTTGTACACCACCTCCAGTGCAGCAAGTCCTATGTCGGTATAACGCACGACACTCATTAAAAAATGTTAAGGCAACTTTACGATATTCCGAGGGAAAAACTTAGGACATCCTAGTTTTAAGCTTACGACATCATAGTTATAAAGCTAAGACACACATTCAGTAAGCAAAAAAAACTTACGACATTCTAGTTTTAAACGTACGACACATTCAGAAAAGGTATCGGTAGACAAATTCCAAAAAAAAAAAAGCTGTTTGACGTGCATTAATACTCATTCAGCTTTTTTTGGAATTTGTGTACAAACGCCTTTCTAAATGAGTGTTTAAGTTTAAAACTAGGGTGTCATAAGTTAAAACTAGGATGTCGTAAGTTTTTTTTTTTTGCTTTCTGAACGGGTGTCTTAGCTTTATAACTATGGTGTCGTAAGCTTAAAACTAGGGTATCGTAAGTTCTTTTTTTTTCTTCTGAACGGGTGTCTTAGCTTTATAACTATGGTGTCGTAAGCTTAAAACTAGGGTGTCGTAAGTTTTTTTTTGCTTTATGGTGTCTTAATACCAGCTTTTTTTGAAATTTGTGTACAGATGAGTGGGTGTCATAATCTTATAACTACGGTGTCGTAAGATTAAAACTAGGGTGTGGGTGTCTTAGTTTTATAACTACGGCGTCATAAGTTTAAAACTAGGGTGTCGTAAGGTTTTTTTTTGCTTTCTTTATGGGTGTCTTAATTTTGACATGACCTGTATTAATACCAGTTTTTTTGGAATATGTGTATAGACACGTGGGTGTCGTAATTTTATAACTACTATGTCATAAGATTAAAACGAGGGTGTCATAAGTATTTTTTATTTTCTTAACCGGTGTTTTAGTTTTATAACTACGGTGTCGTAAATTTAAAACTAGAATGTCGTAAGATTTTTTTTGCTTTCTTAATAGGTGTCTTAATTTTGACGTGACGTGCATTAATACCCGTTCAATTTTTTTTGGAATATGTACAGACACATTTTTTGAATACCAATTTGATAGGGAATACAACAAATATTCTTCTAATAAGATCGCTATTAGTACGGCCAAGCTGCAGTTGCGATAAAATCAACAAAAACACAGAATAATAATAGGAACCAAAATCCAAAAAGAAAACAACGAGAGATGAGGATTTTACGTGGTTCACCCAAACTGGGCTACGTCCATGATGGCACAGGATCTGCAAGGCTTCACTAAGAGTTAATCATGTACAAGCCCTTAAAACACACTCTCAGAAACTCTTATAATCCAGATTTCAGAACTTTCTCTCTACAAAGCGTATGGAGGATGTCGTCATAGAGCCTCCTTTTTTTTTTCTCTTGTCTTAAGTTTTAAAACTAGGGTATCATAAGTTTAAAACTAGGATGTCGTAAGTTTTTTTTGCTTTCTGAACGGGTGTCTTAACTTTATAACTACGGTGTCGTAAGCTTAAAACTAGGGTGTCATAAGTTTTTCCTCGGGATGTCGTAAAGTTATCTTAATATTTTTAATAGGTATCGTGCGTATGTGGACCAATAAAAGAAACGGTGCAGCCCATGTAGGACTTGTTGCACCGGAGGCGGTGTACAAAGTCTTTTCCAAGAGGGCTGATGGGTTGCGCGAGGGTTTTATTGGGGCGTTAATTAGCGACGCCTATTGACGTTGCTAATTATATAGGCATCTTTAATTAGCTATGCTAGCATGGCTAATTAGCGACGTATATTGACATCGCTAAATTGGCAATTAGTGATGCCAATTTAGCGATGCCAATCTGCATTGCTAATTAGCGATGTATAATACTGGAGTCGTTAATTAGCGATGCTAGTTGCTGTCACTAATTAGCAATACTAATTTACATCACTAATTAGCGATGCCAAATACTAGGGTCACTAATTAGCGACGCACATTGGCAATGTACATCGCTAATTAGCGATACCATAATATCGTCGCTAATTAGCGACGCTGAGTATAAATCGCTAATTAGCGATGTTAATAATAGGTATCACTAATTAGCGACTCACTTCATCGCTAATTAGTTGCTGATTTTTTCACCACATATTTCAGTCGCCCTGTGTCATTATGCATTGCTATTTATGATGCTTATTTGCTCGTCACTAAATTGCATCACTAATCTAGAATTTTCTTGTTATGTAAGCACTCCAGTAGGAAATTTATTCAAAACATAAGTGTTTGTATTCATAGCTTCAGCCTACTAATACTTAGGATAATTTAAAGCAAGCAACATGGAATGGATCAGTGAAATCACTAGAAATCAACTCACTTTAGAATTTAGAATTCTTCTATTTGTAATAATCTGAATGCTACCTCTATTAAGTTGGAAAAGGGATTTGATATTCGATTTTGCAAGGACACTTAGTGATCTTCCATAGACCGTCAAACCAAACCAAACATTTCGATGGCCTCTTAATGGAATTTGAGATCCTTGTTTTGGAGAATCAAACTTTTATGACCCTTAACTCAAATGGAAGGCAAATCAATTGGAGAGCTTCAAGAACATCCTCATAACATATAGATAGTCAAGGATAGTTGATGTATTGGTTTGGAAGCCTACATAAAATAAATGATAATTTCTCATTTGACTCCTACAAATTTATCAATAATGGAGGTATAGTTTTCTATACTACAGATTGATTTAGAAAGCCACCATTATAAAGAAAGTTAAGGTGTTTTTGTAGCTGCCTTAAAAAATGGATTGCATAGGAGTGATGTTCTTGTGAGGAAAGGTTGTGATGTGGCTGATCCAGTGCCATTAGAATAAATGGTAACAGCAGCTAACGGAGGTCCTCCCCTAACCCCGGAACCTCCTCCTTATCCGACATCAATGTTGGTTCCGCCAAGCGTCCGCCTGGAGGACTCCGTCTCCACGGAGTCATTCAACTCTTAGCTCTGCCGAACATCCAGTAAGACCCAAGAATCTCAACCCCGAGACCCCCTCCAGTCTCTGGGTGCACAAGCATCATCTCACCCCCGAGACCCCCTTTGGTCTCGGGGTGAAGTCACTGCACCTCACCCCGAGACCCCCCTCCGGTCTCGGGGTGCACAAGCATCATCTCACCCCCGAGACCCCCTCTGGTCTCGGGGTGAGGTCACTGCATCTCAACCCCGAGACCCCCCTCCGGTCTCAGGGTGCACAAGCATCATCTCACCGTCGGACCCCCCTCCGGTCTCGGGGTGAGGTCATTCCATCTCCCCCGAGACCCCCTCCGGTCTCGGGGTGCACAAGCATCATCTCACCTCCGAGACCCCCTTCGGTCTAGGGGTGAGGTCACTGCATCTCAACCCTAAGACCCCCCCGGTCTCGGGGTGTACAAGCATCATCTCACCCCCGATCCCCTCCGGTCTCGGGTGAGGTCACTGCATCTCAACCTCGAGACCTCCTCCGGTCTTGGGGTGCACAAGCATCATCTTACCCCCGAGACCCCCTTCAGTCTAGGGGTGAGGTCACTGGATCTAACCATGAGACCTCCCTCCAGTCTCGGGCTACACAAGCATCATCTCACCCCCGAGACCCCCTCCGGTCTTGGGGTGAGGTCACTGCATCTCAACCCCGAGACCCCCTTCGGTCTCAGGATGCACAATATCATCTCACCCCCGGGACCCCCTCCGGTCTCGGTGTGAGGTCAAGCATCTCCCCCGAGACCTCCCTCCGGTCTCGAGGTGCACAGCATTATCTCACCCCCGAGACCCCCTCCGGTCTCGGGGTGAGGTCACTGTAGCTCAACCTCGAGACCCCCCTCCGGTCTCGGGGTGCACAAGCATCATTTCACCCCCGAGACCCTCTCCGGTCTCGGGGTGAGGTCACTGCATCTCAACCCCGAGACCCCCTCTGGTCTCGGGGTGCACAAGCATCATCTCACCCCTGAAACCCCCTCCGGTCTCGGGGTGAGGTCACTGCATCTTCCTTGAGACCCCCCTCCGGTCTCGGGGTGCACAAGCATCATCTCACCCCCGAGACCCTCTCCGGTCTCGGGGTGAGATCACTGCATCTCACCCCTGAGACCCCCCTCCGGTCTTGGGTGCACAAGCATCATCTCACCCCTGAGACCCCCTTCGGTCTCGGGGTGAGGTTACTGCACCAACCCTGAGACCCCCCTCCGGTCGGGATGCACAAGCATCATCTCACCCCGAGACCCCCTCCGGTCTCGGGGTGAGGTCACTGCATCTCAACCCCGAGACCCCCTCTGCTCTAGAGGTGCACAAGCATCATCTCACCCCCGGGACCCCCTCCGGTCTCGGGGTGAGGTCACTGCATCTCCCCCGAGGACCCCCTCCGGTCTCGGGGTGCACAAGCATCATCTAACCCCCAGGATGCCCTCCGGTCTCGGGGTGAGGTCATTGCATCTCCCCCGAGACCCTCGTCCGGTCTCGGGGTGCACAAGCATCATCTCACCCCCGAGACCCCCTCCGGTCTCGGGGTGAGGTCACTGCATCTCAACCCCGAGACCCCCCTCCGATCTCGGGGTGCACAAGCATCATCTAACCCCCAAGACCCCCTCCGGTCTCGGGGTGCCCAAGCATCATCTCACCCCCGGGACCTCTTCCGGTCTTGGGGTGAGGTCATTGCATCTCCCCCCGAGACCCCCCTCTTGTCTCGGGTGTACAAGCATCATCTCACCCCCAGACCTCCTTCGGTCTCGGGGTGAGGTCACTGCATCTCAACCCCAAGACCCCTCCGGTCTCGAGGTGCACAACATCATCTCACCCCGAGACCCCCTCCAATATCGGGTGAGGTCACTGCATCTCAACCTCGAGACCCCTCCGGTCTCGAGGTGCACAAGCATCATCTCACCCCCGAGACCCCCTCCGGTCTCGGGGTGAGGTCACTGCATCTCAACCCCGACCCCCTCCGGTCTCGGGTGCACAAGCATCATCTCACCCCCGAGACCCCCTCCGGTCTCGGGGTGAGGCCACTGCATCTCAACCCCAAGACCCCCTCCGTCTCGGGGTGCACAAACGTCATCTCACCCCCGAGACCCCCTCCAGTCTCAGGGTGCAGGGGAAACATTCAGTACGTGAACCGGCCTTTGAACCAAACGATAACTTCGGGCCACCTAGCGCACCCACGGCCCGTCGTGCGCCCGTGGCTGCTTGCGTCTATACCTCATAATGGCGTATGGTACATTGCATGTGTCACTATGCATGACCATGCCTCGTTACGGAGTATGATTCGCTACCACTTGCAACTGTGCGCGGTCATGTCAAGCAACGGTGCGCACCGAATGCAACCGTGGCTGCTAGACACCTGTAAAGCATATTGACAGTAACACATGGTGCCTCCGGTGCGCACAGTGACGGTACGACAGCAATCTTTCGAAATGGAAAGATGGGACATTCGAACAGGTATAAAAGCATGCGCCCGCGCTGTGAGTAGGATCCTTGAACTCTGGTTTTCTAGTTTTCTTCCTACTAGCTAAAACCCTAACTGTTTTTAGCTCCCTTCGGCTGAGCAGTTCTCATCTGATCCCAAGTGACTAACTTGAGCGTCGAAGGGTCCCCACCGGAGCATCCGTCTTTGGGGACTTTTTCTTGCAGGGGTCCAGAGAGAAGGACGTCCGTCTTTCCTGACGCTTGAAGAATGTGACTTGGCGTCATCAGATTGGCGCGCCAGGTAGGGGGGATTGAAGAAAAGAATAGCCTCGAACCTGTTATTGACTTCTCCCTCCTCAAGCTCTTAAACAATGGTGACGACTCGTACACGAGAGGCCACCATCAGTCACGTTGGGGGCAGCGTCAAAGGGCTGATCAGCCCGCAGCTGGCCCCTCAGCCCCTCCAACCGATGCACCATCACCAGCACCGGTACAGCAGTTTCAGGAAGATCGGTTTGCTGCTCTTGCCGCGCAAGTTCAATCCTTGGCCACAATGGTCCAAGGCCTGCATCAGGCGGTGATTGCACGGCAACCAGAACCCCTCCCGTCGGTGCCAGGAGTCCCTCAGCCCAGTCAGCACTCAATTCAGAGGAGGTCTCCTGCCCGAGAAGCCTACCCTCGCGCACTTCACCTAAGCCTCACCGCCGTGAGGCCTCCAAGCGGCTCCGCTCGTCCTCTCGCCGCGTCAGCGCATCCCCCAAGTGACGCGTGAGAAGGAGGCGGAGCATCCCCGTTGGCCTCCCCCCCTCTCCTCTTCCTTAGACTCTTCGAGGGAGGGGTCCTTCGATGGCGGGGTAGCCCGCGGGCGGAGCGAAGACTTGATGAGTACAACCAGCGGTTGGAAGAGCTCAGCCGCCGGATTACCAACCCTCTAGAGATGACTATGATAGCCGCCCACCGCTGTCTCGCCGCATGGAGGAGCCAATCTCCACTCGGATTTGCTCATGTGCATCGCTTTCCCAGCCACCTTGAAGAAAGCTGCCCGAGCCTGGTACTCCCGCCTGTCGCTGCGAAGTATCAATTCCTTCGTCAGCTGGAGAGGGCCTTCCTGGCCCACTTTGATGCCTGCAGAAGATTCCAAGGGTAGCCGATAGCCTTTCTCTGTCCAGCAAAAGGGTGGCGAGTCCCTTCGGGACTACGTTGCACGGTTCAAGGAGGCTGCCCTGGAAGTTTACAATCTTGAAGACTCATGGCCACTTTGGCCTTGAAGCGAGGGCTTCGCCCGTCTTGCTTCGCATACTCCCTTGACAAGAAGCCGCCCGCTCCTACGCCGAGCTCTTAACCCGGGCCCAGAAATACATTCGGCTGACGAGGCCGACTCCTCCCGATGCGAGGCTAGTGAGCATCTCCAAGAAACCGGCCCGACCGGAACCTGTCAAGCTCGCCCCAGAAGACCTGAGCCTCCTCACCGGCCAGACAACCATCCCGAGCCCTGCACCAAGAGATGGACCCTACACCCCACTCTCGCCCCGATATCACAGATCTTGCTCGAGATTGAAGGGGAGCCTTATCTTCAGCGCCCTCCTCCAATAAACCCAAAATCCCTCGCAACAAGAACCTCTACTGTCGTTATCACCGGGATCACGCCATGACACTGACGACTGTCGCCAGCTGAAGAAGGCTATAGAAGACCTTATCCAACGAGGCCACCTAGGAAAGTTTGTCCAAGGAACAACCCGGGAGTTCCTGGCCCATCAGCGCCCCTTCCGCCGATGATCGACAATGCTCCAACTGAGAAGACGATGGCAATGATTTCCTGGGGGCAGGTGGACCGCCCAAAAGGCCGAGAGAGGAGGGGGAGTTAGACTCTGTATCCCTTTTTCTAAAAGGGACTTAGAGGGGGTAGTTAATGAAAATAATGATGTCGTCGTGTCCATGACGATAGCCAAACACCCTAAAAAGAATTTTGGTCGATAGCGGGAGCTCGGAATGTTTTGAATTACGATGCTTTTGTTCGCATGAGTTTATCATCTGACCTGCTCCGACCTGTCACCATGCCCTTGATGGGGTTCACAGGAGACTCTCTGCAAGTTGAGGGGGAGATCACCCTTCTGTTACGGCTGGCACGGCCCCACGCCAAAGCATGGTCCTCATGAGCTTCCTAGTGGTCCGGGTGCCCCTTGCCTACAACGCTATCCTCGGAAGGCCCAGACTCAACCTCTTGGACCGTCATCTCTACTAAGAGGCTCCTTATGAGGTTTCCCACCAAAGGAGGGGTCGGGAGATGTGGGGGAGTAGAACCCGCCCCCACTTTGCTGCCACATGTCTCCAGGTCCACAGGAGGTGATGCCTGCGCCGCGCTAGAGGTGTTGGACCCCGGGACCTGGAGAGGAGAGGAGAACCGGCTGAGCGTCTACTGGCCTTCCCTCTCGGGAGGACCGGCAAGAACGATCCGCATCGGAGCTTCACTCCTAGAGGAGGCCCACGATCGGCTCCTCGCTTTCCTATGAGCCAACGATGACATCTTCGCCTGGTCGGCGTCGGACATGCCGGGCATCCCTGAGGAGTGATCACCCACCGGCTCAACATCAAGCCTGAGTGCCGACCCATTCGACAAAAGAAGAGAAGTTTTTCCTCAATAGACAAAGGCTATGACAAAGAGGTTCGAAAGCTCTTGGCGCCGTCATATCCGTAAAGTGCACTACCCCGACTGGCTGGCGAATGTCATGATGGTGCGTAAGGCTAGTAAGAGCTGAAGGATGTGTGTGGACTTCACCGATCTTAACAATCCGTGCCCCAAGGATAGCTTCCTGCTGCCCCAGATCGATCAGCTAGTGGATGCTATGTCCGGGCACAAGGCCCTTAGCTTCATGGATGCGTTTTCGGGGTACAATCAAATAAGGATGGACCCAGCTGATGAAGAGGCCACTTCCTTTATCACCGAAAAAGAAATTTACTGCTACAAAGTGATGCTGTTTGGGCTAAAGAATGCTGGGACAACTTATCAGAGGTTGATGAATAAGGTCTTTGAGGGCCAGATTGGGCGCAACATGAGGTGTATATGGATGATATGTTGACCAAGAACGCCCATGCAGCTGACCACGTCGTTGATCTTGCGAAAACCTTCAGCAACTTGCGCCGATATAGGATGAGGCTGAACCCCCACAAGTGTGCCTTCAGGGTTGCAGTGGGCAAATTCTTGGGCTTCATGGTGACTCAGCACAGGATCGAAGCCAATCCTGACAAGATCCGGGCCATCCTGGATATGAGGCCCCCGGCTAACAAAAAAGAGGTGCAGCGCTTGATCGGGAGGGTGGCATCCCTGAGTCGCTTCATGTCAAGATCAGCGGAGAGATGTCTGCCCTTCTTCAAGGCGTGCGCAAGGTTAACAGTTTCGAATGGACAAAGGAGTGTCAGGATGCCTTCGAGGAGTTGAAGCAATTTCTATCCACTCCCCCGTTACTGTATAAGCCAAGAGCGGGGAGGAGCTTCTTCTGTATCTGGCAGCCTCCTCCAAGGCTGTCAGTTCTATGCTCGTAGTATAGATGCTGATGGAATGCAGAGGCCAGTCTATTACACCAGTAAGGTGCTTCATGATGCCGAGACCAGATACACCAGAACTGAGAAGATCATCTTCGCCTTGGTGGTCTCCGCACAGCGCTTCCGATCCTATTTCCAAGCTCACCCCATCGTGGTGCTCATGGACCAACCTCTCCGAACTATTCTATCCTGTCCTGACACCTCGGGGCGGTTAGCCAAGTGGGCCGTTAAGCTGAGCGAGTTTAATTTATCCATCTGGCCAAGGTCTGCCATGAAGTCCCAAGTATTAGCTAATTTTTTGGTCGAGTGTACCTGGACTGAGAAGGGCCATGAAGAGTCGCATCCAGAGGTGCGCATGGAGCCACCCCCGACGGGGGGAGCAGAAGGAGAAGAGTGGATCCTACATGTGGATGGGCAGCTAACTCTCAAGGAAGCGGAGCTGGACTTATCCTTGCAAGCCCCGAGGGGGAGGTAGTAGAGTATGCCCTCCGGTTCCTGTTCTTAGCTATCAATAACCAGGCAGTATGAAGCCCTGCTGGCGGGGATGAAACTGGCCAAGGAGCTTGGAGCGAGCATCTGAGAGCCTTCAAAATTCCCAGCTCGTCTCCGGGTTGGTTACTGGGGAGTATGAGGCCAGAGACCCAACCATGTCAAGCTACTTAAGCGAGGTGCGGTCCCAGCCTCTCGGTTCTCCTACTTTCATGTCAGCTACATTCCCCGGACGGAGAACGCTAGGGCTGATGCATTGTCCCGACTAGCCACCTCGGCCGACGGGACCCTAGGAAGAACGTATGTGGAGCACCTGCAAGCCCCAAGCATTGAAGTGGCGGAAGAAGCATTTCCAGTTGAGTAGGGGCCCTTTGGATGGATGTCTATGTACGATATTTGACCGACGGCACTCTCCCTGAAGACCCGCAGAGCTAGATTACTCAAGTGGCGGGCTCCAAGGTTCCTGATAATGGACGGGAGGCTCTATCGAAGGTCATTTTTATACCCGGTCCTCAGTGCATAGGGCTAGCTGAAGCATATTACATCTTGCGGGAGATCCATGAAGGCATCTGTGGAAGTCATCTGGGGGGCAGAGCCCTAGCCTACAAGGCCCTACGACAGGGATATTACTGGCTCACCATGAAGGAAGATGCGGCCGAGCTTGTCAAAAAATGTGATAGCTGCTAGCGCCAAATATTCAGCGGCAGCCGGCGTCTCAGCTGACCCATTTGGTGGCACCTTGGCCATTCGCTCAGTGGGGTATGGATATCTTGGGACCATTCCTCTGGCCTCCGGACAGCGCAAGTTCCTCCTGGTGGCCGTTGATCACTTCACCAAGTGGATTGAAGCCGAAGCCCTTGCTAAAATACTGAAAACAAGGTGAGATCCTTCTTTTGGAAGTCCATCATATGCCGGCTCGGGCTACCCCATACCTTAGTCACCGACAATGGTCGGCAGTTTGATAACGTGCCTTTCCGGGAGTTCTGCACCAAACTTGGCATCCACCAGAGGTTCATTTCCGTCGGACACCCCCAGACTAATGGAGCAGCCGAAGTGACCAATCGCATCATTCTCCAAGGATTGAAAACCCGGCTGGATGATTGCAAGGGCGATGGGTGGAGGAGCTTCACAATGTACTGTGGGCCTACCATACAATACCATGAGCCCCTACCGGAGAGACTCTGTTTAGCCTGGTTTTTGGGTCCGAAGCTGTTATCCCAGTGGAGATAGGCTCCCCGAGTCCTCGGGTGGAGTCGTATGATGAGAAAGATAACTCGGACCGGCTGCGGGCCAACCTTGACTGGTGGAGGAGGTGCGGGACCAATCACGATTGCGGATGGCGATCTATCGACAATGAGCTGCCAGATACTACAACGCCTGTACATCCCAAGACTTTCTTGCCGGGAGACCTGGTCCTTCGATGGGCTGAAGTCTCAAAGCCGGCGGAGGGGGCAAGCTAGCCCCGAATTGGGAAGGACCCTATCGATCACCGAGACACTCGTCACGGAGCTTACAAGATTGAAGAGCTTGATGGGAAGCCACTTCCTCGGACGTGGAATGCAGACAACCTTCGTCGGTATCATTAGTAGCGCATTTCTCCTCTCACATTAAATACTGTGCCTGTATTCTTTTGGGCCTTCGCCCCTCATTCTATATTAACGAATTTCAATTTTAGCTCTGAGTTCTTCCACCTAAAGCCCTGGACCAGCCAGGCATAAAGCCTGACACCCGTCGGTACCTAAAGCCCTGGGCCAGCTAGGCATAAAGCCCGACCCCCGTCGGCACCTAAAGCCCTGGACCAACCAGGCATAAAGCCCGACACCCGTCGACACCTAAAGCCCTAGACCAGCCAGGCATAAATCCCCACCCCGTCGGCACCTAAAGCCCTGGGCCAGCCAGGCATAAAGCCCGACCCCCATCGGCACCTAAAGCCCTAGACCAGCCAGGCATAAAGCCCGACCCCGTTGGCACCTAAAGCCCTGGACTAGCCAGGCATAAAGCCCGATACCCGTCGGCACCTAAAGCCCTGGGCCAGCTAGGCATAAAGCCCGACCCCGTGGCACTTAAAGCCCTGGGCCAGCCAGGCATAAAGCCCGACCCCTATCGAAACCTAAAGCCCTGGACCAGCTAGGCATAAACCCGACCCCCGTCGGCACCTAAAGCCCTGGACCAGCCAGGCATAAAGCCCGACATCCATCGGCACTTAAAGCCCTGGACCAGCCAGGCATAAAGCCCGACACCCGTCGGCACCTAAAGCCCTAGGCAAGCCAGGCATAAAGCCCGACCCCCATCGGCACTAAAGCCCTGGGCCAGCCAGGCATAAAGCCCGACACCCATCGGCACCTAAAGCCCTGGCCTGCCAGGCATAAAATCTGACCCACATCGGCACTAAAGCCCTGGGCCTACCACGCATAAAGTCCGACCCCCATCGGCACCTAAAGCCCTGGACCAGCCAGGCATAAAGCCCGGCACCCATCGGCACCTAAAGCCCTGGACCGGCCAGGCATAAAGCCCGACACCCATTGGCACCTAAAGCCCTGGACCAGCCAGGCATTAAGCCCGACACCCGTCGGCACCTATAGCCCTGGACCGGCCAGGCATAAAGCTCGATACCCGTTGGCACCTAAAGCCCTGGACCAGCCAGGCATAAAGCTCGACACCCGTCGGCACCTAAAGCCCTGGACCGGCCAGGCATAAAGCCCGACACCCATCGGTACCTAAAGCCCTGAACCAGCTAGACATAAAGCCCGACACCCGTCGGCACCTAAAGCCCTGGACCAGCCAGCATAAAGCCCGACACCCATCGACACCTAAAGCCCTGGACCAGCTAGGCATAAAGCCCGACACCCATTGGCACCTAAAGCCCTGGACCAGCCAGGCATAAAGCCCGACCCCCATCGGCACCTAAAGCTTTGGACCAGCCAGGCATAAAGCCGACCCCGTCGGCACCTAGAGCCCTGGACCAGCCAGGCATAAAGCTCGACCCGTCGGCACCTAAATCCCTAGACCAGCCAGGCATAAAGCCCGACCCCCGTCGGCACCTAAAGCCCTGGACCAACCAGGCATAAAGTCCGACCCCCGTCGGCACCTAAAGCCATGTGCCTACCAGGCACAAGGCCCGCCATACCCCTAGCAGAGCGCTGTGCCATCAATCCTAAGGAACCTGCCTACTTCAACATCCAAAGTCTGGTGTTTCAACCCCAGGAAGCCTATCCTTCCTGGCCCCGAGTTTCGGTCCTAAATGGCTAAGGTGGAGTAATTAATGCATGAATTGAGAGTTATCCTCTGGCACTAATAGGACTGAGATGTCGCGCATCATCAACCAATGAATTTGGGATAAGGGTCACAGATAGACAATTTATCTTGGAGGAAAAAGATATTTCATTAATTTGAAGTGATTACAAAATGCCGACATAGTCGGACTTGCAAAATAAAAAATACAAGGAGGCTCACGGTTCAGCTAGTGCGGGCTCATCATCGGAGGGGGCCGAATCCAAGAAGTGATCTGGTTCGACTTTCAGGGCTTGGGGAAAGCTCAAGTCCCTAGCAATCTTCTCCTTCCCGTGCTGGAACCCTTAAAGAAACATCGCCGTCGAGGCTTCTGCCAGGTCATCTGCAAAGCGCTTGGATGCTTTGTATTCTTCTATGATTCCGGCGGTCCTGGCCATGATGGCGGCTTCCACCTCAACGGCCCGAGCTCCTTCCTCCGCAACGAGGGCTGCCGCTGCAGCCCTCTTGGCCTCTTGGGCGTGGCTCACCTCCTCCTCGGCTTGGTTCACCCTCTCCTCCGCTGCCCTCGCCTTTTCCTCGCGGCCCTTGCCTTTTCCTCTGCTGTCGTTGCCTTTTCCTCCGCTGCCCTTGCCTTATCCTTAGCCGACCCTATTCTCTCCGCAGTCGCGACTGCCCGACCCTTGATTTCTTGGATGGCCAGGGTCAGCTCAGAGATGTGCAGGTCTCTGGCCATCACGGTGTTTTCAGCTTCCGTCATCTGGTGGAGCACCGCCCGCAGACGGTTGGCCTCGGCCTCTGCTCGGCTCTCGACGGCCCTTATTTATTGGCCCGAGCGGTTCTGGCCGACTCTAGCGCCCCCTCAGCCACCTCCGCGCGATGCCGAGCCTCTTCGGCCTCCTTCTATGCCTCGCGCAGAAGGGCCTTCCCACCATGGATCACCTCCCTCTCAGCCCTTAGGGAATGCGCAAGCTGCATGCAAGCTCCAGGTCAAAAAAGAAAAAAAGGGGGAAAATATAGAAGCAAAGGGTGGCAGGACCACTTAGTTTGACAAGGGCCATGTAGGACTCCCGGAAGAATGTACCCGCCTTCAGGTGGCTAAGCTCTTCCAGGACCTCGGGCATGAAGATTGAAGAAAGGACCCGCTCTGCCCAATGCCCGTCATTCAGGATGGAGTCCCGGGGCGGCCCTGGTCTGGCCCTACTCCGTTCGGCTACCTCAGCATTCTCCGACTCGACGTGCGGGCTGCTCCTCGGTGTCCTCTCAGGGGGTGGGCTTGCTGTCCCTGATGGTCCTTTGCCCCAGCTCCTGACTGCCTCGGGTAGAGTCGGTTCACCAGGGGTAGGGAGCTCCTCCGCTACTGTGGGCTCCTCCACCACTGCCGGCTCCTCCGCAGCTGGCTCCTCCAGTGATACCCCCTCGGTCGCTGCCCTCTCTGGCGGGGTGTCGGCTGTGAGGTCGATCTCCTGAGCGACCGGGGGGTCTTGCGGTGCTGATGGTCTGGGGACCCGAGCTGTCGGGCATTTTGGGCCGGGGCTTGCTGGCCTTCACTCGGCCCTTCCCGGGCCCTCTTCTTGGAGACGGCCTTCAGGAGTCTATGGGTCGAGATCTTCATGGCTGTATGATATCGGTCAAGGTCAAAAAAAAAAAATGAAATCAAGCAAAACTTTGGCTAAGTATGGAGATGGCTTACCCCGGTGGGAGATAAGACCCGCCAACTGGAGGTTATCTTCTATCAGGAGCAGGGTGTACCGAGGGATCTCGGCAGCCAATAACTGACCCAACACTTCCCGGTCTTCGGGGTGGACGGCGGAGTTCGCGTTGCCTTGAAGGTCGGGGTCTCCCCACCGGGGCCTAACTTGGTCTAGGCTGGCAAAAAGAACTGGGATTTCCATCCCTTGATCGAAGAAGGAAGGAAAAGCTTGAGTACTTGGTTGGGTCGGGGCTGGAACAGCCACCAACCCTTCTAGGACTGAAGGATATAAAAGGACCGAAAGAGGGAGATTCGGGGGGTGATGCCAAGGCGATGACAGAGAACAATAAAGGCACTAATGACCCGATAGGAATTTGAGACCAGCTGGGAAGGAGTCAAGGAATAGTATTCAAGGAGGTTGACGAAAAAGGGAGGAAAGGGTGGACGGAGGCCCGCCTTCAAGCAAATCTTGTAAAGGGCCACTCGGTCGGGTCGGGAGGAGATGACTCTATCATCAGGAGTCAGGAGGAAAAGCCCAACATCCCGGGGAATCTGATAACGGGCCCGGATTTTTACCAAATCCTGGCCTGTTATCGTGGAGGTGGTCCCCCCCGGGGACTCCTCCACCCTCGAGGAGGTGCTGGCCTCTGACCGGCAGATCCTCGATGGAGCCCTACAAGTGACCCGCCCAGAGGGACGTGGTCCTTCGAATCGGTGGACCACTCAAGTGAAGGAGAGGGGGAGGGAACAGGAGAGGCGCAGTGCCTCTCAGAAGGAGAATGATTCTCCGAATCGTCCTCCGAGGTTCGAGATGGGGAACTCATGGATAAAAGAAGGAATGGGGGAGTCTAGAAGAGACAAAAAACTGACATGAAGGAAGGGAACCTAAGCGCAGGTTCTCGGGTTGCAGGGGAGACCAAGACGCAGAGGCTCAGAGGAAGACGACGATGGCAGTAGTGGTGTGGCCAGATTCAACCCCCGTTCGATTTTTATTGGGTTTCAAATTGTCCCGCCTTGTCTCATCAGCCACATAGATTCCCACCATAGGCTGGCTCACCTCGATGGTTGCCCAGCGCGTGATACGATATGCCTCTGGCTAATGATGGGACTTTGCTAACGTCGCCACTGTGAGAGGTAATGATGATGCAGCTTTCCACACAAACTTCGAAGAGTTAATCTCGCCTCGAGAACGATCGTGGCGGGCTGAGTGGATGGAAGCGTCCGCCTTCTCACATTCTCATGTCGTCCGTATAGAGATGCAGATAGGAATCAGTCACCTGGGAGGTAGCACCCCTTTCGCCTTGCCAGTGGGCCCGCTTCGCCTCAGGGGTGAGGAGGCATTTGATGTGGCTGATCCAGCGCCATTTGAATAAATGGTAACAGCAGCTAATGGAGGTCCTGCCCTAACCCCGGAACCTCCTCCTTATTCGACATCAGTGTTGGTTCCGCCAAGCGTCCACCTGAAGGACTCCGTCTCTACGGAGTCATCAACCCTTAGCTCTGCCGAACATCCGATAAGACCCCGAGCATCTCAACCCCAGACCCCCTTCGGTCTTGGGGGTGCACAAGCATCATCTCACCCTCGAGACCTCCTCCGGTCTTGGGGTGAGGTCATTGCACCTCAACCCCGAGACCCCCCTCCGGTCTCGGGGTGCACAAGCATCATCTCACCCCAAGACCCCTCCGGTCTTGGGTGAGGTCACTGCATCTCAACCTGAGACCCCCCTCCGGTCTCGGGGTGCACAAGCATCATCTCATCCCGGGACCCTCTCCAGTCTCAGGGTGAGGTCACTGCATCTTCCCCGAGATATCGGGGTGCACAAGCATCATCTCACCCACGAGACCCCCTCCGGTCTCGGGGTGAGGTCACTGCACCTCAACCCCGAGACCCCCTCCGGTCTCGGGGTGCACAAGCATCATCTCACCCCCGAAAACCTCCTCCGGTCTCGAGGTGAGGTCACTGCATCTCAACCCCGAGACCCCCCTCTAGTCTTTGGGTGCACAAGCATCATCTCACCCCCGGGACCCCCTCCGGTCTCGGCGTGAGGTCACTGCATCTCCCTCGAGACCCCCCTCCGGTCTCGGGGTGCACAAGCATCATCTCACCCCAGAGACCCCCTCCGGTCTCGGGGTGAGGTCACTGCATCTCAACCCTGAGACCTCCCTCTGGTCTCGGGGTGCACAAGCATCATCTCACCCCCGAGACCTCCTCCGGTCTCGGGGTGCACATGCATCATCTCACCCCTGAGACCCCCTCCAGTCTCGGGTGAGGTCACTGCATCTCAACCCCGAGACCCCCCTCCGGTCTCGAGGTGCACAAGCATCTTCTCACCCCCGGGACCCCCTCTGGTCTTGGGTGAGGTCACTGCATCTCCCCCGAGACTCCCTTCCAGTCTCGGGGTGCATAAGCATCATCTCACCCCTAGAACCCCCTCCGGTCTCGGGGTGAGGTCACTGCATCTCCCCCGAGACCCCCTTCCGGTCTCGGAGTGCACAAGCATCATCTCACCCCCGAGACCCCATCCGGTCTCGGGGTGAGGTCATTGCATCTCAACCCCGAGACCTCCCTTCGATCTTGGGGTGCACAACCATCATCTCACCCCGAGACCCCCTCCGGTCTCGGGGTGAGGTCACTGCACCTTAACCCCGAGACCCCTCTCCGGTCTCGGGGTGCCGGTCTCGGGGTGCACAAGCATCATCTCACCCCCGAGACCCCCTCCGGTCTCGGGATGCACAAGCGTCATCTCACCTCCGGGACCCCCTCCGATCTCGGGGTGAGGTCAATGCATCTCCCTCGAGACCCCCTCCGGTCTCGGGGTGCACAAGCATCATCTCACCCCCGAGACCCCCTCCGGTCTCGGGGTGAGGTCACTACAACTCAACCCCGAGACCCCCCTCCAGTCTCGGGGTGCACAAGCATCATCTCACCCCCGAGACCCCCTCCGGTCTCGGGTGAGGTAACTGCATCTCAACCTCGAGACCCCCTTCGGTCTCAGGGTGAGGTCACTGCATCTCAACCCCGAGACCCCCTCCGGTCTTGGGGTGCACAAGCATCATCTTACCCCCGAGACCCCTCCAGTCTCGGGGTGAGGTCACTGCATCTCAACCTTGAGACCCCCTCCGGTCTCAGGGTGAACAAGCATCATCTCACCCCCGAGACCCCCTCCGGTCTCGTGGTGAGGTCACTGCATCTCAACCTTGAGACCCCCTCGGTCTCGGGGTGCACAAGCATCATTTCACCCCCGAGACCCCCTCCGGTCTCAGGGTGAGGCCACTACATCCAACCCTGAGACCCCCCTCCGGTCTCGGGGTGCACAAACGTCATCTCATCCCCGAGACCCCTTCGGTCTCAGGGTGTGGGGGCAACGTTCAGTACGTGAACCGGCCTTTGAACCAAACGACAACTTCGGGCCCCCTGGCACACCCACGCGGCCCGCCATGCGCCCGTGGCTGCTTGCGGCCATACCTCATAACAGGGTATGGTGCATTGCATGTGTCACTGTGCATGACCATGCCCCATTACGGAGTACGATTCGCTACCACTTGCAACTGTGCGCGGTCATGTCAAGCAACGGCGCGCACTGAATGCTACCGTGGCTGCTAGACACCTGTAAAGCCATATTGACAGGTAACGCAGGGCACCTTCGATGCGCACAGTGATGGTACGACAGCAATCTTCCAGAACGGAAAGATGGGACATTCAAACAGGTATAAAAGCACACGCCCGCGCTGTGAGTAGGATCCTTGAACTCTTGTTTTCTAGTTTTCTTCCTACTAGCTAAAACCCTAACTGTTTTCAGCTCCCTTCGGCTGAGCAGTTCTCATCTGATCCCAAGTGACTAACTTGAGCGTCGGAGGGTCCCCATCGGAGCATCCGGTCTCCGGAGACTTTTTCTTGCAGGGGTCTGAAGAGAAGGACGTCCGTCTTCCCCGACGCTTGAAGAAAGTGACTTGGCATCATCAGGTTGGATAGTGAATGTTGACTGCCTTCTTTGTCATGCTGGAGTAAAGTCCATTCCCCACCTTTTCATCATATGCCCATTCGAACACAGCATTTTGTTACCTTTGGATCTCAACTCCAATATACCGGATAGCCGAATAATCTCCACACTCTTTGGACTCTTGGAGGAAAAAAAGAATTCTTGCATGCATTAGAAAGGCTTAGGATTGTTGCTTATATCCGTGTGCAGGCATGTTTAGCATGAGTCTAATGCAAAGTTATTCCTTCAAAGTAGTTTGCTTTCATTGTTCTTCAAAAAATCCTTTTAATCTTTCCGCCAATGGAAGCAACTTTGTTCAGTGAAGGCAATGAACGTGCATCAAAGACATAGGACTCGCTCTCTTTTTTAATTCCTACTACTCTTCAATAAGAGTTGCTTTGTTTTCTATATGAGTCTACAGTCGATCTGATTTTGTTTTAAATTTCTGCTAGCATTGTTATCTTTTCTTCTGACCATTTTGCTCTTATTTCCTTTCCGTATTAATAAACTAGAAGTAATATTTTCCTTATTAATAAATACACACACACACACACACACACACACACACACACACACACACACACACATATATATATATATATATATATATATATATATATATAAAGAATATATACGACTAAAGTTAGATAAATTTTATTATGTTTTTATTTTTTTGGAATGATATCGTAAATGATATGAATTTTAAAAAATATAAATATTATATAAAAAATAAAATAATCATACGGTAGAATAGAGATGAATGGTAAAGATTTAGATTCTGATTTTTAAAAAAATAATAAAAAATGTGATTATTAAACACTTAAAATTTTTGTTTTGTTTTTCCAGATCATTTTTTTGATAAAAAATACTAAAATAGCTGATGCACCCTCTATGTAATTAATTTGCCTTTTACCATGATGCTTTTGTCGGCTTGTAAATTGTGCTGTAATTTTAAAAGAAAGTCAGGATATAACGATAATAAATGGAGACTTGGAAAGTTGACAGTATGGATTGAACGAGTCAGATGAAAATCTTATTGTTTGAAAAAAGATATTATAAAAAGCAATGAACAACCCGTTACATTTTTATCTTACCCAACGCAGTTTGAGCTGGCGTTGCCGCCCCTGCGCAGTGCGCACCTGATTCCCCACTCACAGAGCGATGGGAGATGGTGGCCGACGCCGAATCCCTCCGTTTCGTACTGAAATGACTCCTCCGCTTCATCCTTACCTGTTGTACTTTGCTGCAAAAATAATTTATCATGATAAATTAATTCGTTGCAATACATATAATTATTATTATAATAAATTATTATTATAATAAAAAATTATTATATATATTTTAAAATTATTTTAATAAATTATTATTATTATAATTTATTGTGATATAAATATTTTATCATAATAAATAATATATTACAATAAAAATATATTATCGTTATAAATTTTTTAAAAAATATGTTTTAAAAAAATCTATTACGACGAATTAATTTTATCATAATAGCTTCCTATTATGGCAAAATAGTTTCATCGTAGTAACTTATAACCTTTTTTCCGCAGCGGCAAAACTAATTCGCCGTAATAACTTATAACTTATTATGGCGAAACAGTTTTACCGTAATAGTCGCCTATTATGACGAAATTAATTCACCGTAATAGGTTTTTATTTTATTTTATTTATTTTTACACATGTTATAATAATTTAATATAATATTAAAGCAATGATATTAGAAATAATTTTCTACTTCAAATTTTTCATAAAAAAATAAATAAAAATTTTCATTCATTTCAATAAAATCATCATATACAATATTTTGAAAATATATAATTTAAAAAAATACATGTCACTAAGGGCACTATGAAGGAAATGGGGTCTACTCGGATCTATTAAGAGCAAATCCAAAAACTAGCTGTCGCAAGTAAGTAGTGATCTCATCAGTCATCGCCTTTAGATCATCAATGATCTTCTGTTGCTGAGTGATGATATCCTTCTATTGACTCAATTGCTCTCGGCACTCATGTAGTTCCTCTCGGCACTCATGTAGCTCCTCCTTTAATTGTGAGTTTTCAGAAGACGAAGAACTACCTCTAATTCTCGATGTACCCTTTGGTAGTGGATCCCATTCCCCTTAATAATAGATCTAAAACCTAAAACCTCCTCAAAAGCGGCATCCTTATTGATTGGTTCTCCTGCAGAGTCCTGAAAAAAGTCACTCTACTAACTGTGCCTACAATGAAAAGAAAATAAATTCAATATATTAGTATAAAATATTACATTCAAAAATATTGTATTTTAATTGATAAAACTTACATAGATATCTTTAGTTTTTTCATTTATCCATTGATTCTTCTTTTTGTCAAAATGAAAAGTATTCCATAAATGAAGTCTTGATGGCTCCTCTCCAGTAACAAGATCTCTCTGAAAAAAAAAAAGTTTAAGACAATAAATTTCATCAAAAAAGGATAATCATAATAAACAAAGAATCAACAAGTTAAAATTATTTTTAGATTGCTCCTTTCTTCACCTAATATAACGTGCTACTCCTGATTGCATATCAAAAACATGATATGTCAATGCAAAGAAATCAAAGTTTTGACACACAGAAAGGGCACAGGCAGGAAGGGAAGAAATTCAAGAGATGTTGTCAAACAAATTGGCTTACTCTCACATCTGATGCATCAAGTTAGATCCAGCATTCATGCAATTTTTTAATAGAGAACTGATGCATAGATTCATCCTTTGGCCCATTCAATACTTTTTTGAGAAGGATGTCTACAAATACTAGAACAAATGAACTGGACTGCAACAGATATTCTAGAATCAACATTTCAAATTGTAATGGTCTTGCAGCTAATGATATAACATCTAAAATCAAAATCTGGAACAATGGAAGAGCATGCCAACATCCCTCCAGCCTCTGCTACCTTATCAACATCAATGATCGTCGTTTTGAGTTCATAACCAATCACGCAAATGTTCCTTCTAATGGCAACAAGCTCAATTGATCTGAGCTTATCTGACAGCCTACCAAGGATTAATTATTTCATTAATTTTAGCTAATCCTATAGGAGACTTTATTATAGCTAATTTCTCAACTACATTGCAGCCTTAATCTATCATTATGTTGTTATTGGCACATTAAAAAACAATATTGAGAGGGCCATCTTTTGAATTCTAAATGGAACAGAATGAGAAATCTTCACGCACTGCCATCGTAATGCTTCTAAAACTAGATGCAGAGATTCAGAATCAAGAAACTAGAGAGGTAAACCATTATATTATCAACACAATAATATTAGCACCAAATAGACTATATATAAGTTACCCACCTATATGTAAAGTAAAGCTATAACTGATATGACTGATAAAGCCACATATAAGTTAACGGTTAAAATTACCTGACGACGAAAATTAAAAGGATACTAATGGCCCCAGTTCTAGGCTGCCTCGTCTTCTAGGCGGCCTCAGCCTCTAAGGTGGCCCCAGCTCTAAGGCGACCTCGTCTCCAGACTCGGCCCAAAGATCCAAGGCAGCCCCGACCTTCAAGGCGACCCCAGGCTCCTAGGCAGCCCCAGGCTCCAAGGCGGTCCCGACTTTCAAGGCGACCCCAGGCTCTTAGGCGGCCCCGACCTTTAAGACGCCTCATCTCCGAACTTGACCCCAGACTCCTAGGCGGCCCCAAGCTCCAAGGCAGCCCCGACCTTCAAGGCGGCCCCAACTCTAAGGCGGCCTCGTCTCCTGACTAAACCCCAGGCTCCTAGGCAGCCCCAGGCTCCAAGGCAGCCCCAGGCTCCAAGGCGGCCCCAACCTTCAAGGTGGCCCCAGGCTCCAAGATGGCCTCGCTCTAAACTTGACCCCAACCTTCTAGGTGGCCTCCTCTTTGAACTGGGCCCACCAATCACCTATGGCCCACATACTTGACAAAACCAGACCCACCAACTGCCTGCGGCTCATGTGCCCAATGAAACTGGGCCCATCAACTGCCTATGACTTGCTTGTCTGATAGAACAAAACTCCACTAATTCTGACAGAGAGCCCAGAAAGTCATCATCCATCATAAAGCTCCAATTACCCAAATCAATTAGGCTTAGAAAGTCATCATCCAGTGCCAATCACCCAGATCAGACGGTACAGATTTCAAGCTTCCCACGCAAGTCTTACAGACTCCAGGCTTCTTGAGCAAGTCTAACAAACTCAAGCATCAATAAAATGGATAAGAGGGACCCCTCGACGAGGAAAGACAACACAAGTACACACTCAAGCATTTAGAGAGACTTTTGACCTCTAGCTCTCTCTCTCAAGCTTACTCAAGCTCACCACTGTGATTCTGATCACTTACTTGAGCATCGAATGATTCTTGCCAGAATATTTAGTTCTCGGGACTTCTTGTAGGTCTCTATGCAGAGTGAAGCTTCATTAAAAAATTCACGGCATACTCACAGACGCTCACAGACATCAGCTCATAGTGATTAGGCATCATCAGATTGGCGCACTAGGTTGGGGGGAACACTAAAGGAAGGATAGCTCTATGATACTAAGTTGCAAGCCTTCGCCCTCTCTTAGATAACAATGGTGGTGATGCGTGCTCAGGAGGCTTCTGCCAGTTATACTGGGGGGCATCAATAGCATGATGAATAGTAGGAGGCTAACCTCCCTACTCCTTCTTCGCCACCAGCTTTGGTCATTCCATATGAACAACTAGCCACTCAAATCCAACAAGTCCAAGCTCTTATTAGAGCAGTTCGTGAGCTGCGGGAGCAACACCCGATGGCCACTCAGCAACAACCCAGGCCTCCCATATTGCCTACAGTGACTGCACCAGCTAGCCTACAATTCACATGCAAGAGTTCTCCTTCAAGAGAGCTTCACAACCGTCATGCTTCACCTAAGCACCACCACCGTGAAGCCTCCAAGAGGTTGCGGTCCCCCATCCACCGTTCGAACAGTCCTTCTTCTAAGTGGCAGCATGGAAAAGAGCCCGAACAGACACACCACCATGAGCATCACTCCTCTCCGTACTCATCTTTAGAATCAACGGGTAAGGAATCAACTACAAGATGGAGAGGTGCTTGAAAGAACAACACCAGCAGTTGGAGGAGCTCAATTAGAGGCTCAACAACCAGCCGAAGGTAGACTATGACACTCGTCCACCCCTCACTCGCTATATTATGGAGGAGCCTATTCCTTCCATATTCTATCTTTCTCAGTTGGATCTGTATGATGGCACCATGGATCTACTTGACCATCTGGAGAGTTACAAGGCCCTCATACAAGTCTAAGGGATAACTGATGCCTTTCTATGTATTGCTTTTTCTACCACCTTTCGGAAGGCTGCGCGTGCCTGGTATTCTCGTCTACCTCCACGTAGCATCGATTTCTTTCCATAGTTGAAAAAGACTTTCTTGGCGCACTTCGATGCCTATCGAAAGATCTTTCGGTTGGCAGGCAGTCAGTTCTCCGTTCGATAGAAGGAAGGAGAACCTTTGAAAGATTTTGTAGCCCATTTTAAAATGATGGCCCTTGAGGTTTATCACCTCGACGATGCTGTGGCTACTTTGGCCCTGAAGCGAAGACTTTGTACCTCTCCTTTCACTTATTCATTGGATAAAAGGCCTCCCAGCTCCTATGTTGAGCTCTTAAGTCACACGCAGAAATATATTCGCACCGACGAACTTCATGCGAAGAAAAACTAAGAAAAAGCCCATCAAGAAGCCGATCCGCATGGAGCCAAGCGGACCTACCCCTAAGAAGCCTGATCCCCCGCATCAAATAGATAATCGGCCCCGAAACATTGCTCCCAAAGAAGACAACCTCACACCTCTCTTCGCTCCCAGATCTCACATCCTTATGGAGATCGAGAGTGAGCCTTACTTTCAGCGCCCTCCTCCGCTAAAGAAGGATGCCTCCTGCGATAGGAACCGCTATTGTCATTTCCATAGAGATTACGGTCATGATATAGAAGACTGTCACAACCTAAAGCATGCCATCGAGGAGCTTATTCAGAGGGGCTACCTTAGAAAGTTCATCCAGAGAGGAGGACCTTCGGCCATCCCAGCACTAATGGGGCCTCTGCCTGTCCAGGCTAATGTCGATAATACTCCGACGAAAAGGACTGTAGGCATGCTCTCCTGTGGGGCAGCTGCTTCTTCTAAGAGATCGAGAGGGAAGGAGGGAATAGAGAATGTAATCATCTTCTTTGAAGGGGAGTTAGCGAGAAGAAATAATTTTAATGATGATAGCGTTGTTGTATCCATGACAATTGCTAGTTATCCTGTAAAAAGAATTTTAGTTGATAGTGGGAGCTCTGCTGACATCCTTACTTATGACACTTTCGTTTGGATGAATTTATCTTTCAGCCCTCTCCAACTAGTGATGGTACCTCTGGTTGGTTTCACAGGGAACTCTGTAAGGGTAGAAGGTAAAATCATCCTGCCGATCATGATAGGAACATCGCCATATCAAAGCACAGTCTTAATGAGGTTCCTGGTAGCTCGAGTGTCATTGGCCTACAATGCCATACTGGAGCGGCCTGGCCTAAACCTCCTGGATGCAATGACTTTTTCTCGTCAGATTTTCTACTAGTAAAGAGATCGGCGAGATGAGTGGGGAGCAAAATCCAGTGGAGCTATGCTACCATATGGCTCCTAGCCCTCAGGAGGCAATGGTTCCATCGACCTCAGAGTTGTTTGATCTCAGAGAGTCAGAAAGAAGAGGAGAGCCAGCTGAGCGCCTACTGACTTTTTCACTGGGGGACGATCTGACGAGGACTATGCAGATTGGCGAACTTCTTTTTGCAGAGTTGAAGAATCAGCTTCTCGCCTTCTTATGGGCAAATTCAGATATCTTCGCTTGGTCAGTGTCAAATATGCCCGGTATACCTTCGGAGGTAATTATTCACAAACTTAATATTGACCCAAAGTATCAGCTTGTTCGGCAAAAGAAGAGAAGTTTTGCTCCCGAGCGACATAAGGCCATTGATGAGGAGGTCAATAAGTTGCTTGTCGCGGCCACATTCGGGAAGCACAATATCCGAATTGGCTGGCCACTGTAGTAATGGTCCGTAAGATGAGCGGAGGCTGGAGAATCAGCATCGATTTTACCGACCTTAATAAGGCATGTCCGAAGGATAGCTTTCCACTATCTCAGATTGACCAATTGATGGATTCCACATCCAGTCACGAGCTCTTTAGCTTCATGGATGCCTTTTTCAAGTACAATCAAAAAGATGGATCCAAGGGATGAGGAGAATACCTCCATCATCAAAAAGGGCATCTACTATTACAAGGTAATGCCCTTTAGTTTAAAAAACGCAGGGGCGACTTACTAGAGGTTGATGAATAAGATCTTCAAGGATCAGATTGGATGCAACATGGAGGTGTATGTGGATGATATATTGACTAAGAGCATCCGCACCGTCAACCAAGTTATCAATTTAGAAGAAACTTTCAATAGTCTCTGGCGCCATCAAATGAAGCTTAACCCTCGTAAGTGCGTATTTGGGGCCACTGTTAAAAAATTCCTAGGTTTTCTGATGACCCAACAAGAGATTAAGGCAAACCCAGAGAAGATTCAAGCCATTCTTAACATGAGGCAACCAACCAATAAGAAGGAGGTGCAACAGCTCACTAAGAGAGTAGCCGCTTTAAGCCAATTCCTAAGAGTAAGCGCTCTAAGTTGGTTCCTATCAAGATTGGCTGAAAGATGTCTGATGTCTGCCTTTCTTCAAAGCTCTACATAAGGCGAATGGCTTTGAGTGGACAGAGGACTACCAGAAAACCTTTAAAAAACTGAAGGAATTCATGTCCACCCTGCCATTGCTGTCAAAGCTAAGGGAAGGAAAAAGATTCTTTCTTTATCTTGTCGCCTCCTTCGAAGCAGTCAGCTCCATTCTTGTATACCTCGACTCCGATGGAGCATGAAAGCCCATCTATTACACTAGCATAGTCATCCACGATGCAGAGGTCAGGTACTCCAAAATTAAAAAAATTATTTTTGCTCTAATCATTTCTGCTCAGCATCTCAGACCATACTTTCAAGCCCATCCAATCGTAGTGCTCATGGACCAACCTCTTAGAGCTATCCTAACTCGTCCTAACGCCTCTGATAGATTGGCTAAATGAACAATCAAATTGGGAGAGTTTGATCTTTCGTTCCAGTCAAGATCAGCCCTGAAGTCCTAGGTGTTGGCAGAATTCTTGGTTGAATGCACTTGGACTGAAGAGCAACATGAAGAATCTCCAATGATACGCTCGGACACTAAGCCTGAGAGCACCATGGAGACCTGGGTCCTCCATGTGGACCGTGCCTTCAACTCCCAAGGGAGCGGAGTTGATCTTATTCTTGCAAGCTCGAAAGGCATAGTGCTGGAGTATGCCCTTCGGTTTCTTTTTGAAGCCACAAATAATCAAGCCGAGTATGAAGCCCTATTGGCTGAAATAAAACTTGTGTAGGAGCTCGGAGTAGAATACCTCAGCCTTCATCGACTCCCAGCTTATCTTTGGACAAATCACCAGGGAGTATGAAGCTCGAGACCCTATTATGTCTCGATATCTGAATAAGGTTAGGTTACAAACCTCCTCATTAACCTATTTCAGCATTAGCTACATCCCTAAAGGCAAAAATGCCAGAGCTGACGCTCTATCATGGCTAGCCACTTCGACGAACAACACCCTGGTAAGAACATATGTTGAGCACCTAAAAACTCCAAGCATTGATACAACGGAAGAAGTCTTACCAGTCACACAAGAGTTAACATGGATGGATGCCTATGTTTGCTACCTCACTGATGGCACTCTTTTCACTAATCATACGAAAGCTAGGTTGCTCAGATAGAGAGCCTCCAAATTCATGTTGTTGAATTGGCAATTATATAAGAGGTCCTTCTCTTATCTCCTCCTTAAGTGTGTTGGTCCTGCAGACACTGACTACATCCTCAAAGAGATTCATGAAGGCATATGCGAGAATCACCTGGGGGGCAGATCACTGACGTACAAAGCTCTCTATCAGGGATATTACTGGCTCACCATGCGAGAAGATACTGCTGAGCTGGTCCAGAAATGTGACAGTTCTAGTGACATGCCAATGTCCAGCGACAACCAACCTCTCAACGGAGCCCTCTCTCGGCTCCTTAGCCTTTCGCTCAATGGGGGATAGATATCCTTGGACCATTCCCCCAGCTTCAGGTCAACGAAGGTTCCTGCTCATCGCCATCGACTACTTCACCAAATGGGTCAAAGTTGAGACGTTAGCCAAAATTATGGAGAGCAAGGTGAAGTCCCTCTTCTGAAGGTCCATTATCTGCCACTTTGGGCTACCCTACACCCTCATCACCGAAAATGGTTGGCAATTTGACAACATTACTTTCAAGGGATTCTGCGCCGAGCTGAATATATGCCACCAATTTACCTCTATCGGCCATCCACAGACCAACGGAGAAGCCAGGATATGAATTGGACCATCCTTAAGGGACTCAGAATCCAGTTGGATGAGTTCAAGGGTATTGACCCAATTATTGATTTTGATGATTAATAAAGGAATTGAGTATATTTATTTGATTACTAATAGATTTCACAAGTGTTTCAGTGCTTAAAAATATTTGATCGATTTAAAGGTATTAAGAAATGAGTTTTGAATCAATTGCAAATCTCAAGTTTCAAAGTTTCAGAACCTGGAGTCGACACCTAGAATTCCTAAAGCCGATCCCATGGCCAGTCAAATATTCTTCTGATTTTTGATACGGTCCGGAGCCGACACCTTGAGTTTCGGAGCCGACACATAGAGTTTCGGAGTTGGCACTTACAGTGTCTGGAGCCGACTCCGATGCGGGGACAGAACACTTATTTTTTAAGCATCTTGGAGCCGACACACATAGTATTCTGGAGCCGACACCTGACGATGGCAAGCCGACACCTAACTTTTTTGGAGCCGATTCCTCAACGAACTCAGAACTTTCTATTTTGGATAAACAACTTGGAGCCGACACCTAAAAAGTTGGAGCCAACTCCAACCTGTCTGGGACGAAAATTTAAAATGCCAGATCAACTTTAACTGTAATATTTCCTTTTTACCTAACTTCTAACAGATATATTTTGTTTCCAGGTACACTCCAACGGCTAGTTTCATCCCAAAAATGGATTGAAGAAAATCTATAAAAAGGGAGAACGCCTGTTTGAAAAATAAGAACGAAAAAAAAGAAAAAGAGGAAGAATATCCAAATCAAAAAATCCGAGAAGTCTTGAGCCTGAAATCCAAGAGAGAAGTACTCAAATTCAAATTCTTCCACTTCAAAAGCTCAAAGAAGAATCCAAGGCATTTAAAGTTTGAAAAATTAAAGGATTCATAAAAAGGGAAAAAGCTCTGTTTTGAAGATTTCCAACTTTTCATCTGCAACGTTTGCAACGAATCAAAGCCAACGCTTGATTCAATATCTCAAAAGAGAAGAGGAAAAGAAGAAAAGAAGAAAAGCTCAAATCCAATCCACTTCAAACAGGCTTTTCTAAACCTTGTTCATTTATTTGAATATTTGCTCATTTAAGGAGCTGTCTTATATCTTAAACATTATTCTATTTTGTTTTTACTGGTTCAATCAGGGGGATTGAACTAGTGGAGGTTGTATACCTCGGGTCAAGCTAGTTTAGCTTGAGTTTAGGGTTTTGTGCTGGTGAGCCCGAAAAACCGGCTGGGTTCGTTGTGATCCCGAGTAAAACAACAAGTTATGAGTTGTGATCTTGGAAAACAATTCGACTGTAATCAAGTCGATTATAGTGTGGACCCAAGTGAATCTTGGGAGTGGACGTAGGTGTTGGATACACCAAACCACTATAAAATCTTTGTGTTGCCGTGCTTCTATTATCTCTATCTCTATCTCCTTGTTTGTGCTTTATTTGCATTGCACTTAATTTCATTTATCTTAAAGCCAATAGCTTTTAAAGAAAAAAAAAGTTAAATTTTTTAAAGAACCCAATTCACCTCCCCCTCTTGGGTTGCCATCTGGGCCAACAATTGGTATCAGAGCAAGTGCTCATTTGAATCTGATCACACGATCAAGAGCTAAAGATCCAAATGGCAGCTCAAGTTGGATCTTCATTTGCTGAAGGTCATTCTACAAATAGACCTCCCTTATTTAATGGTTCCAACTATTCATATTGGAAAGCAAGAATGAGGATATTCATTTAAGCTTCTGATTATGAATTGTGGAGTGTTATAATTAATGGACCTAGCACACTCACACACATTATTGATGGCTCTATTGTTCCTAAACCCGAAAGGGATTGGAATGATAATGATAGAAAAATGGCTCAGCTCAATGCTAAGGCCATGAATGTCTTGTATTGTTCATTAGATGCAAACGAATTTAATCGCATTTCTACATGCAATTCTGCAAAAGAAATATGGGATAGATTAGAGGTTACCCATGAGGGTACTAATCAAGTAAAGAAATCTAAAATAAATATTCTTATTCATAAATATGAATTATTTAGCATGGAGCAAACTGAAACTATTGCATGCATGTATACTAGATTCACCGATATTGTAAATGGTTTGAAAAGTCTAGGCAAGACCTATACTAATTCTGAACTTGTTCGCAAAATTCTTAGGTCACTACCAAGGACTTGGGAAGCAAAAGTGACAGCAATCCAAGAAGCCAAGGACCTCAACACCTTACCCTTGGAGGAGCTACTTGGATCCCTTATGACCCTTGAATTAACTATGAAGCAGCACATAGAAGAAGATGTGAAGAAGAAAAAGACTATAGCTCTTAAGGCTGCTGAAAGTGAGGAGAGCTGCAGTGATAATGATGATGATGAGACAACTCTTCTAGCAAGAAAATTCAAAAAATTCATGAGAGAAAGAGACCCTTCCACAAGAAGAAATCTGGAATTAAGATGGAAGGAGAAAAAGAAAAGGAAAAGGACAAGGACAAAGAGAAAGATCCCTTGATTTGCTATGAGTGTAAGAAACCGGGGCACTTTAGATACGATTGTCCATAATTAAAAGACTTACAAGAAGAAGAAGAAGAAGGCCTATGTTGCAACCTGGAGTGACAGCGATGAATCCTCTTCAGAGGAAGAACAAAAAGAAGTTGCAAACATTTGCTTTATGGCAAACGACGACAGCGAGGTAAGTTCCGAAAATCCTAGTGATGAGCTTGCATTTGATGAATTATTCGAAGCTTTCAATGAACTAGTAGATGATTTTAAAGTTTTGAAAAAGAAATACAAATCTTTGAAAAATGATAACTCAATTCTTGTTAAAGAAAAGGATGATCTTACTAATGAAATTAAAATGCTAAAATCTGAAAAAGAAATATGACAAAAGAAAGAGAATCAATTTCCAATGAAAATGATAAGCTAAAGAAGGAAGTTGATAAATATAAGAATATTATTGATAAATTTACTTATAGTTCTGAAAAACTTAATTTATTGTTAAGCAATCAAGAGCTATATATGATAAAGCTGGTTTAGGATATAGACCTAACTTAAAACAAAAATTTGTCAAAAACTTTTTTAGAAAAGAACAAAATATAGATAATGTTACATGTCATTATTGTAACAAGAAAGGCCATAAATCCTATGAATGTGATGCAAGAAATAATAACAAAAAATCAAATAACAAAGGCAAGAAAATATGGGTTCCCAAAGGAACGATCTTTTATGCTACTAACCATGAAGGACCCAAGAAGGCTTGGGTACCTAAATAAAAGACTTAATTATTTTGCAGGAGTGTCTTGCGGCCAAAAGATCAAAACGAAAGTGGTATCTCGATAGCGGCTGCTCAAGACACATGACGGGTGACAATGATCAATTCATCACCCTTGAGAGCAAAAGAGGAGGAGTTGTTACATTTGGTGACAACGGCAAAAGGCCAAATCATGGGTTTGGTAAAATTCAAATAACTCCCTCTACATATATTGAAAATGTTTTATATGTCAATGGTTTGAAACATAATCTAATAAGTATTAGCCAATTATGTGATAGAGTTTTAAAGTATCATTTGAAACATCAATCTGTACTGTTTCTAATCCCATTGATAATAGCATTATTTTTATTGGAAATAGAAATGGCAATGTATACTTGATTGATCTAGACAATTTGTCTACTAGTAATCATTGCTTAGTTGCTAATAATGCTAATATGAATGAGATTAGTTGGTTATGGCATCGTAGATTAGGTCATGCAAGCACACACCTTATTTCAAAATTAATTAAAATGGATTTAGTAAAAGGACTTCCACAGCTAGATTTTGAAAATAACAAAATTTGTGATGCATGTCAATTTGGAAAACAAACTAGAAATTCTTTCAAAACTAAAAATATTGTTTCCACTTCTAGGCCACTTGAACTACTTCACATGGATCTTTTTGGACCTACTAGAACCACAAGTCTAGGAGGAAAGAAATATGGTCTTGTGATTGTAGATGATTACTCTAGATACACTTGGGTATTGTTTTTAGCTCATAAGGATGAGACCTTTCATATTTTTGAAATTCTTCAAGAAGGTCACAAATGAGAAAAACAACACCATAGTGTCTCTAAGAAGTGATCATGGCACTGAATTTGAAAATCATTTATTTGAAAATTTTGCATAGAAAATGGAATTCATCATAATTTTTCAGCACCTAGAACACCACAACAAAATGAGTAGTTGAAAGAAAAAATAGAACTTTAGAAGACATGGCCCGTACCATGCTATGTGAAAGCAACTTACCAAAATACTTTTGGGCGGAAGCTATAAACACAGCATGTTACATTCTTAATAGAGCTTTAATTAGGCCAATCATTAAGAAAACCCCTTATGAACTATGGAATAATAGAAAACCAAACATAAGTTACTTTCATGCATTTGGTTGTAAATGTTTCATTCATAATAATGGCAAAGATAATCTAGGAAAATTTGATGCAAAATCTGATGAAGGCATTTTCTTAGGATATTCAACATCTAGTAAAGCCTATAGAGTGTTTAACAAGAGAAACTTAATTGTAGAAGAATCTATTCATGTAATTTTTGATGAATCTTTAGCATCGAGTTCTGAAAAGATTGATGATGAGGAAGATACAAACATTCTAGAAAGAGAAATTAAAAAATTAATATAGATGTATCTTCGGATCATGAACAAGAAGCTAAAGATAATGATTCTCTAATGTTGATGTTGTTGATGCAAATCATAATGATGTAGATCTTCCTAGAGACTGGAGATATGCCTATGGTCATCCTAAAGAATTAATTATAGGTGATCCATCTCAAGGAGTAAGAACTAGATCATCAATGAGAAACATCAATAATCATCTTGCATTTGTATCTCAAATTGAACCTAAAACTATTGAAGAAGCAGAAAAAGATAATAATTGGATGTTAGCTATGCAAGAAGAATTAAATCAATTTACTAGGAATAATGTTTGGACTCTTGTAGATAGACCTAAAAATCACTCTGTTATAGGATCAAAATGGGTATTTAGAAATAAATTAGATGAAAATGGCATAGTAATTAGAAACAAAGCTAGATTAGTTGCAAAAGGATATAATCAAGAAGAAGGAATTGATTTTGATGAAACTTTTGCACCTGTAGCTAGACTAGAAGCAATTAGATTATTACTTGCATTTGCATGTCATATGCATATCAATTTATTTCAAATGGATGTTAAAAGTGCATTTTTAAATGGATTTATAAATGAGGAAGTTTTTGTTGAACAACCACCAGGTTTTGAAGATCATGAATTTTCAAATCATATTTTTAAATTGCACAAAGCACTATATGGTTTAAAACAAGCACCTAGAGCTTGGTATGAAAGATTAAGTAAATTTCTAATTGAAAATGATTTTACAAGAGAAAATGTTGATAAAACACTATTTTTGAAAAGAAAAGACAAGGATTTATTAGTAGTACAAATATATGTTGATGATATTGTATTCAGGTGCTACTAACAATTTGTTATGTCAAGAATTTGCTAAGTTGATGCAGGGTGAGTTTGAAATGAGCATGATGGGAGAACTCAACTTCTTCCTAGGACTTCAAATCAAACAAAGCAAAGGAGGAATTTTTATCAATCAAGCCAAATACACAAAAGAACTGCTCAAGAAGTTTGGAATGGAGTCAATCAAACCACTTGGAACTCCTATGAGTCCTTCATGCAAGCTGGACAAAGATGAAGATGGTAAGAAAGTAGATCAAAAATGTTATAGAGGTATGATCGGATCTCTTCTTTACTTAACAGCTAGTAGACCAGATATAATGTTTGTTGTATGTCTATGTGCTAGATTCAATCTGAACCTAAAGAATCTCACTTAATTGCTGTAAAAAGAATCTTAAGATATTTAAGTGGAACTAAAAATGTAGGTTTATGGTATTCTAGAGACTCAACATTAAACTTGATTGCATATTCTGATTCTGACTATGCTGGATGTAAATTAGATAGAAAAAGCACAAGTGGTGCATGTCAATTCTTAGGTAGTAACTTAATCTCTTGGTTTAGCAAAAAGCAAAATTCGGTTGCATTATTTACTATTGAAGCAGAATATGTTGCAGCTGGAAGTTGCTGTGCTCAAATCCTTTGGATTAAGAGACAACTTGAAGATTATGGCATAACACTTAAAAACTCCAATATGATGTGATAATACAAGTGCAATAAATTTACTAAAAATCCAATTCAACATTCAAGAACAAAACACATTGAAATTAGATATCACTTTATAAGAGAACATGTAGCTAATAATGAAATTTGTCTTGAATATGTTAATACTGAAGAACAATTAGCTGATATTTTTACAAAACCCTTGAGTGAAGAGAGATTTTGTTATCTTAGAGGTGAATTAGGAATATGTGACCCTTTGGATTGATTTTGATACTTTAAGGAATGACTTTCTAGATTTATATTAATTTCTTAATATTCCTTTCATAATTTTAAGGACAAATTATCTAGTCATTTGAGTAACTTGATTCTTCATACTCCAAAATTTTATCAAGATTTTATCAAATTTATTTTGACAAGTTTCAGTTGTTTGAATCTCAATTATTTTTCTCTGAAACTGTCATTGGAGTCGACACCTCAGAATGAGGAGTCGACACCTTTGTCTATGTCGCTCTCGGTCTCTGACCTTGGAGCCGACACCCGTATAAGTGGAGCCAACTCCAGTTCAAGCGCTGACTATGTTAGCGATTTGGAGTCGACACCCGACTTTACGGGAGTCGACACCTGGGAATCTCAAATCAATTTATTAGGGCAGAGTCGACACCTCGTCATTTCGTAACTTTTCGAATCCTCCACCAAAGTCCTCCAAAACTCTCTCAAAGCCTCCACATCTCTAATTCCACTCTATCCAAGCTTTCCTAAGGATCCAATGGTACCTAAGAGGAGAGGTTCGGTGATTGGAATGCCTGTAGTGACCGGAAAACACTCCGTGAGGTGACCCATCTGCGAGCCGTCTCCAAGCGAGGATTCCTCCACCGATTCAGACAATCCCAACACCACTTCACCTTAGGTAGATACCCTAGAAGGGAGGGTAATCACAATGGGTAGGAAAGTTGACTTTGAGTTCTTTCAATCTGAGGGTTTTTCGATTGGTAATCAACTCAAGGAACTTGGATGGGATAGAGTTTGTTCTCTTGATGTTCCTACTTACCCAGCTTTAGTGAAAGAATTTTACTTTAATTTATCGAGAGGTGATGGCGGTTTAGTGAGCTCTGTTAGAGGCAAACGGATTCATCTTACATTTCAAAAATTAGGCAATCTCTTAAGCATCCCCATTATCGGATTAGCAGCCGATGTGCACAGTGAAAGATCAGCGGCCCTATCAAGGATGTTAGGGAGAGATATTGAAGAATTTGAGGAAATTAGGGCTAACCAGTTGCCTTTGGATTAAGATTGCTACACAACATTTGCAGCAGAATTTGTTCCCAAAGACCGAACGTTTTGAGTATGTCTCCGAGCGGGACATTATTGTGATGGACAGTATTTTGACCGGTCAACCTATTAATTTAGCTGCTATGATGATATTCTATATGGCAGAGGCCAGAGGGAAGAGAAGATTGTCACTACCCTATGGCATGGTTTTAACTATGGTATTTAGAAGCCAAGGGGTTGTAATTTTGGACAATGAACCCTCCAAGAACCTGAGACACACTGACTATTACAGTTTGGCCACTTTGCATAGGATGGGATTTGTAAAGGTGAACGAGCAATGGGAAAGGAAAGGTAACTTGGATGAGAGAGCCCCTGAGCCTAGACATTCTGCACCTTGTGAGGCTGGTCCGTCTATGAGGGTTCCCTCACCGCAGCCGAGGAATCCAGTTCCTGCCCCTGCACCTGCTCAAATTCATGTTCAGCCATCATCTTCATCAGTTGGATTTTCAGACCTTCAAATGGAGGGAAGAGAAGATATGGCAGAGGCCGGAGGGAAGAGAAGATTGTCACTACCCTATGGCATGGTTTTAACTATGGTATTTAAAGCCAAGGGGTTGTAATTTTGGACAATGAACCCTCCAAGAACCTGAGACATACTGACTATTACAGTTTGGCCACTTTGCATAGGATGGGATTTGTAAAGGTGAACGGGCAATGGGAAAGGAAAGGTAACTTGGATGAGAGAGCCCATGAGCCTAGACATTCTGCACCTTGTGAGGCTGGTCCGTCTATGAGGGTTCCCTCACCGCAGCCGAGGAATCCAGTTCCTGCCCCTGCACCTGCTCAAATTCATGTTCAGCCATCATCTTCATCAGTTGGATTTTCAGACCTTCAAATGGAGGGAAGAGAAGATATGGCAAAGGCCGGAGGGAAGAGAAGATTGTCACTACCCTATGGCATGGTTTTAACTATGGTATTTAGAAGCCAAGGGGTTGTAATTTTGGACAATGAACCCTCTAAGAACCTGAGACACACTGACTATTACAGTTTGGCCACTTTGCATAGGATGGGATTTGTAAAGGTGAACGGGCAATGGGAAAGGAAAGGTAACTTGGATGAGAGATCCCATGAGCCTAGACATTCTGCACCTTGTGAGGCTGGTCCGTCTATGAGGGTTCCTCACCGCAGCCGAGGAATCCAGTTCCTGCCCCTACACCTGCTCAAATTCATGTTCAGCCATCATCTTCATCAGTTGGATTTTCAGACCTTCAAATGGAGCAACTCAAAGGATTGCTTGCTGCTCAGAAGGATGAACTGAAGACTGAGTTTGATAACAAATTTATGAATCTTAAAGAAACACTTTATTCCTTAGATGATCGGATTGCCAAAATAGAATCTACTCTTAGCTCCTCTACTGGATCTTTAAGTACTGATTTGAAGAATATATTTGAAGAACTTAAAGACATATGTGGAGATTCTGAGACCTATTCAAAGTACAATGCAGAGCTTCAAGATAAAATCATGACTGCTTGCTCTTTTGTTGATAGAAGGTTGAAAGAATTTGTAGCCACTCAGAGTGATGGAATGCATAAGATTCTAGATCATTTGACAAGGATCATTAGAACCAACTTGTAGTTTTTATGTTATTTAATGTTTTGATGTAATGAAAGTATAGTTTCTTTTTGTAATACTTGACTTCAATGAAATGAAATTATCCTTTGATCTATCAAGTTTATCTTTTGACTTAACTTTTCTTTATCTTTTTGTTGATTACAAAAAAGGGGGAGAAAGTTATGTTGTATATGCATTAATTAGTTATGCTTTAATTGGCATTTATTTATTTGGTATGAAATATGAAGAACAATTGATAAATATGTAAAGCAATAAGGAGATACAATTGATAATTTGAACTTCACAGGGGGAGCTACCTTATTCAGGGGAGCTTACTTGTGAGGATCACTTTCTTAAAAATTTTAATTTAAGAATACTTTGCATATACTCAATGTTTTTATAATCATCAAAAAGGGGGAGATTGTTGACCCAATTATTGATTTTGATGATTAATAAAGGAATTGAGTATATTTATTTGATTACTAATGGATTTCACAAGTGTTTCAGTGCTTAAAAATATTTGATCGATTTAAAGGTATTAAGAAATGAGTTTTGAATCAATTGCAAATCTCAAGTTTCAAAGTTTCAAAACCTGGAGTCGACACCTAGAATTTCTGGAGCCGATCCCATGGCCAGTCAAATATTCTTTTAATTTTTGATACGGTCCGGAGCCGACACCTTGAGTTTCAGAGCCGATACCTAGAGTTTCAGAGTTGACACTTACAGTGTCTGGAGCCGACTCCGATGCGGGGACAGAACGCTTATTTTTTGAGCATCTTAGAGCCGACACACACAGTATTCTAGAGCTGACACCTGACGATGGCGAGCCGACACCTAACTTTTTCGGAGCCGACTCCTCAACGAACTCAGAACTTTCTATTTTTGGATAAACAACTTGGAGCCAACACCTGAAAAGTTGGAGCCGACTCCAACCTGTCTGGGATGAAAATTTAAAATGCCAGATCAGCTCTAACGGTAATATTTCCTTTTTACCTAACTTCTAACATATATATTTGTTTTCAGGTACACTCCAACGACTAGTTTCATCCCAAAAATGGATTGAAGAAAATCTATAAAAAGGGAGAACGCCCGTTTGAAAAATAAGAACGAAAAAAAAAGAGGGAGAATATCCAAATAAAAATCCGAGAAGTCTTGAGCCTGAAATCCAAGAGAGAAGTACTCAAATTCAAATCCTTCCACTTCAAAAAGCTCAAAGAAGAATCCAAGGCGTTCAAAGTTTGAAAAATCAAAGGATTCACAAAAAGGAAAAAAGCTCTATTTTGAAGATTTTCCAACTTCTCATCTGCAACGTTTGCAATGAATCAAAGCTAAGGCCTAATTCAACATCTCAAAAGAGAAGAGAAAAAGAAGAAAAGAAGAAAAGCTCAAATCCAATCTACTTCAAACAGGCTTTTCTAAACCTTGTTCATTTATTTGAATATTTGCTCATTTAAGGAGCTGTCTTGTATCTTAAACATTATTCTATCTTGTTTTTACTGGTTCAATCAGGGGGATTGAACTAGTGGAGGTTGTATACCTTGGGTCAAGCTAGTTTAGCTTGAGTTTAGGGTTTTGTGCTGGTGAGCCTGAAAAACTGGCTAGGTTCGTTGTGATCCCAGGTAAAACAACAAGTTGTAAGTTGTGATCTTGGAAAACAACTCGACTGTAATCAAGTCGATTATAGTGTTGACCCAAGTGAATCTTGGGAGTGGACGTAGGTGTTGGATACACCGAACCACTATAAAATTTTTGTGTTTGTCATGCTTCTATTATCTCTATCTCTATCTCTTGTTTGTGCTTTATATTGCATTGCACTCAATTTCATTTATATTAAAGCCAATAGCTTTTAAAGAAAAAAAAAGTTCAATTTTTTAAAGAACCCAATTCACCCCCCCCCCCCCTCTTGGGTTGCCATCTGGGCCAACAAAGGGCAAATGGATAGAGAAGCTCCCAAGTATACTATGGGTGTATCATACCACCCCAAGGATTTTCACAGAAGAAACTCCCTTCAACCTCATCATCAGATCGAAAGCTGTCATTCCTGTGAAAATTGACATTCTAAGTCCCCAGATGGAGTCATATAATGAAGAAGACAATCCCACTCAACTAAGGGCTAACCTCGACTTCATCGATGAGGTGCAAGATCGGGCGTGGCTCAGAATGGTTGCTTTCTGCTAACGAGCAGTAAAATATTACAACGTCTGAGTCCATCTTAAGACATTTCACCCTAAAGATCTAATCCTCAGAAGGGCCGAAGTATTCAAGCCAACAAAGGGGGGCAAGCTATCTTCAAACTGGGAGGGGCTCTATTGAGTCATTGAAGCACTTCATCGAGGAGCCTATCGGATTGAAGGACTCGATGGATGGCCAATTTCCCGCACTTGGAACGTGAACAACCTCCACCAATATTATTAGTGATGTATGCATTCAGCTGATGAAATAAAAGGAATTTCAAGTATTGTCTTCTTATCCAACTTGAAAAATTTAGCAACCCTCGGGCCGGCCAAGAAACCCCTGAGGCGGTTCCAAAAGGCTCTCGACAAGTGCTGCAATCATCAGGTCAGCCTCGGGCAGCCGAGAAACCCCCGAGGTGGTTCAAGACCTATGTTTTTGGTAACTCTCAAGTCAAAAGGCTCTCAGCAAGCACTATGATCATTAGGTCGCCCCCGAGTCGGCCGAGAAAATCCTGAGGCGGTTCAAGACCTATGGTTTCAGTGACTCTCGAGTCAACTCCTGAGTCGACCAAGAACCCCCGAGGTGATTCAAGACCTATGGTTCTAGTGACTCTTGAGTCAACTCCCGAAACGGCTAAGAAACCTCCGAGACAATTTCAAAAAACTCATAATGGTCATGCGATCATAAGGCCACCTCGGGCCGATCAAGAAACCCCCGAGGTGGTTCATGACCTATGGTTTCGATGACTCTTGAGTCAACTTCTGGGCCAGTCGAGAAACCCCCGAGGTAATTTTAAAAGGCTCTCGACAATCCTACAATCATAAGGTCATCTCGGGCCGGCTGAGAAACCCCCAAGGCAGTTTAAGACCTATGATTCTAGCGACTCTCGAGTCAACTCTCAGGCCGGCCAAGAAACCCTAGAGGCAGTTTAAAAAGGAACCCGACGACTTTAGCAACTCTCGAATCACCACTCAGGCTGGCTGAAGAAACCCCCGAGATGATTTTACCTCTTCTTTAGTGGCTCTATCTTTAGCCTCAGCAGCTCTATTTTTAGCCTCAGCGGCTCTATCTATGCCTTAGCGGCCTTATCTCTACTCCAATGGTTTTATCTTTGCCTCAGCGCTTTATATCTACTTTAGCAGCTTTATCTCGGCCACAACGGCCCCATTTCAGCCTTCACGGCTTTATTTTTTGCCTCAATAACTTCAGCGGCCAATGGCCAACCAGGTAAGACCTTAGCTTAAGTTATGCACTTGCAATATAATGGTGCCAGTAGCCCTCGAGCCGGACTCAATAACCCTCGAGCTGGCCTTAGCTCCAAGATGGCCCCCGATCGAGGCAGTTCCAAAAGGTCCTCGATGGATCTGCGACTGGCAATCGGCACCCAAAGATCACTCCAGCAAATGCCTAAGGGGCGGAAGTAGGTTCAAGTATCCAAAAAAAAAAACTACACAAGTCTCCAATCAGACTGCTATCTCTCAAAGCAAGTCGGGGGAACTGGGGACGTGCCCTATCAAGCTTAAAGGCCAAAATCGAGATATGAATGCAAAGAGGCAAGAGTGTTACAAAAAGCTAAGTACATTATACTTAAGCAAAATATTTCTTTCATTAAGGTGTAAATTGTCATACAAAAAGGACGACTTGAGTCGGATTACATTAAAAGACAAATGACAAGTCAAATAAATGGAAAAAGATAAAGTTTATGGCTTGGCGGGCCCCGATCCTTCTTCGATGCCATTCCTCTCCGACTCCTCTTCCTCTTCGGGATCTCTAGGTTAGAGGTCATCAAGACCGCCAATTTTGAAGCCCCGATAGACCTTATCCTTGCAGTGCTCGAAGCCTTTGAGGTAGGCATCGATGGCCGCCTCGCTCATCTCTATGGCAAAATCAGTCGAGCTTTTTGTAGTTCTCCACGGCTTCTCGGGCTTGGGCCTCGGTGACAGTCATTCTCTCCCATGCGGCCTGAGCATCTACCTTTGCGATAGCCACTTTCTCCATGGTGGCCAAAGCCTCGGATTCGGCCTTATTGGCCCTCTCCTCGATATCACCCAACTGAGGAGAGCGTCTTTCAGCTTCTCCTCTGCAGGTTTTAGCCTCGTCATGGCCTCCGACAGTTTGGCCTCAGCGACTCTAGCCTTTCTCTCGGCCTCCTCGACCTTAGCCTTTAGCCAGCGGCTCTCCTCCCAGGCAGCTCGGAGCTCACCGGCCGCCATCGTTTCCTGAGCCCAGACTTCGGCCAGTTCCTTGGCTAAGCTATCGGCCCGGGCTTTGGCGATAGCTAGTTCCCGCCGGGCATGCCCATAAGTGGTGGTGGCATCAACATATGCATCCTAGAGGACAAAAAGGCCAATTGTCATCTACAAAAACCAATCGGTTAAGGCCTGAATCAGTCTGGCATAAAGAAAATAAAACCAAGATGCTCACGTAAAGCGTAGCAGTAAAGAGGGTGTCGAGGGCATCGGCGATTGGTCGACTGTAGAGGTTTGACTGAAAATTAGGGACGCTGGCATGACTCATATGCATTCCGCCAGCCAACCACTATGCACCGCCGACAGCTTCAACGATCAATCCCTCGAGGCAGTAGCAGGGGCGGTCTCTCCTCCTTCAGGTGCTGATCGGGCTGCCGATGGGGCCTCATCTTTAACTTTCACCACTGGAGGTGCCCCGATCCTCACCTCCGAAGCAACCTCCTTGTTGGCCAGATGGCAACCCAAGAGGGAGGGGGTGAATTGGGTTCTTTTAAAAATTTTACACAAAAGCCAATTTCACAAAGTTAATGTGCACAAGTGAAGTGATGCTAAGAATGTAAAGCACAATAAGAGAGAGACAATCACGACAAACAAAAAGATTTATAATGGTTCGGTGTTACCCACCTACATCCACTCCCAAGAAACTCTTGGGTCACCACTATAATCACCCTGATTACAGCTGAGTTGTTTTGCAAGATCATAACTCGAACTTATTATTTTACATGGGGTCACAACGAACCTAGCTGGTTTTCACGGGTTCACCCAGCACACACCCAACGTAAGCTACTCTTAGCTTACCCCGAGGTGAACTACCTCAACTAATTCAATCCTCTGATTGAATTAGACAACAAACAATTTAAATATATAAGTTTACAGCAATTTAAAGCTCCTCAAATGAGCAAATATATAAAGTAGTAGAACAAGATTAGAAAAGTCTGATTTGAAGCAATATGAAGTTGAGCTTTTCTTCTTTTCTTCCTCTCTTCTGAATGGACTATCACGATTTGAACTGAGATTCTTAAATGAAGTTCATTGAAGAGAAGGTTGAAGATTTTAGGGCTCTTGCTCCTCTTCTTCAAAACGGTGGAAATCTTTTGGATTTTATCTTGAAATGCCATTGGATTTCTCTTCTATCTCTTCTCAGTAGATGGCCTTGAGCACAGAGATGGCCTTGAGCACAGAGATTTTCCTCTTTTGAAAGCTAATAGATTCCTCCCTTTTTCTTTTCAATATTTTCTTTTCTCTCTTATTCTCTATTTTCAAACGGACGACGCCTTTTTTTATAAACTTCCTTAATCCAAGATTAGGTGAGAAATAGCCGTTGAGAATGTACTTGGATTGCTTCCTCACGCAAAGAAATAGATCCGTTAGGGGTTAGGTGAAGAAATGTTACCATTGGAATCATCTTTGACAGATTTGAAATTCGATTCTGACATGTGGAGTCAACTCCAACTTTTTAGGTGTCCAAAATAGTAACAAAACATTCGTCGGGGAGTGGGCTCTGATAAACTATGGTGTCGGCTCGACACGATCTGGAGTCGGCTCTAATTTTTGGAGTGTCGCTTTGAAACTGATGCAGAAAATGGTTCTCTGTATCTCAGGTTAGAGTCGGCTCTAATATTCCAGGTGTCGACTCTAAATTTCTAGGTGTCGACTCTAGATATCCAGGTGTCAACTCTAAATTGTGCCGAAAGTTTAAACTGTTCTGATACACTCTGGAGTCGGCTCTGAAACTGTGGGTGTCAGCTCCAAGTTCTGAACTTTGACATATATCAATAGAAACTGATTTAAACTGATTTCTATGTAACATTTGAATGATTTACCTTTCTAAATTCCTGAAACATATGTTAATTACATTAGTAACACAAGGAATATACTCATGGCTTTTGTTAATCATCAAATCAATAAGTGGGTCAATAATCTTTTCCTTTTTGATGATGATAAAAACATTGAGTATATGCATAATCAATTAATGCATAATTATTAAAATATGTAAATTCAAGGTTTAAGCTCCCCCTTAATAAGGTAGCTCCCTCTATGTGTGTGCATATCTTAACGTTCATTTAAATTTCATGCATATTCTTATATTAACACTCTTCCTTCCCCTTATTAATATTTTGATTTCCATGTAACCTTACTTTCATTTGACTTGGCTTCATGCTATATAAGTAATATACTCTTTAATTGCCCTATGCATATACATAAACACTCTTTCTTCCCCTTTTTGTTATCAACAAAAAGGTTAAGAAGAGGGTGTATCTAGCTTAAATCAATCAACAAAATATATCAAAATACAAACACAAGAATTGAGTAACTCAAAGTTCAAAAATTTAAGTAACAAGATTAACTTCATATTGCATTCATTGAGTACAAAGTCATTACATCAAAACATTCATTAAGTCATTACAAACTACATCATTCACATTACATCAAAATATCAAATTAATCCTAGTTACAAACTAAAGACTAAAGAAAGCTTGAATTTGAATAGATCATCTTAAAATCCTTTCAGTTCTTCTAAAATCTATCACATCCCTTTCTCTTGAATTTTCATAAAATCATTTAACATTCTCTCAACCAAAGTAGCTACAACAGTAACTTTCTCCTAAAGTTCAGCGCTGCATTTGGAATATGTATCAGAGTCACCTGCTATATCCTTGATTTTCTCAAATATCAGTCTATGTCTTTCATCAAGGTAACTGAAGATGTGTTCAGTGATGACTCAATTAGACTAATCTTATCTTCCAATGAATAGAAAAATTGCCTGAATCCCATAAGCTGACTTTCAATCTCATTCTTTATTTTGATTTCATGATCTATAAATAGGGATTTGAGCTGCTCCAACTGACTCTTAGAAAATCCAGTGGATACCTGAGTAAATGATGTAGGGGCCGGTGTGGTGTTGGTGCTATGGGTGCAGAACTGCTGGGACCTGGTGACGAGTGCCTCACTGATGGTCTTGCCACTGATGGACCAGGGGCCGCAGTTTCCACCTCATCTGCTCTATCATCAAATTGCCCTTTCCTTTCCCAATGTCCATTAATTTTCACAAAGCCCATACGGTGTAAAGTTGCACTGTTATAATCCGTATGTCTAAGACTTTCATAAGTTTATTGTCTAATATATTCACTCCTTGACTCTGAAAGGCCATTGTCAAAATCATTCCATAGGGTAGTGTAGATATTTTCTTACTACTAGCATCTACCATGTACCAAATCATCATTTCAGGTAGGTTTATTGGTTGACCAGTCACTACATAGTCCATTACCACAATGTCCCTCTTGGATACATACTCAAACCGTCCAGTCTTGGGGAATAAAATTTTGCTACAGATGTTTTGCAAAAGCCTCAACTCTAGGGGTAACTGATTAGCCCTAACTTTCTTAAATTCAGCCACATCCCTACCAAGTATTCTTGACAATACCTCACCTCTCTCACTATGAGAGTTGGCAATCGGACCAATAACCGTATCTCCAACAGATTTCCTAAAATCTTCGATGTAAATGGATTCGAGTTCCTCTTACATAACTGACAATTCCTCCGTCTCTTCTAGTTAAATTGTGATAAAAATCCTTTACTAAAGCTGGGTAAGTGGGAACATCTAAGAAACATACCTTTTTCCATCCCATCTCTTTGATTTGTCTACCAAGAGTGAAATCCTCTGTTTCATCCAAAATCCACTTTTCTTCCCATAGTAATAACTTTCCCGGCTAAAGATCAACTTGGGGAGAGGATGGACCAGGGATAGTGCTTGGAGTGGAAAATGATGATGTAGAGGATGAGTTGGGCAACGGTTGTCTTGTCAGACGCCTTGCTGTTCTCTTTTTCGTCGTCACCGGTGCTCCAAGGATTGATCCGCAACGTTTAGGTGCCATAGAGAGCTAGGAAGGAATGAATTAGAGGGATTCTAGGATTTGGAGGGAGTGAAGAAGGTTTTGGAAGAGTTTGAAGTCGATCGGGAATGAATAGGTGTCAACTCTGCCCTAATATAGTCAACCTGGGACCACAAGGTGTCGGCTCCCGCAAAGCTGGGTGTCGGCTCCAAGTCACTAACACAGTTAGCGCTCAAATAGAGTCGGCTCCGCATAGGCGGGTGTCAGCTCCCCCTCCTCTCTGAGGCCACCGAAGCACACCT
>UESW01003847.1:2126356-2208388 GCA_900491605.1 Calamus simplicifolius
ATAGTTTTAGGTTCTATATGAGAAACAAATGAAAGATGATTATTGATATTTCTCAGTGATGATCTAGTTCTTACACCTTGAGATGGATCACCTATGATCAAGTCCTTTGGATGACCATAAGCATGTCTTCAATCTCTAGGTAGATCTACATCATTATGAGTAGTATCAACACCATCATCCTTAGGTGAATCATCATCTTTAGCCTCTGGTTCATGATCTGAAGATACATCTACATTTGGTTTTTCAATATCTTTTCAAGCAAATTGTATCTTCTCATCATCATCTTTTCAGAACTTGATGCTAAAGACTTCATCAAATACTACATGAATTGATTCTTCTATAATTAAATACTTCTTGTTAAATACTCTATAGGCTTTGCTAGAAGTGGAATATCCTAAGAATATACCTTCATCAGATTTTGCATCAAACTTCCCAAGATTGTCTTTACCGTTATTATGAATGAAACATCGACAACCAAATGCATGAAAATAACTAATGTTGGGTTTCCTATCATGCCATAGTTCATAGGGAGTTTTCTTAAGGATTGATCTAATTAAGCTCTATTTATTATGTAACATGCCGTGTTTATAGCTTCTACCCAGAAATATTTTGGGAGTTGCTTTCACATAGCATGGTACGGCCATGTCTTCTAAAGTTCTATTTTTCCTTTCTACAACTCCATTTTGTTGAGGTGTCCTAGGTGCTGAGAAGTTATGATGAATGCCATCTTCAATGCAAAATTTTCAAATAAATGATTTTCAATTTCAGTTCCATGATCACTTCTAAGAGACACTATGGTGTTATTTTTCTCATTTGTGACTTTCTTGAAGAATTTCAAAAATATAGGGAAAGTCTCATCTTTGTGAGCTAAAAACAATACCCAAGTGAATCTAGAATAATCATCTACTATCACAAGACCATATTTCTTTCCTCCTAGACTAGTGGTTCTAGTTGGTCCAAAAAGGTCCATGTGAAGTAGCTCAAGTGGCCTAGAAGTGGAAACAATGTTTTTAGATTTGAAAGAATTTCTAGTTTGTTTTCTAAATTGACATGCATCACAAATTCTATTACTTTCAAAATCTAGTTTTGGAAGTCCTTTAACTAAATCCATTCTAATCAATTTTAAAATTAAGTGTGTGCTTGCATGACCTAGTCTATGATGCCATAGCCATCCAATCTTATTTACCTTAGCATTATCAGTAATAAGTAATGATTACTAATAGACAATTATCCAAATCAATTAAATATACATTACCATTTTATTTTCAATAAATATAATATTATTGTCAATGGGATTTGATACAGTGCAAATAGAAGCTTCAAAGAAAACTTTGAAACCTTTATCACACAGTTAGCTAATGCTAATTAAATTATGCTTTAATCCATCTACATATAAATATTTTCAATAAAAGTGGATGGAGTTATTTGAATTTACCAAAGCCCCATAATTTGGCCTTTGCCATTGTCTCCAAAAGTAACAACTCCTCCTCTTTTGATTTCCAGGGTGATGAATTCTCTTTATCACCTGTCATGTGTTTTGAGCAGCTACTATCAAGGTACCATTTTCTTTTGATCCTTTGGCCGCAAGATACTCCTGCAAGGCTATCAAATCTTTTGTTTAGGTACCCAAGTCTTCTTGGGTCCTTCATGGTTAGTAGCAATAAAGATTGATCCTTTTGGAACCCATATTTTCTTTCCTTTAAGATTTAAATTCTTATGAGACATTTGAATTACAATCATAAGATTTATGTCCTTTTTGTTACATTAACATGAAATATCATCTTTGATTGTTTTCTTTAAAAAAAATTGTTGACGTATTTTTGTTTTCATATGTGGTCTATATCCTAAACCAGCTTTATCAAAAATAGCTCTTTGATTATTTAAAAAGATTAAGTTTTTCTGAGCTAATTGTAAATTTATCAACAATATTCTTATACTATATCAACTTCTTTCTTCAAATTAAGATTTTCATTAGAAATTGATTCTTTTTCTTTAAATATATCATCCTTTCATATTTTAGTTTGTTAATTTCAAAAACTAGTTCATTTTTTATTTTGAGAAGATCTAAGTTTTTAGTTTTCAAAGTTTTATTTTTGGTTCTCAAAATCTTGAAATCACTAACTAATTCATTAAAAGCATCATACAATTCATCAAAGTAAAATCATCATTGGGGTTTCAGAATTTACCTCATTCTCATCATTTGCCATGAAGCATATGTTGGTAACCTCTTTTTGTTCTTCTTCGGATGAAGACTCTTCACTATCGCCCAAGTTACAACATAGGCTTTCTTCTTCTTCTTGTATCCCTTCCTTAGTTGAGGACATTCATCTAAAGTTCTGGTTCTTACATTCATAACATATTAAGGGATTCTTTTCCTTGTCCTTGTTTTTATCTTTCTCCTTCCATTTGATTCCAAGTTTTCTCTTGTGGAAGGGTCTCCTTCTTGTATGAATTTTCTAAATTTCTTTGCAAGGAGAGCTGTCTCTCATCTTCTTCATCATCTTCACTACTGTTCTTTTTATTTTCTGTAGCTTTGAGTGCTATTGTTCTTTTTCTTTTCACCTCTTCTCTGATGTTGTTTCATCGTAAGCTCATGGATCATAAGGGATCCAAGTAGCTCCTACAAAGGTAGAATGTTCAAGTCTTTGGCTTCTTGGATTGCTGTCACTTTGGCTTTCCATGATCTCGAAAGAGACCTAAGAACTTTTCGCACTAATTCAGAGTTAGTATAAGTCTTACCAAGACTTTTCAATCCATTTATAATATCAGTAAATCTAGTGTACATGCATGTAATTGACACATTTTGTTTTATGCTGAAAAGTTCATATTTGTGCACTAGTATGTTAATTTTGGATTCCTTAATTTGGTTGGTACCCTCATGAGTAACTTCCAACCTATCCCATATTTCTTTGGTTGAGATGCAAGTAGATATTCTATTGAATTCATTTGCATCCAAAGAACAGTATAGGACATTCATGGCTTTGGCATTGAGCTGAGCCATTTTTCTATCATTTTCATTCCAATCCCTTTCGGGCTTAGGAACTATAGATCCGTCTACTATGTGTGTGGGAGTGCTGGACCATTGATAATGACACTCCATAATTCATAGTCTAAAGCTTAAATAAAAATTCTCATTCTAGCTTTCCAATATAAATAATTTGTGCCACTAAACAAAGGTGATCGATTTGTGGATTGACCTTCAGAAAAAGATGATCCAGCTTGAGCTGCCATTTGGATCTTTAACTCTTGATTGTTAGATCAAGCCAAAATAAGCACAAGCTCTAATATCAATTGTTGGCCCAGATGGCAACCCAAGAGGGGGGATGAATTGGGTTCTTTAAAAAATTTTATACTTAAAAGCCAATTTCACAAAGTTAATGTGCACAAGTGAAGTGATGCTAAGAATGTAAAGCACAATAAGAGAGAGAGACAATCATGATAAACACAAAAGATTTATAGTGGTTCGGTGTTACCCACACCTACGTCCACTCCCAAGCAACTCTTGGGTCATCCCTATAATCACCATGATTAAAGCTGAGTTATTTTGCAAGATCACAACTCGAACTTATTGTTTTACACAAGGTCACAACGAACCCAGCTGGTTTTCACGGGTTCACCAGCACACAACCCAATGTAAGCTACTCTTAGCTTACCCCGAGGTGAACTACCTCAACTAATTCAATTCTCTGATTGAATTAGACAACAAATAATTCAAATATATAAGTTTACAGCAATTTAAAGCTCCTCAAATGAGCAAATATGCAAAGTAAGTAGAATAAGATTAGAAGAGCTTGATTTGAAGCAACGTGAAGTTGAGCTTTCTTCTTTCTTCTTTTCTTCTTTTCTTCTGAATGGACTATCACAATTTGAACTGAGATTATTGAATGAAGCTCGTTGAAGAGAAAGTTGAAGATTTTAGGGCTCTGCTCCTCTTCTTCAAAACGGTGAAAATCCTTCGGATTTGATCTTAAAACGCCTTTGGATTTCTCTTCTATCTTCTCAATAGATGGCCTTGAGCACAGAGATTTTCCTCTTTTGAAAGCTAATAGATTCCTCTCTTTTCTTTTCAATATTTTCTTTTTCTCTCTTATTCTCTGTTTTCAAACGGACGATGCCCTCTTTATAAACTTCCTTAATCCAAGATTAGGTGAGAAATAGCCTTTGAGAATGTACTTGGATTGCTTCCTCACACAAAGAAATAGATCCATTGGGGTTAGATGAAGAAATGTTACCGTTGGAATCGTCTCTAACAGATTTGAAATTCGATTCTGACATGTTGGAGTCGGCACAACTTTTCAGGTGTCGTCTCTAAATCGGGTTTCCAAAAATAGTAACAAAACATCCATCGGGGAGTCAGCTATGATAAACTATGGTGTCGGCTCGACGCGATCTGGAGTCGGCTCTAATTTTTGGGGTGTCAGCTCCAAAAACTGACGTAGAAAAACCATTCTCTATATCTTAGGTTAGAGTCAGCTCTAACATTCTAGGTGTCGACTCTAAATTTCCAGGTGTCGACTCTAGATATCCAGGTGTCGACTCTAGATATCTAGGTATCGACTCTAAATCGTGCCGAAGTTTAAACTGTTCTGATACACTGTAGAGGCGGCTCCGAAACTGTGGGTGTCGGCTTCAAGTTCTGAACTTTGACATATATCAATAGAAACTGATTTAAACTGATTTTCTATGTAACATTTGAATGATTTACCTTTCTAAATTCTGAAACATATGTCAATTACATTAGTAACACAAAGAATATACTCATGGCTTTTGTTAATCATCAAAATCAATAAGTGGATCAACACTCCTCCTTCGGCCCAGCAGTGGCTGGGGTCTCATCCCTCAATGGCCCTGCCTCAACTTCAACAGGAGAGCCCACAATTGCTAGCACCTCGATCGAAGAACTCTCTCTTCTCGGCTCCCCATGGGTGCAGCCTGAGGTGGAACCGTGGGAGCCTGGGATGGTTCACCCTAAACCTCCCGAAGAGGCCTCTTGGGCGCCGGCCTCACTGTGTCACCGACGGCCTCCTTCCTCCTCCGAATGCCCGCAATCAAATGCTTATAAGAGAACCTCATTTCTGCATAGAAAATCAAAGGTAAAAAAAAGAGATTGAAACTAATTAAGCAATACTGCACTCATCGAGTGCCGGTGCTAGCGATGATGGTGCTACATCGGCCTCGTGAAGATCGATTACCTTATGACAGTAACTCTCGACAGGGGGGATGTGAGAGGATATCAATAAATCAAAATTTTACAGTCTCTCTCATCTATGACTGAGTTCTTATTAGGGCTAATGTCAGGACTCCCCAGCCCATCTTCACTCCATCTATATGGGTATAGAAAAAATGGGATTTTCATCCCTTAATTTTGGAAGGCAGGTCGAGCTTAAGGGTCCTTTTGGGTCTAGAAGCAAAACTCCACCATCCAGCCTTGTTAGAGTTATGGAGTTTGCACAAGGTCCGCAACAAAGACACTCGGACGAAAATGTCATGGAAATGGCAGAATACAATAAGGCACAGATGATTCGAACGAAGTTCTAAGTCACTATGCCAGAACTAGGTCATATCTATCTAAAAGATTGAGGATGAAAGGGTGGAAAGGAAGATGAAGCCCACTCTTAAAGAATTTCTTGTACTAGGCAACCCTCCAGATCGACTGGAGGTTACCCTGTCATCAGATTTAGGGGCAGACAGGCAAATGCTATCAGGGACCTTATATTTAGATCTAAGATCTTTATTTCTCGGGAAGACATGATAGAGGCAATCCCCTCTAGATTGGCCAAACTAGAGGGGACGGCCAAAGGAGATGCCGAATGAGATGGTGATGGTGGAGACACCCTGGTTGGCACCTGAGTCACCATCATCGAGCGCTCACGGATGGAGATACCACCGGGTGCCTAACACCATGCCCAAAGGATTTCATCCTTAGAGGGCTCAACTATGGGACTCTTACCTTTCCTACTGGAGCGAGGGTCCATGGGGAGGAAAAGAAAGGAAAAAGAAAGCAACGATGACTGACCTAGAGTAGGAAAGGAGTGAAAGGCTCAAGACTCAGAGAGCGAAGAAGAAGAAGCATAGAGAAGGTACCAAAAGCCTGAAAGACTTGAAGGGATGGGCGGGATGACCTTTATATGCAATTTTTTGAAGCATCCCCACCGATGCAGTGCTACGCGGACATCCATGAGTGGAGATAATGTCTAGCTGTCAAAAGACCCTTCATCACCCGAGATACAATGCCTCGGTAACATTCGAAAGGGCATGATCCACGGCCAATGATGGGACGTGAATAATGGTAATCCAATAATGGTGTTCCATCTTTTTCGTCATTCGAGAGGCATTTTTCTTGATCTCCCCGCAAGGGACCTTACTCTTGGTACCAATCCTTAAATGAGGAGGGGACTTCGAAGAGGTCCTACCTCCTGGGGGCACGTGCCCACTCCTGTTAATTAATGGTGCATAAAGCTCGATGATGGCAAAAGATTTTACGCTCCTTTCGCTTAGCGGGTGTGAAACATATGACCGCTAAGACTCAGGAGTAGGGGAGCATCTGATTGACTGATAAAGCCACGTGTATGTTAACGGCCGAAATTACCTGACGACAAAAATTGAAAGGATACTAACGGCCCTAGTTCTAGGCAGCCCCATCTTTTAGGTGGCCTCAGCCTCCAAGGCGGCCCTAGCTCTAAGGCCATTAACTTACTGTGGCTTATCAGCTCTAAGCCGCATCTCCGGACTCAACCCTAGGCTCCTAGGTGGCCCAGGCTCCAAGGCGGCCCCAGCTCTAAGGCGGCCTCGTCTCTGAACTCGACCCCAGGCTCTTAGGCAACCCTAGACTCCAAGGCGGCCCCGACCTTCAAGGCGGCCCCAAGCTCCAAGATGGCCTCGCTTTGAACTCGACACCAACCTTCTAGGTGGCCCCCTTTGAACTAGGCTCACCAATCACCTGTGGCCCACGTGTCTAATAAATCGGACCCAACAACTGCCTGCGGCCCACATGCCCAATGAAATTAGACCCATCAATCGCCTATGACTTGATGTCTGATGGGACAAACTCCACTAATTCTGACAGAGAGCCTAGAAAGTCATCATCTATCATGAAGCTCCAATTACCCAAATCAATTAGGCTCAGAAAGTCATCATCCAGTACTAATCACCTAGATTAAATGGTACAGATTTTAAGCTTTCCACGCAAGTCTTAGAGACTTCAGGCTTCTTGAGCAAGTCTGATAGACTCCAAGCATCAATAAAATGGGTAAAGGAACCCCCTAACGAGGTAAGACCACACAAGTAAATACTCAAGCATTTAGAGAGACTTTTGATCTCTAGTTCTCTCTCTCTTAAGCTTACTCAAGCTCACAACTGTGATTCTGATCACTGACTTGAGCGTCAGAGAGTCCCCACCGAAATATTCAGTCTCTGAGACTTCTTGCAGGTCTTAGTGCGGAGTGAAGCTTCATCAACAAATTCATGGCGTACTTACATATGCTCATGGACATCAGCTCATAGTGATTAGGCATCATCAATAACAAAAATAGTATACAATCATAGCAAATTTAGGATCGCAAAGGTTATGGCGTTTGAAGATTTATTAGCAGTATCAAATTTAGACAAAGAATGTAAATCATTTAAATTCTTATTGCTGATTTATAGTACTCAACTGTTGCTAATTTATATCCATGATCTCCACCAACAAATTCAGCTATTGGGAAGCATTACGTTGTAGAAAAAAATCCAACTAAAAATGACACTAAACTTTCAAAAGGAAACTACTCAACCTCCGAAATCAATCACCAATCTTATTGGTAGCAAATCAAGCATGATTTGTAGTTGCTACATAGCTTTTTTAGGCTCTCCTTCTTCTCTAAAGCCTCCTCGGCCTCTCGCTTCTCCTTCAAGCTGGGCTTTGTCGATGGAGCATAGTTGATCAAACCCCACTCCTCAAGGAAATCAAACACCCTCCGGATCGACCTTATGTCCCCAATCAGCCCTCGTCTGGCCTCAGTGAAGGTGATCTTCCTCGAAGGGTTTGCCCTGAACCGTCTGGTTATCGAGTCCCTGTAATACTTGTAAACCCTAGGGTTTCTTGAACGACTTCTTGTCGAAGAACTCCAGCAAGATCTTCCGCTCAGTCTCATGGATCTCGTCGAAGGAAAACCACCCTAGATAAAGAAAAATGAAAAAGAAAAACTATGAAAAAGAGACAAAGCTAGGGCTTTTGAAGGGGAGAAGAAGGCAACAAGGAGCAATTTAGAAATTTTATGGAAATTTAGTTACCCGAGCAGTTGGGGATGGTAATGGTGTAGAAGGTGACAGGGGAGGGTTTGGCATCCGGAGGCTGGCGGGGGAAAGGAGCTCACGGGGGTCATCGAACGGAGTCTCAGATTTGATAGCGGAAGTGGCCAAAAGAAGGGGAGTTTGCGGTGTGTGGGAGTGAGGGTTTCATGAAGAAGAAAATCACGGATGGAAGCGATGGTTTTAGGGAAAAGGTAAAAAAGGAAAAAAAAATTATTTTAATAAAATTTTAACTTATTACGAAAAAAATAAATTTATCGTAATAAATTTATTTGTTACGGTGAAATTTTTTTTATCGTAATAGTACAAAAAAATTAAATAAAATCTTAACTTATTACAATGAAAATAAATTTTGCCATTATAAGTGGATTTATTACGATAAATTTTTTTGTTGTAATAGCATGAAATTTTTTTTAAAAAAATAAAATCTTAACTTATTATGATGAAAATAAATTTTATCGTTCTAATTAGTAGAGTAGATTTATTGTGGCAAAAAAAATTTTTCTTCATAATAGTATGAAATTTTTTTTAAATAAAATCTTAACTTATTACGATGAAATAAATGTCACCATTATAAGTAGATTTATAATGCCAAAAAAAATTTCAACGTTATAGCATGAAAAAAAAAGTAATAAAATCTTAACTATTATGATGAAAATAAATTATCGTAATAATATTATTATGATAAATTTAATTTTAATTTCGTCATTATAAGTAAAAATATAGGGACAAAATTATTTAACCGTAATAAGCTCGCTACAAAAGTCCACCTTCTGGTAGGGCCTCAACATATTTTGATAGAATTTTTATATGAAAAAAATTAAGGGAACGAGATGAATGAGAATATCGTCGTGGCAACATTGCGTCCACCCAGTTCAAAGAAGCGTTGGAAGCCTTCTCTGCCAGTGCCGGTCTGTCAGAGAGAGAGAGAGAGAGAGAGAGAGAGAGAGAGAGCAGAGCAAATCAATTTGATTACTTGGAGAAGGTAGAGCCTTTACCAGCAGATCGGTTCGTGATTTTAGTTTTCATTTAGTTCAAATTTGGTATCGTAAATTCTGCTGTATGGTTTTCAAAATTTTATTGGTTTGAATCGCTCCTTTACTAGGATCTAACATTTTTACCGCATACGATTTTGTTATTGAAACCTACCCGGTAGATGATAAGATTAATATGTAGTGATCTATGGATTTATTAGCGAGACCGATTATTTTAAAATAGTGAAACATTTGCTGGATTAGTTCATGCTGGTTGTTTAATTATTTTCTCATTAATTGTTGGTTTTTATAACTAGATTTCTAATGCTTGATTATTGTGATTTTGATAGTTATTTGATTAATTGGAGAAAAAAATATTCATTTTTGATGTGCGTGTTGATTTTTCCGCCCTCTCGAGCTGCATAGCAGGAGGAAAAGATCCGCCCAAACTAGCAAGCCATGGCCGACTGGTTTGTTCAGGCTATCGTGGGTGAGTTGCTTAACAGAGCCAGCTCCTATTTGGGTGGAGAGTACGATCTGCAGTCCGGCATCAACGATAAGCTTGCGAGAGTAGAGGCCTCTCTTGGAAGGATCAGGATCGCCGTCGACGCTGCCGAGAGGAGGCACATCGAGAACCCGTGGCTAGTGGCATGGCTGAGGAAGCTCAAGGACGCCGCGTACGAGGCCGACGACGTACTGGACGTCTTCGAATACCGACTCCTCGAGCAGAAGTTGATCGCCGACAACGAGGCGAGCTCTTTCGCAGTCATTTCTCGCAACGCTGCCAAGCGTATCCGGAGGGCTGTCACCAGCTTGTTTACCTGCGACGACGACGCCAGAGCGTTGACTAGCGTCGTGGAAAGGCTGAACGTGATCGCCTCCGATGTTGGGGAATTCCTTCGAATCCTGGACCTGCATGGAGGCTTGAAGCAGCCCAACATCAACAGCAGACGGATCACCAGCTCGTTGCCGGCGACCCGACACAGAGTGTTTGGGCGGGAGCAAGAGAGGGCGCAGATCATACGGTTGCTACTGCAGTCCACGCCTGGTGGTGAAGGAAACGTTTCCGTCCTTCCCGTTCTCGGTATAGGAGGGGTTGGCAAGACTACTCTCGCACAACTCGTCTATAACGATGACACGGTGAAGGATTATTTCTCTCTCAGGATGTGGGTCTGCGTCTCGTATAGTTTCGACGTGGTCGCGCTTACAAGGGAGATATCAGAACAAGCAGGTCTCGACAAAGGTGTCGAAAATTTCAATAGGTTGCAAGTGAATCTGCAGCACAAGTTGACGTCGGAGAGGTTTCTGCTCGTCCTCGACGATGTCTGGAATGAGGAGGAGAGAGGCAGTGGGAGACGCTCTGCAGTCCTCTGAAGTTCGCCAAAGAAGGGAGCAAAATCTTGGTAACAAGTCGATCGGAGAAGGTTGCAAGGTTGATGGGGACGATGGAACCGATCAGTCTAGAGGGCTTACAAGAGGAGGAGTTCTTGTCCTTCTTCGAGGAGTGTGCATTTGGCTGCGAGGATCCTGGCAAGCATCCAAAATTGGCAGCCATAGGGAAAGAAATAGCCAAGAAGCTGAAGGGTTCGCCGCTGGCAGCGGAGACGGTGGGTGGGCTGTTGAAAGCTAACCTGGATGACGACCACTGGGAAATCATTCTAGAGAGTTGCATATGGGAGTTACGGCAGGGAGCGGACGATATCATGCTGGTTCTCAAGTTGAGCTACGATTACCTTCCTGCGCACCTGCAACAGTGCTTTGCATACTGTAGCATATTCCCTAAGGATTGGCTATTTGCTCCCGATAATTTGATTCAATTGTGGATGGCGAATGGTTTCATTTGGTACAAGGACAATGGGAAGAATAGAATGGAGGATAGAGGAATGGACTACTTCAATGACTTGGTGTCGAGGTCGTTCTTTCAACCGTTTGCCTTTGGTGGAACCTATGTTATGCATGACTTGCTGCATGATCTAGCGGAGTCCGTTTCAAGGGATGACTGTTTTAGAATTGAAGGTGACGATCCAAGGACCATCCCGTGCACCATTCGTCATTTGTCTCTCACAAATAACTATCTGGCTACGCTTACTGATCAAAAGCCATCAGTATTGAAGAACCTTCGTAACCTGCTTTTCTTTTGGAAGTAAACTGTAGAATCGATCATGTTCTCCTCCAAAATTTGTTCAAAGAGTTGAGAAGCATCCGTTTTCTCAGTTTTGAAAGATGCTCCTTGGAGAGGTTGCCGGACGCTATAGATCATTTGATACATCTGCGCCACCTGGATATCTCCTCACCGGTCTCAGAGCTTTGCCCGATCAGATTTGTAGGCTTTACCATCTGCAATATTTGGGTATGAGGGGGCTCGATCTTGTTAGTCTGCCCGCAAAGATGAATAACCTGATAAACTTGCGGCATTTAACTGATTCAAATGGAAGAATTATTTCCAAGATAGCTGGAATTGGGAAGCTAACTTCTCTTCAGAGACTCCCTTTCTCTGTAAGCAAATTGAATGGATTCAAGATAGGACAGCTGAAAAACCTAAGGGAGTTGAGATCGCTTTGCATCAAGAATCTTGAGAATGTGGAGTCGAAGGAAGATGCCACTGAAGCCAACCTACGCGACAAGAGAAACCTTGAAAGGTTGGAGTTATGTTGGGATCCTTCCCAATGGAATGTCGGGCATAAAGTGGAGGAGGAAGTACTCGAAGGCCTCGAACCACATCCGCATCTCAAAAAGCTGGCCGTTGTTGGCTGCAGGAGCGTCCGGTATCCGTCTTGGTTGGTGGGAAACCATTGCCTCTCGAATTTAGTCAGTCTCGAGATGGCCGATCACAGGGAGCGGACAGATCTAGCACCCCTTGGACAGCTGCCCTACCTCAAGCGTCTTAAAATAACGAAGATGCATGCAGTGGAAGAAGTGGGTCGTGGATTCTATGGCACTGGTGAAGTTAAGGGATTTCCATCGTTGGAGATATTAAGGTTTAGGGACATGCCAAATTGGAGAGAGTGGTCAGGAGTCGAGGATGTTCCCCTGTTTCCTCGTCTCCGTAAACTCGAGATCACAAATTGCCCCAGGCTGATGGCCATGCCCGCCCTCCCTCCTAATCTAGAAGCTTTGGAAATAGACGGAGCGGGACTGATTACTCTACCAGGATTGAGTGGGGGATATGATAACACCGGCTTTGAGGTATTCTCACCATGTCCAGCCTCCTCATCATCTCTAGGCAGAGGGCTGCTGCAGCAGCAGCACCACCTGAGGAATCTTAGGCAGCTGGAGTCCCTACCAGTGAGAGGCCTTGGGAAGCTCATCTCGCTCACGCATCTAGCAATTAAAAGCTGTCCCAAGCTCATGTCCTTGACGCCTGATGTGGATAGGGAGGAGGTCGGAGAAGGCAGGTTCCTCCTTCCTTCATCACTGAAAGTGCTTAAATTCTCCGAGTGTGGTGTTGCAGACATGCATCTATCCAGGCATATGCAAGGCCTCTCCAATCTCACTCACTTGAATATAGAGAACAGTTCGCATATAACTCACCTTCCCACGGCTGAGGTGCTGCGCCAACTTACGGCACTCCAGGACTTGGGAATTCGAAATCTGGAAGAGCTTACATCGGTTGGGGGATTGGGAGCCCTTGTTTCCGTTAAAATCTTGCGAGTTTTGGTTGTCCAAAGCTCACTTCAGCGTTGAACATGCGGACTAGTCTGGTTGATGAGGAGGTGGAAGAGGTGAGATTGTCATCGCTCGGCTCTCTCTACGTTGATGACCCTTTGCTTCTCGAAGTGCTGCTTACAAGAGAAGGATTCACCTCTCTTCAGTTTTTGGAGATCAACGGCGGCGGCCGGAGTACGCGTTTCTCCCTGCAGAAGCTGGTGAAGATATTCGAGCAGCTCACTTCCCTTCAATACCTATATATCAGGAATTGGAGGAATCTGTGGGAGCTGCCTGAGCTAAAGAGTCTCTCCTCTCAAAAAATTGTGTATAAACAACTGCAATAACCTTCGGTCACTGCAGGGACTTCCTGCCTTGCTGGAGCAATTGGTCATCTCGGATTGCCATCCAGTTTTGAAGGAGCGCTACCAACAAGGGGATGGCTCTGACTGGCACACCATCGCTCACATCCCTCGCATAACCATCGGGTGACTGGTTTTGTGACCATGTATATATAGCAGGAGTCACTCTTCTTCCCCGTGGCCAACATCACTTTATCCTTTTGTATATCGACTCGCTATTTATTCAGCAGTAAATACTGGTTCATGATTACTTTGCTTCTCCTCATATTCTTAAGTAGTGCTGCATGATGTGGATAATAACTTTATATAATCGATCATTTTCCTTCTTCCTTTTCAAATTTCTGGCATGTTGTTGGAATATGTTTTTCAATTGAAAGCCTTTATTGAGTTGGACGTGTCACGTGGTATGCCCGGTCCATCAAAAGTTCTTCTTGTCCGGTTTAAATGTTCTCTTTTTCAGCGCTTTAAACCATAGTTATCAGACCCGCCGGACATTAATCACCGGGTTTAACTTAACTGTTGGGTCACTGATTCAATGATCGATTAATTATTTTAATATAAAAAATATAATTATATTAATAAAAATTAATTTTTAATAAAAATTTAAGATTAAAAATAAAACTCATAATCTCATTCTATTCGGATTGAGTTGATCGGTTCACGAGTGAACCGATTGAGTTAATCAGGTTATTTTGGATTATTTACATATCCAGTTTTATATTAGAACCGAACCGGTTTGACCTTTGGGTCTTGATCTAACCGGTCGATTTGGTCCGATTCTGATAACTATGCTTTAAACACTAACCTTCAATTTTTGAGCATATCGCAGGTAATGAGCACGGAATAAAACTAATGGATGGTGTCAAGTGTCAACAAGCGTACGTTTCGTTATAAACTTAGTAGACTGCTGATTCATTTTTCTAATATAAGCTTATATGCTCTTGGCTTAGGTGAGAAGAGATGTTGTAATTAGATGCGACCGGTTCTAAAATTTTATGAGGTCATATTTGGATAGAGAATTCATAGGATGAATTTTATTGAACCGAAGACTTTAAAATTTTAAAATCAAAATTTTTTATCTGGCTATCTTAAGATAAAATTTTAAAATTTAATGAAATTTATAAATTTCTCAAAGTAATTATTTATGAATTCCATCTATATAGTTGTCATTTACAAATCACTTATCAAAATCCACTTGAAAGTAGTCAAAATATTTAATTTATTTACATGACAAAATATTTATATTATAAAATTATTTGCATAAATATTATTTATTTAGATATAAATATTTATTAAATTTATTTATTACATATCTATTATATAAATATTTATTTTATTTATATGAATTCTTATTATTTATAAATATCATTAATTAATTAATTTATATTATATAACAATTAATACAAATATTTTTGTAAAATATTATTAAATTAAGTAACTAAATTAATAATTAATTTATAATTTATGAAATTAAATACGATTTTATATTTTATAATAATAAATATTTATAAATATTATGATTAATTTTTATATTTTATAAAAAATACTTATTTTTAATTAATAAAATATAAATTTAAAATTTCTAATATTATTTATAAATATTTTATTTTATTATTAAATATTTTTAATAAAAATAATAAAATATTTAATAAATAGTATATTAATTATATCAGTTTCTAAAAAAATATAATATGTACAATAATATTCTTAATAAATATTTTAATATCAACATAAAGTATTAATATTGAAATGATAAATATTGATGAGTATTATTGAATAAATATAAATATTTATTGCATAAATATTCAATATTTACTTAAAAATATTAAAATATTATATAAAATTACATGAATTTATATAAATATTACAAATAATATTTATAGAAAACTTTATAATTTTTATATAAAATTTTATTTTAAGAACAACCATTCAAATAAAAAATTTAAATTTTAAAATGTTATATTTTAAAATGTTGAATTTGAAATTTTAAGAATTTTTAAACTATTTTGTGAATTCTTAAAATCCTTGATTATTATGAATAAAATTTTTATCCTTGGAACAAATGATATTAAAGATTTTTTTCGTACCAAACTTGCTTACTTGTAACAACTAAATTGGAACTTCTTTGCCCACAATCAATGGTATGAGAACCTGACACGACGAACCATGTAGCACAAGGAGAAATCTCTTTAAGCTAAGAATTAAAGAAATATTTAAAAAACTGGTTAATACATCTTCACATCCAAGGATTTCATCTGTCCTATTTATAGAAAATTCTAATGATACTTATAGGTTCACCATCTTTCTTAGGATACTAATTTCTAAAATTAATAGATCTTTTACTTCTATTATAATTCTTATTTCCTCAATAAAATTAAAGAGAAAAAATTAAAAAATTAAAAAAATAGATTTCTTTTCATATTAAATTTTTAACTCATATAGCAATAGTTTTTAGAAAAAAAATATAAATTTAAAATCATTTGTAAATGCAATCTAAAAGTTTATTAGCATTGATATAGGTTTATTGAACTCATATCGGAAGCTCTATATTATGTATTAGTAGAATTAACAGCTAGTCAAGGGAGCAGAAATGGTAGATTCCAAGGCTGATTTGGTGTTCAGAAATGACAGATTCCAATACTGATTTGATATGCAAAAATGACGATTTCATGACTAATTTGGCGAGCTAAAAGACCAGTTAAGCGGAAGTTTTGAATTTAAATTTTGAAATTTAAATTGGCTAACTAAGGGCGCATCAAGGGAAGAATTGTTTAAGCAGAAAAATCAGCATCATTGCCATAAGTGTAGAGTATATTATATATGCATCGAATTGATAGGCATTTATCTTACCTTACTAATCATGTGTATCTTATGTAATGGCTGATTTTTAGCCTTGTAATTAGTCCGACAACTTTTATATAAAGTGAGCAACCCTCACAAGAAGGGTATTGAGAACAAACCTTCTTCGATATCTCAAAGGGACATCTGGTCGTGGTTTTTTTTTCCTCTAAGAATTCTTTACAGTTGAAGGGTTTAGTGATGCCGACTGGGCTGGTTGTGCGGATACTCGTCGTTCTGTTATGGGTTGGTGTATGTTTCTTGGCAACGCCCTCATTTCTTGGAAGAGTAAGAAGCAGGCTCGTGTATCGAAGTCATCCACCGAGTCTGAATATCGGGCTATGTCATCTGCTTGTTCTAAAATTATATGGGCTTCGAGGGTTGTTAAGCGAACTTAGTGTTCCACAGCTTACTCCTACTCCTCTTCATGCTAATAATACCAGTGCTATTCAAATTGCTACCAATCCTATTTTTCATGAGCGCACCAAACATATTGAAGTGGATTGTCATTCCATTCGTGAAGCTTTTGCTCGTCAGAGATTACTCTTCCATACATTTCTACTGAACACCAAACTGCTGATGTCTTCACCAAGGCTCTCTTTCGTCCCCGACATCAGTTCTTAATTGACAATTGATGCTTCTCAATCGCCCAGCATCATTTGAGGGGAGATGTAGAATTAACAGCTAGTCAAGGGAGCAGAAATGGTAGATTCCAATGCTGATTTGATATGCAAAAATGACAGATTTCATGACTAATTTGGCGAGCCAAAGGACCAGTTAAGTGGAAGTTTGAATTTAAAATTAAAATTCAAATTGACTAACCAAGGGCGCATCAAGAGGAGAATTGTTTAGGCAGAAAATCAGCATCATTGCCATAAGTGTAGAGTATATTGTATATATGCGTAGAATTGATAGACATTTATTCTTACCTTACATAATCATGTGTATCTTATGTAATGGCTGATTTTTAGCCTTGTAATTAGTCCGACAACTTTTATATAAAGTGAGCAACCCTCACAAGAAGGGTATTGAGAACAAAACCTAAATTTGACATTATACACATGTTAAGGATACATATGGCTTCTGTCTTTTTAAAAGTTTTACTGTACCCTATATCTACTTTGTTACATCCGTCTAAGTATCTTTAATCCTTCAATAGAGTTATACTTGGCTTTTTCACCTCATCATCTCCTCATCATCTCTACATAAAGGTGGCATAATTAGTTGACCAATGAACACATGCTTTAGAAGTAAACAAATGATCTTCTCTTAGCCTTGTACCACTTAGAATAAACCAATTATTTTTCTAGATATATCCCATAAGATCGAATCAATCATGATCTATGGGTAACATAGTAAAATAGCAATCATTAATGTGCCTCTCCATGATACAGTCAAGATCACTTTGGGCACCACAAGAGACTATTTTGCTTCAAAGGTCTCACATAATGAGGAAGTAGAGATCTATTTACTCACTTCCCTTTTGTAGGTCATTGTGGCACATTCCTCTTTGAATGTTAACTTCAAGAAATATATTTTTTGCTTAAAATTTTATTATACACGTGTTTTTTTTTCCATAGTTAAGTGTGTTTTTCCATAGGATCTGCTATCATGTTAGAAGGGTTCTTCCATAATAGTTTGCTTGGATAGCATCAAGTCTTACATTCCAAAATACATTCTCCTGGCGAATTTTACTCAGGAATTTATTACGTTTGAAACTTTCCATCTAAGAAAACATGATGCTTTTACCGTCCGAACACATGCATACTAAATCAAAGTCATTCAGAATCTTCTCTCTCTCTCTTTGGATCTTGAAATCATTCAAAATCTCTTAAAAATGAGAGGAGTCGGTGCTTTTATAAACTATTCTCTCCCGGAGAAGCAGGGACATCCTTTCTGCCTTTCCAACTACTGAAAAGCCCTGAGGTCTTAACTTCTGCTTATGAACATTACAGTCTCTTGCGTTTCTTTATACCAAATTTTATGATATGTTATGATATAATAGTGATTTGAAATAATATTGCTACCATAATATTGTAATATATGATGATTTTTTTTGGGTATAGACGGATGATTACACCACTTTAGGGAAGTCAGACCCAATATATCAGAATACAATAACTGGAAAAGAACCAGAGGAAGGGTTGCCCTGTTTCCAACTCCAAATACCAGAGTGAGAGGCCACTCTGGCAGCAATCCAGTCAGCAACTGTATTGGCTTCACGGTAGACATGGTGAATCTGGATGTTAGGAGCTTCCAAAACCATAGAGCGAATGTCGCACAATAAGGGAATAATAGGCAAGTGGAAGCTGGGCTCCTGCTGGATCCAGCGAATAACAGTAATGGAATCACCTTCAATGATAAGACTGCGAGCGCCCAGGATCCGAACAGCATAGGAGATACCCGCCCATGCCGCATACAGTCGGCCAGAGGCACCAAGGAATCAAGTAAACCAAACCCCCCCCGCCAACATCATACCATCCGCGTCTCGAATAACAAAAGCTGATCCAGCACATCTACCACGGACACTCCCATCAAAGTTTATTTTGACAAACCTTAGAGATGGGGGCTCCTAAGAAATAAAAATCGTACGCTGGTTCGCTATCGCAGCAGCAGGGGAGACCCAGTGGCCAGGGTTCGTGAATCAAGAAAACCGTGATGGAAAGTATACTCAGCATAAAGGGAGACAGCCGTCCTGACAACCCTGCCGGGAGGAAGCATCACGTCCAAGAATAGAATCCGATTCCAAGATAACCAGATCTGGTATACTACGTAAGCCCACAATGGATCCCGCTGTGGATACCCCTTCCCATACCCTGCTTAATAGTCTCAAAAAAAATACGATGGGAAACAGAACCATACACCCAGGGACAAGTACCAGAGATCTGCCAAATCTGTCTTGCCCTAGCACAATAGAATATAGTATGATAAGTCGTTTCCACCTCAATACCACACAATGGACACGTAGGCAGGATACTCAAACCTCTTCGTGATAGAAGGAAGCAGGTAGGAAGAACATCCCGAGCCAGCTTCCAGATAAAAAGTCTCACTCTAGGGTGAACGAGCAGATGCCAAATGCAGTCCAATTCCATCGATTCCTGAGGGTGGGGTCTGTAAATAGACAAGAGGTCCCTCATAGGAGCACGAGACAAGCAAGATCTCCTCCATACCCTGTATCAGTAATAGCACACGAAAAGAGAGGAGGAATAGAGAGAATACGCCGGCAGAGCTCATTCCCGAAAAAACTGGAAACCTGAGAGGATGACTAAGCAGAACGATCCAGGGAAATAAGATCACTGACTCACATACCATAATGAATGTCTGGGCAAACAAAGGTCGGCCAACGAGACAGGGAGAGGTCAGCAATCCACGTGTCCTGAGTGGCGTCCACCAATGTTCCATCATCAATCATCCATGAGGTACAGTTCAGGATTGCGGAGCATATCGACAGACCTCTTTCCAAAAAAAGGAGTGCCCTCGGTTAGACTGAGAAGGAGTGGAAGAGTTCCGCTACAGTACTTGGCTCGCATGAAGGAACTCCACAAACAATGTGGATCAAGCAAGAACCGAGAGGCATGCCTAGCAATCAATGCCTCTCTCCTGACAGACAGCGACTGGATCCCAAGCCCACCCTCGGCCGTCGGCAAGAAAACTATGTCCCAAGCCAAGAGATGAACACCGTGGCCCTACTGCATCGATGCCCAGAGGAAGTCCCGAAAGTATCTCTCAATCTTTCGCAAACAGGCCAAAGGAATGACAGTGTTAGATAAGAGATAGCTCGGCATAGAAGATAGCACTGAGCGGATAAGAGTAATCCTCGCCATCATAGAAAGCCTAGAAACCTGCTAGCCATCTAGACGATCATGGATTCGCCTCACAAGATAGATGAAATCCGAACACCGTGGCCGTCTCCCGATGATCGGAATCCCCAGATAGGACATTCGATCGGACTGAGTAGGAATACCCATAATATGAGAAATAGACCTCTTCAAAGTAGGGGACATCCTCGGGCTGAAGCAGATCAAAGATTTGCTAAGATTAACTCTCTGACCCGAGCACGACAATAGGAGTGAAGAATGGTCGCAAAGGTGGTGACATTACAGGTAGAAGCCTTCCCTAGAAGGAGACAATCATCAGCGAAAAGTAAGTGGGATAGGGAAGGGCCAAGGGGGCCTGCAGAATATGGGTCGAGAGCCGAAGTCCGCAGAGCCAGAGAAAGATCCCGGGACAAAGCATCAGCAGAGAGGATAAACAAAAATGAAGAAAGAGGACATCCCTGTCTCAATCCAACCTCTGAGTGAAAGAACTCCGTCCGACCCCCATTAATAAGGAGAGAGAAAGATGGCTCTGGACACACTCCATCACCCAATCAATAAAAGCTCATAAAACCAAACTCATGAAGAGTACGACATAGAAAATCCCACCTCAGTCTGTCATATGCTCTCTCCATGTCAAGCTTAATAGCCATGAGGCACTGACATCTAGAAGCTCTCTGAAGGTCATACATAAACTCCTGAGCCAACAGGGCATTGTCCGTGATACTGCGCCCTAAAAAAGCACCCTGCTCCTGAGAGATGAGACGAGGGATCACCGAAGCCATCCGGGCCATCAAAAGCCGAGCACAAATCTTATATAATGTGGTGCATAGACTAATAGGCCGGAAGTGCTGGGGAGAGGAAGCATCAGGACATTTGGGCACCAGGGTAACAAGAGTCCATTTCAGTCAGAAGGCATATGATTAGACTGAAAAATAGACTAGATAGCCAAGACCACATCCGGACCAACAATATCCCAATAATAACAAAAAATAAAGGCGGGTACCCATCAGGGCCAGGGCTTGTCGAGGCCCATGTCCCATAAAGCGAGGCGAATATCCTCTATAGAGAAAGGCCTGGTAAGAATATCATTCTCCATGTCAGAGACCTTGCAGGAAGGTAAAACAGGAGAAATAGGAACCCCATCCCCAGACATCTCGGTCCACCTAAACTGAAAGAAATTAAGAAGCTTATCCTTGATCGCCTAAGGATCTTCCTCAAAATGACCCTCGTCATCAACTAAATGCCTGATGCGGTTCGCCAAACGCCGTCGTAAGGTAGCCTGATGAAAGAATCTCATATTACGATCCCCTTCCTTAATCCACTAAATACGAGACCTTTGCCTCCAATAAGTCTCCTGCTGCAGCATAAGAGAATGATGGATGGCCAAAGTGGATCTGAGGGTGGACATATCCGAATCGAGAAGAAATCCCTCCTGATCCTCCTTGGTTTGCAAAGAAGAGATAATAGACTCTGCATGTTCTACTTGCCTCATAATATCCCCACCTCCCTCCTGTTCTAGCTAGAGAGCCTGCAGCTACTAAGAAGAAGACGTCTGAAAGTCTGTAAGTGGCACTCTCTCTGACCAGCATTCACCAAACCTGAGAAATGATGTGCCTCGCTGAAGAATAATATCCAGAACTTCTCAAATTTGAACTATCTAGACCGCTGAAGAGTCGCATCAGTAGAAATAAGGATAGGACAATGATCAGAACCATTCTAGATAAGTGAGTGACAGTAGCTAAAGGAAAGAGCTAAAACCAATTGGTGGAAGCCAAGGCCATGTCCAGTCTCTCCCAGACTCTAGCAGAACCCTGGCGGTTATTGCACCAAGTAAACTGGGATCCAGCAAACCCAAAATCCAAAAGACCCACCAAAGAAATAAAATCCCTGAACTCAACAATGTTCGAAGATCCAACAAACTATCTACCCCCTCTCTTCTTAGAGGCCCCCATAATACAATTGAAATCACCTGCAATGAGGGAGGGAAAGCCCTGGCCAAGAAGCGAGAGAATCTCATCCCAAAGAACACAGCGAGCCCTAAAGTCAGTGCTGGCATAAACCTTTGAAAGAAGCCACGGAGCAGAGGCCCCCTTCGAGATGACCAAAGCCACCTACTGGCCACAACTGTGAAAGGCATCCACTCTGACTTTATCCGGTCTCCATAGCACCAAAATGCCTCCAGCAAGATCAACTGACTCAACTACAGAAGAATCCCATGGTCTAGATATCTATCTCCAAAGTCGAGCCAGACTATCACCATACAGACGAGTTTCCATCAAGATACAGATATCAAAGGCATGAAGCTACTGAAGCCTCCCAAAAGAGGATCGAAAGGAGGGTTTCAGGGCCCCTCGCACGTTCCAAGCAAGAATCTTCATTTAGAGATTAGAGAGAGGGGGACCCCAGCAGTGTCCCCAGTCACCTGCTCATTAAGGTGTTCATTAAACAGCAGGGGACCCTCAAATCCCTGACCACTACACTCGTCCACCCAGGATGAATCCATAGCCTCGGCTATACCATCCTTCTGAATGGCTTCCTTGAGAAGGGTAACCGCCACCTCGTGGTCCGGTCCAACCAACTGAACCGGCTGGGATAACCCTAAGGCAAACACCGGGGCCAGACCGTCTTTGCGGTGGGACTTCTGCAGCCTTAGCCCGGCAAAGCCCTCCGTACCCCTAGGGGACTCGAGTGATGCCGAGAAAGTAAAAGAAGCATTCTCACTACCTTTCCCCTTGAGGGGGGATTTTCCTTTTGCTTTAGAAGCCTTGGACACAACCCTGCGACAGAGGCTCCACATGTCGAGCCCTCTTCGACGGGCCAGAATGGCCATCTCCACGAGACTTAGAGCGACCAGTCCACTTATTCGGGTCCCCAGTCATAAAAGGGTTAATGACTAAACTCCCTGAGTTCTCAGACAACACAGGAACTGAGACCAAAGATCCAGTCTCAAGCTCCTGAGATCCACCTTCCACTCCAGCCGACACACAGTCCACAAACTGGCACGCTAAATTCCCAGACTAAGAAGATGGAATCAGGGGGCCAGAAGAGGCATTCTCCACTGGAATTTGCATGACACTCACCTTAGGCTCAGCTCCAGGCAACAGAGGCAACTCGCCAGCATCAACCGGCACGATGGAACCAAACCGGCACGCAGTCCCTCCATTCACAGGAATATGCCTCAGTGAAGAAGATGAAAGAAACGAAGAAACCGTAGTAGAGGAGAAGGCTCGCAGACCATTCGACCCCCGACCAACCTGCCTACGCGCCAGCTTCTTAGGGAGTTGTCAATCGTCCTTCAAAACAGGGGAAGGGGAGCAGCCTTACCCGGAACAGGGGACTTCAGGGAGTCTGACTGTTGCACCGAAGGGGGCTTCCTCCATCGTAACGCAGCCATCCAAGGCCCGAACTGAAGGCCCGAAGAGGGGGAGGAGGATTTCGGCACTGATCCGCAATCCCCAGAGAAATACAAGGAGCCACACGAGCAGCAAATTCCCTCTAGGTGCTCGTAAGAAAATTACTGCCAAAATGGAGTACCAGTCCCTCTGATCCGAGCTCCCGGATGGAGAGGCTTGCTCAGGTCAATGCTGACACAAGCACGAGCGAAGCCGCCCCATTTTTTATTCTTGGTCGAATCATCCGATAACTGATACTTTCCTGCCACAGAAAGGATCAAAGAGAGGACATCATCAGACCAAAATTCAATAGGGAACAACGGTAATCGGACCCAAAGAAGAGCTTGGAGGAGGGAGCTCTCCGACGGAACAAACTCCGCCGCCACTCAGACACTGCAATAGGTTGGCCATTAACCATCCATGGTCTACCGAGGACAAGCTCCATGGCATGAGCATCAGCAAACCAAAACATGTAGTGCCAGTGCGCCAGGGCCACTGCTTCGATTTCCCCTGACACACCGACACGATGGAATTCACGCACTAGCACCTTCTGCGGAACCCATCGAGCAAGGCTGCGAGCTGGAATCATTATGCAATATTTAATTTGTTAGGTAATTGTGGAATATTTATTGTACGGATTGGATGTCTCGTTCTCGTTGTTTTCTTTAGTGATAATATAGACATTGGTTTGGGCAATAGCTCTGGAATATCAAATCATGGCTGTGGCTATCCTGCAGTCATTGCACTATCTTGCTAGTCTCATTAGTCGCCTAGCATGATTTCGAGTCAAAGAACTTGTGGGTCGGCTAGAGAAGAAGCATTATGCTTCTATTTCTAAGTCATGGATAATAACTTTCTTTGCTACTCATATCATCTAGCTGGTTGCAAGTTTTCCGGCATATATTTTGTTGTTATCATCTTGGGAATCTTAGAAATTTGTGGTGTTGTGTTTTGGTTTAATAACTTGTTCTATTTCATTTCTTGATTGCTCTTGATTGAAATTGTGAACCGTTGGAATGATTTGCTTTTGGTCTAATAGTGGAATTCTTTCTGATGTGGCTGATCCAACGCCGTTAGAGAACCGTGAAGGAAGCTGACAGAGCCCCGCTTCGACCTCCAAGGCCCATCTCGACCTCTGCATCGGCAGCGGCCCATTCCCATCTCGGTGTTGGTCTTGGCGTCGGCTCCGGCCCACCTCGACCTCCGTATCGGTCACGGCCCATTTCCATCTCGACGTCGGCTCCGGCCCACCTTGACCTCCGGGTCGGTCGCGGCCCATTTCCATCTCGACATCGGTCTCAGCGTTGGCTCCGGCCCACCTCGACCTCCATATCGGTCGCGGCCTATTTTCATCTCGGTGTCGGCTTCGGCCCACCTCGACCTCCGGGTCGGTCACGGCCCATTTCCATCTCGACGTCGGTCTCGGTGTTGGCTTCGGCCCACCTCGACCTCCGTGTCGATCGCGGCCCATTTCCATCTCGGCATCGGCTCCGACCCACCTCGACCTCCGTGTCGGTCAGCATCCTACCCCGAGACCCCCCATCGGTCTCGGGGTGCACTCCACAACATCCTACCCTGAGACCCCCCGTCGGTCTTGGGGTGCGCTCCACAGCATTCTACCCCGAGACCCCCCATTGGTCTCAGGGTGCGCTCACAGCATTCTACCTCGAGACCCCCCGTCGGTCTCGAGGTGCGTCCACAGCGTCCTACCCCGAGACCCCCGTCGGTCTCGGGGTGCGGTCACAGCATCCTACCCCGAGACCCCCGCCGGTCTCGGGGTGCAGTCACAACATCCTACCCCGAGACCCCCCACCGGTCTTGGGGTGCGCTTCACAATATCCTACCCCGAGACCCGAGACCCCTTTCAGGCTCGGACATTGAACAGTGCTAGTGAACAGTACCATGCAAGTATTCACCCACAGCTCTCTAGAGCTCATTCAAGGGCATGAACAGTGCCATGCGAGCACTCTATGATCAAATGCTCTATGAGGGATAGACAACCAAAAAGGGGGGACACGCCTGGCGAGCGCCGTAACGATTGGCCATGCCCTGCAGCCACCAACTCTGATAGGACGCGGCCCACAGCGCGACACGGCACATTAGGTAAGCTCCGCCGTACTGTCATCAATTAATGCTCTGACAAGAGATCACGTCCCAAGCCGATGGATTTCAGGCATCGATAAAAGGGTAAGAGGGACCTCGACCAGGTAACACGCTCATGACATCCCTTAATGCTCACACGAGAGATCTCTCTCTCGGAGCCATCTCTCTCTTTCTTTTTCGAGCTTCCTCAAGCTCACGGCTGATGCCCAGACCACTGACTTGAGCGTCGGAGGGTCCCCATCGGAATCTCCAGCCCCCAGGACTTGCTTGCAGGCGTGAGGAGCTCACTGGAGGAGGCAACCGCATGCTCGAAGCCGGTGATTAGGCGTCATCACTTTCTGTTCTCACATTTTGCACACAGGAATTGTGTCCAGAATGGTGTGATATAAAAGGAGATATCATCTGTGAAATTTGCCACCAGGTTTGTTCTAGTTGAGACTACTGTCCTGTTTCTCTCAGGGAGGTGTGGAGTGTTGGGCTATGTTAGCAGTTGCTCTCTCTTTTGATGCTTCAAAAGCTTCTTCCTTATTGACCATTAAATTTCAAAATTTTATCAGTATATTTGTTTTCCTATCAAAAGGTCCTTTAGAGTTCTTGTTATTTAGGCAATTTAGTGAATTAAATCACGGGTAATGTTTTCTTTCCCTTTGTCGGAGAAAAATTAATAAGGCCGATGTTAACCTGCATCATTCTCTCTTTTGTACATACAAATTTAAAACCAGAAGTATGGAAAAATAAGATGTTGCATCTCTCATGCCTCCTTGAATTTGTACATAAAAATCGCAACTTTCCTATTCATCAAATTGTTCTTAAAACGTTTACTGATGGCATATTTTCTTTTTGTGCTACTCATTTACCTTTAAAAATTAGATTTTTGGAAAATCTTTGACAAAGCTTTCAGAATTAGCTCTAAGAAAAGTAATAATCATCTAAACATTTCAAGTGCTTAAAGTTTCACCATTAATTTATGTATTCTAAACAAAAACATAGAAGAGATTGTAGAAGTATCATTGCTTGATGTGCCTTCTGTCAGTGAAGCACTCATGGAAAATGCATTACAATTTCTTTTGTTTAATAGGAATATCATCCAAATTATACAGCTCCTCCAAACAGTGATCCCAATCCCAGGTATGTTTAATCATCCCTTATCCCATCCAAAATGCCTTTTGGTCTGTAAGTGCATCAGAATTACTAGAATTCTCCTTTTATACAATATGTAAGAGCACTGATTCTCTTTTTTTGTGGACTTGAAGATTTATCAGTTAAATATGTGTGATTATTCACTTTTCATGTAGCTAATTGAGTTTCTTTATTAGTTGTCAAACTATTCTTGTCAGTCATCAATTTAAAGATAAAGTTGGAGAGTAGGTTACTTATTGAGCTCTAAGTACCATCTCTCTTTCTCTCTCCCCATCCACAAAGACACACATATAGAGGGTATTTTTTCATGATTATCTGTAAAACATTGCAATTAGCCAATTTTAGCATTGACTTTTGAATATATGAGCCATTTTTTTTTTTTTTATATATATGCTTGTTCACACAACTTACTATAGAATCTTGCAGTTGTTATGAAATATGGTATAAATACTCCAGGTGCTTTTCCTCCCATTTTGTGGTGATTATCACTTCACCGCTCCTTAGTCCACTTTTACATATCATATATCTTGGGGCTGCTAAGGCTTGAATATTTAATTCAAAGTAATAGAAGAAGAGTGGCAGAGAAAAATGATGTGGAGTAGTCCATAGAAATATATGACTAAGCATGGGTTCAAATATATTGACTAAGCATATTCTTTACTTTGAGGCGGTAGGTGAAGAGGAAAAGAGGCATATATATGGTCTTGGCTTACGGATAGTATCTTTATATCCTGCTTCATATTTATTCAGAGCAGCAGGACCTTATATCATCACAGGTTGCAGCTCAAGTAAAGGAGCTTGCAGAGAAGCAATAGGAGCTCGCAGAGAAGCAAGTAGAGATGGATAAAAAGATTGTTGAGTTAAATGCGCAAATAGAGCGTCTATGTCAGATGGAGGAGCAGATGATGTGCTTCATAGAGCATATAGAGTTTGCTATCTTAAACATGTCAAGCTTTTGTCTGATGTATAAAACATTGTGTTGTTGATGTATGCAGATATATTTATATTATTTTATGAAATACATTTCTTATACTTGAATTTGAATGTTCATTTATAAATTTTATTAGAATGCATTAAATATATTATAATTTAAATATAATTTTAAATTTATAAGAATAAAAGTTTGATGAAATTTTATTAGGTTAAGATGGATTAGTGATGGATTTCTGATAGAAATAATAGTGATGGATTAGTAACGAAAACATTAATGATTGATTAGTGATGGAACAATGACGGATAACTGATGGATTCTTTTGTCACTAATCCGTTAGTAAATTATGATGGCATTGTGATGGAACTATTAGTGATACACATTCCATCAATAATCTATCACTAAATTGTAACGAAATATTGTGACGGACTAGTGATGAAGTTTTAGTGACTAAATTTTTATCAATAATCCGTTACTAAATTATATTGGAATAGTGATGAAAAAATTATGACATAATAGTAACGGAATAATGAGTGTCGGATAGTTCGTCACTAATCCATCACAATTTAGTGACAGAATATTCCGTTATAAATCCATCGCTATTATTTTGTGACTAATACTCTTTCTGACACTAAATTTAGCGACGACAAAAATTATGACGACAAGATTTTTGACATAAATCCATCACTAGACCCAGTTTGTGATGGAATAGTGATAAAAATTTTCCTCACTATTATGCTATTTTCTTGTAGTGTGAAATTTGTACTCTTAAGTATTGAAGTGCTTGCAGATTGCATGGCCCAATACTAGTATGAATGTCTACTAAGAATGAATATATGGTTAGGATAACTTGAATGGGCAGAATTAAGTTCATCCTCTATAAGATATTGGGTCTGCTTAGGCACCTATGTTGGGCTAGCCTAATCTGAATCCAAATCCTTCATATTAGTCTCAAAAGACTTACAAGGTCCATTTCTAGAATCACTAGGTACAACCTCTGTAATCTATATTATCCGTTTTTTTATTCTGAGAATGTGCATGTATTTGCAAACGGGAAGAAGAATGGGACCGAAAACAAGATCTTCTTCTTTCTCAGCATTCTCATATAGATTGAGTCCTAGTAGAGATACAGTTTTGGACTATGGATAAAGAAGATTTTATATTTATAATTATTTTTAATTAGCAACATTAATTGAGATATTCAAGCTAGTGATCCATCCATTTTGTAAATCCCTATTTCTTCCCAGTGTCATAGGTAAATCCATATACATTTGAGAGGGGTAGGCGATTGCCCCTTTCTAAATTTTAAAAATTTGTTAGGTGTTTTTATTAATTTATAAATTTCTTACAAAAATTATCTAATTTCTTATAAAAATTATCTTTGAAATAATAATTTAAAGAATAATTATAAAATTAAGTAATTGCCTCATTGATCAAAGGTCCTAACTCTTCTACTAACTGTTGTGCATTCCCTTCCACCATATATATACCAATCCAGCTACCTGTATTAGTAATTTGAGCAATGATTGAAGCCACTCATCTTATTTCCTATAGTTATGAACCTTCATAAATTACTTAAGATACGAGTAAGTATGATGACAACAACAATATTGGTATTTAAAGCTAAATGTCCATTGCTATACTCTTTTGAATATCTTATATCTAACCTACCAAACAAAACGATCAAAACTCCATTATAATAGTGTGCTAGCAAGCTTGCTCTTCTTCAGCGCTACTAGTTATCTTCAACTTGCCTACCACCAATATAGATCTTATTGGGTCTAAGTTCTGAAACAATGACCTAATTACAAGGATTCAACAGGGCTAGCCAAACCTCAGTTACAAGCCATAAGATTGGGCTGTAAACTAATTCATAAAATACATTTATCTCAAAAATAACCCAATAGGACAATGAAAAGTAGGCAATAAAAATTGTAGTGAACTAGAAATTGGGCTACTCTACAATTGTCGTGAAGGACCTCCTATATATTAATAAAGTAATAAGTAAATTACAATGCATAAAGAAAATTAAGCATTAACCTTTTAAGCTTTGTTAAGTTTTGCTATGCTATTTAAATGAAATTTGGCCTTGTTTGGTTATAGGAAAATGAGTGTTGAAATTAGAGATTCTTGGAAAAGAAAAAAATTACCTTTTACTTAATTGAAGCCTTCAAAATGGTTCATGAAAAAAGAAAATTCTCTAAGGAAAACTATTTTTTATGTCCATATAGGAAGTGCTTACTCATGAAAGATATGAAAAAGTATATTTTTATGAGTTAGAAAATTGGCTAAAAGTATTTTTCCTTCAAAAACATCCTTAGGCCCTTAATAAAACAAAATGAGTTTTTTAATTCAAATTTCATACATTATATTATAATTAAATTATGATAATATTATAATATTATGTGAAAAATTTTATAATAATTTTTAATTGCTTGCATTCCTAGGATCATGCTGATTTTCTAGGATCAGGCTGATCTAATTAGAATATTCTAGGATTAGGCTAATTTCCTAGGATCGGACTGATCTAATTAGAATATGTAAGATCAGACTGATTTTCTACGATCAGGCTGATCTAATTAGAATATTTCATAAATCCTGGGATCTACCTAACTAGAATATTTCATAAATCATGGGATCTACCTAGTCAGTACATAAATCAGGGATCTTCCTAGTCAGTCCTTAAATCATGGGATCCGCCTAGTCAAATTTTTTTTCTAGTAGCTAGGTTATGTATATAGCTAACCTTTGGTGCATTATACAAGAAATGAAGTGAGAAAAATTTTTATTCTTCAATTTCTGACATGGTATCAGAGCCCTAGGGTTTTATACCTTTGAAATTTTTTTGGCCTTCATTGCTAAGTTTCTGCCTACTCTTTCTTGATCTTCATTGCCGATATTCCTTTTCTTCTTTTTGTTGCACCAGCCTTCATAGCTGGTATTTTTTCTAGACTGTGCTATTTGAGATTGCTAAAATAAACAAACTTCCTACTTCAAGCCGAGAATGGGATCAGCGGAGTGATCAAAAAAATACAGTAGCAAGCTTATCAAACTTATCAAATAGAAGGACAAACAAGAAAAAATGGCCAAGCCTATGTTGCTATGACTCAACAGAATGAAGCAGTACCACAGGAGCCAGTTGCTCTTAATCAAGAAGAGGTCGAAAGGTTGAGATTCCTTATTAGTAATCTTGGCAAACCATCAGGAACTTATTCATTGGCCTATTCAGGTGAGTTTTCTTTCTCTATTGGATTAAATGCCTCGGATAGAACCTTTGCCAACTCTTGGGTTTTAGACTTGGGAGCTATTGACTATATGACCCATTCATCAAATGTTTTTTTCGCATATTCCCCATGCCCAAGCAGTAGAAAAATAGCCACAACTGATGGTTCCTTGACCATTATCGGTGTAGGAGATGTTAGAACAAGTCCATCACTTATCTTAAGAAATATTCTTCATGTTCTCAAATTATCTATTAACCTTGTATATATTCAAAAATTCACTCAGGATTTATGTTGCAATGTGATTTTTCATCATAGTCATTATATATTTCAAGGCGAGGATTCAGGAAGGATGATTGGACTTGCTAGAGAATGTGATGGTCTACCTCTTAAAGTACCACCAAGAGCAAGTTATCTCATTCCACTATTTCTAGGAGTTTTTTATCCAATAAAAAAAAGGTTTGGCTTTATCATTGCCGACTTGGACGTCCATCATTTAGGACCATTAAAATTTATTTTTTTCTTTGTTTAAAGGTTTAGATGTCAAGAATTTTTATTGTAAAGTGTGTGAACTTGCTAAACACAAATGTGTGCCATTTTTAATTAGTAATAAAAGAAGTTCTATTCATTTTTATCTTGTTCACAGTGACATTTGGGGTCCATCTATTATTCCTAATGTTTCTGAGGCACGATGGTTTGTGTTGTTAGTTTATGATTGTACTCATGTTATTTGGATTTTCTTACTTAAAAATAAGTTTGATATCAGTACCACTCTCCCAAACTTTCATTTCATGATTAAAAATTAATTTAGGGTCAATATCAAAAGATTTTGATCAGATAATGATAGAAACTATTTCAATCAATTTTTTACTCCATACTTTCAAAAGGAAGGAATAGTACATGAGTCACCCTGTGTCAATACCACACAATAAAATGGAGTTATAGAAAGAAAAAATGGCCACATTCTTGAATCAACTCGAGCCTTCTTGTTCCAAAAGAATATACAAAATCTTATAAACTGATTGCCTTCTAGAGTCTTAGGTTTCAAAAATCCAATGGAAATGCTTTCAACATTTTATCCTGACTTAAAAATCATAAATAATCTTGTTCATAGGATATTTGGATGCATGGCATTTGTCCATATTCATAGTCAAATAGGGGAAAACTTGTTCCGAGGGCATTGAAATGTGTTTTTATGGGTTATTCTTGACTCAAAAGGGATATAAATATTACCATCCTTCGTCAAAAAATTCTATGTTTCAACAGATGTTACCTTCAATGAATAAGAGTCCTATTACATTGTTCCTTATCTTCAGAAGAAGAAAATTGTAATAAAAGATAATGACTTTTTTCTCTTGAACTACCAATGTCATCCTCATTTCCTTCCTCAAGTTCAAATTCTCAACTAGCTTTGTGTCCTTTCCTTGTATTCTCAAGTTCATGCCCCTTGCCCAATTCGATGCCTATGCCTATGTTTTCTATCAGAAAATTCTCTAGAAAGATCCCCATATCCTCAAGTCCATATCCCATGCCCGATTCGATGTCTATGCTTATGTTCGTGTCAGAAAATTTGTCAGAAAGATCTAACTCTGCTCTTAAGGATGAGAGATATAGCAAGGTGCATTCAAGCAAGAAGATGGCTATCCCTGAATTTGTACAGATCTAAGAGTCCAATACGAATTCTACGAATGAGGTAACAATTTCTGAACCTACATTACAAACTGAGATTGAGCCTTATGAAATTAATGATGATTTAAACCTTTTTCATTGCAATTAGAAAGAAAACTAAAGAGAAATGGAAACATGCTATGAATATGGAAATGGAGGCATTAAAGAAAAACAAGACTTGGGAGATAGTGAAGTTGCCTATAGAAAAAAAAAATTATGGGGTATAAATGGGTTTATACAGTAAAGTATAGAGCGGATGGATCACTAGAGAGATATAAAGCAAGATTGATAGCCAAGGGGTATACACAAACTTATGGGATGGATTATCTAGAGACTTTTGCTTCAGTTGCAAAGATGAACACTGTCAAAATATTATTACTATTAGCAGCTAATTATGGTTGGGATTTGCAGCAGTTTGATGTCAAGAATGCATTTTTGCATAGAGAACTAAAGAAAACATTTATATGAAAATTCTACCAAGTTATTGAAAGACTTGGCAACTCATATAGTGTGTAAGTTGAAGAAAGCTTTGTATGAACTCAAACAATTTCCACAGGCGTAGTTTGGGAGATTTGCAAGAGTTATGATAGTTATAGGATATAGACAGAGTCAAGGGGACCATACATTGTTCATTAAACACTCACCTTCAGGGGGAGTTACAGCTCTCTTAGTGTATGTTGATGATATAATAGTGACTGAAGATGATGATGAGGAAAAATGGTTTTTAAGTCAATGTTTGGCTAAGGAGTTTGAGATCAAGGCATTAGGAAGGCTGAAATATTTTCTTGGAATTAAGGTGGCTCACTTGAGGCAGGGTATATTTATCTCCCAATAAAAGTATGTTACAAATCTTCTTAAGGAAACAGGGAAAACAACATGCAAACTGGCAAGTATTCCAATAGATCCTGATTATAGACTTGGACTAGCAGAAGAAGATTTTGCAGTAGATAGAGAGATATACCAATGTTTAGTAGAAAACTTACTTATCTGGCTCACACACGACCAGATATAGCTTATGCAGTGATTGTAATTAGCCAATTTATGCATAGTCCAATGGATATCCATTTGCAAGCAGCTTATAAGGTGTTACAGTATCTCAAAGGAGTACTAGGAAAAGGTATTATGTTTAAAAGGAATGAAGATTTGTACTTGAGGCATATACAGATGCAGACTATGCTGGATCAATTATAGATAGAAGATCAACTTTAGGTTATTGTACTTTCTTGGTAGGAATCTTGTGATGTGGAGTAAGAAGCAAAGTGTGATAGCACGATCAAGTACAGAGGCAGAATTTTGAGCAATGGCTCAAGGAGTATGCGAGCTACTTTGGTTAAAGATCATTTTAGAAGACTGAAAATCAAATGGAATGGTCCAATGAGATTCTATTGTGACAACAAGTCAGCAATCAGCATAGCACATAATCCAATACAATATGATCGAATGAAACACATTGAGATGGACAGACACTTCATCAAAGATAAGTTAGAGAGCGGATTGAACTGTATACCTTATATTTTCATATATGGCCAACTTACAGATGTGCTTACTAAGGGTCTAAGTAGTTCAAAGATTCAAAATGTAGTATCCAAGCTAGGAATGGAAAATACCTATTCACTAGTTTGAGGGGGAGTGTTAAAAATTTTGCAACAATTTTTAACGACTTGTATTCCTAGGATCATGCTGATTTTCTCGGATCAGGCTGATCTAATTAGAATATTCTAGAATTTAGCTGATTTCTTAGGATCAGATTGATTTAATTAAAATATTATAAGATCAGAGTAATTTCTTAAGATCAAGCTGATCTAATTAGAATATTTCATAATCATGGGATTTCATAAATCATGGGATATGTCGATTTAATTCATAAATCATGGGATCTGCCTAGTCAGTTCCCTTTTTTATCTAGTAGCTAGGTTTTGTATATAGCTAACATTTTGTGTATTATACAAGAAATGAAGTGAGAAAAATTTACTATTTAATTTCTAATATATTATAATTATAATATATTTTACTATTATTATATTATATATAATCATGTAAATTTATAATGCTAAATTATATTATATTAATATGAGTCTAATATTGAAGCATTTTTTTCTTAATAATTTAATTTGTTTAGTTTGAGCCAACCAAACTTTGCATTTTATTTTTAGAGACATATATGACATTCTTTACTCACTTCATTAGAAAGCAGATAGATAAACATACATTAGTCACCTAAAAAAAAATACTTCTCAGCTTTTTATTTTTTATTTTTTGTCTATGGCCATTCAAATATATCAAAACTACATTCAGAGAATCCACTCTTAAGAATTTGTTTCTTAAGCGTGCACTTATTAAGAATCCATTTCCTCAACATTAACTTTCATTTCTCAACGAGGTCTTTATCAAAAAAAAAAAAAAGCCTTGGCCCATGGGATGGAATTAAGAAAAGGATATTGAATGTTGAACTAAAATGAGAAATTTTTTTTTTTTCAAATCTCAAATAGTGATAGGCTTCTTTCAAGCTTGTAAAAAGAGTTTAGCAATTAGAGTCAAAGCACATCAAAAAAATCTTTATCTTTAATTTTAATTTTCTATCTTCAAAATTATTATATTTAATTAAATGTTTAAAAAAAATTTATTCTTTGTATCTTTTTTTTATCGAATGAAAATAACTAATTAATAATTTTGAAATTTTAAAATGATGCATTATGAAGATTTATGAAATGATCTTTTTCTCATGCAATAATATATTTAAAAAACTTTGCCCAGAGAGGCATCGTTTGGTATTTTTTAAAACCTTTCCGTCAGAGATATCGATTCAAATCATTACCTAAATTTAATTTCTGCGTATTGGTTACCTTCTTCCTCTGACCAAGACCTGTAATTTGTCTGCCAGAGACCTTTGCGTGAAATTAAATAATTATATATGTTAATTAAATAATTATAAAAATATATTATTTATTAGGTATGATAGCTGTGCATTTATTATTTATTAAAAAATTGATAGCGAACACAAGTTTAGCCTATTTTTGAAATATGCGCATCATTAACGTACCTTTCGTTATTATTCGGAGGATTAACACTACAAGAAAAGAGCATAATAGTGACAAAAATTTTCATCACTATTTCGTCACAAACTGGTTTAGTGATGGATTAGTGACGAAATCTTATCGTCACTATTTTTGCCGTCACTAAATTTAGTAACGGAAAGAGGTCCGTCACAAATAATAGCGATGAATTTGTGACGGAATATTTCGTCAAAAATTTATGACGGAACATATTTTCCATCACTAAATTGTGATGGATTTGTAACGAAATATTTCATCAAAAATTTATGACAATATATATTTTCCGTCACTAAATTGTGACGGATTAGTAACGAACTATCCGTCATGCATTATTCCGTCACAAAAATTTCATCACAATTTAGTGACAGATTGTTGACGAAATTTAGTCACTAAAACTTTTGTCACTAGTCCATCACTAATAGCTCCATCACTATGCCATGACGAATTAGTGATGAAAAAATCCATCAGTTATTCGTTATTGTTCCATCACTAATCGATCACTAATATTTTCGTCACTAATCCGTCACTATTATTTCTATCAAAAATCCATCACTAATCCATCATTAACCTAATAAAATTTCATCTTTTATTCTTATAAATTTAAAATTATTTTTAAATTACAATATATTTAATGCATTCTAATAAAATTTATAGATAAAAATTTAAATTTAAAAATAAAAAATTTATTTCATAAAATAAGATAAATATATAATCAATAACCCTTTTTCATTAAGCATGACACATCTACCTAATTATCAAAACAACTACAAAGCATTGAACAGTTCTTCCTTCAAAAAAAGCTGATTGTTGTTGAGTCAAAGCCGAGTTGCTTCTTAGGCTTGCCGGATCGTTTGATTTGACGTGCTTCAAATCTTCTGGCCCTTGATACCAAAGGAAACAACCTATCAATGAGATGATAATTCCTACCTATACATTTCAACCGGTTATTCCAGTAATAATATAATTTTAAAACAGCAATCATAGATCAATTCAAACCTGAAAATTATATGAAAACCTATGATCTCTCTTAATTCATCCAGTATAACCACATTTTGGTTTCAATGAACATTAAACCAAGCAGGCATTCATGACTGAAAACATTGAAATGCCAGTAGATGCACCAAATTTATATCATAATCAAAATCAGACAAATGCAAAATAATCATCTTAGTATGATGCTTCAAGAAGACGTCATATATATAGCATCGAAATGAGGTCCACAAGTACCCAAAGTGCCCAGAGTCCAGAACTAGCAACCAATCCTATATACATTGCACAGCTTACAATAAACTAACAACAGCATCCAGCAAAGTCCAAATCATCAACCTAAAATATATCATCAACCAAAAGCTTGCCACTAATCAGATAAATATCAGGTCCAATTGTCCATTCATTCACTCAAAGGCCCACTGGTTCTCTCTCCGGACCTCTTCCTCTTCTTCAGGAGTGAAGTCATTTTTAATGTTATAGGTTTTGCGGATCTCTTCCGGGGTCTTCCCCTTGATCACATCAGCCACGGCTTGACAGGTCAGATCCAGCAGGCCTTTGATGTTTAAATAGTTTGCAGCCTGGAAAATCAAATAAAGAATCATAAAAGAGAATGATGAAGTTCTAACCGTTAAAAAACTAGACATATAACTGAAACGGGAACAGAGTATCAAACATTATTATATCAGCCATGCCATACTTTATTATACCAATATGATAGGCATTCTATACTATACTAGTATTGTACCAGTATCCATACCCGAAAGGGGCATATCGACATTCAGTACATCCCATTACTAGCATACTAGGCATATCAATACTGTATTAAAATTTTATTAATACATCACTTGGTACAATCATATAGTCAAACAACGTTTATTTATTTGCTGTGTACCTATAGAGTGCCAAACAGTGGAGTTGTACCATGTTGATTTAATAATGGATGAATACTGCAGGCATGTGTTATTAATGGATGAATACTGCAGGCATTTTCAGTTGTAGTCAGCAAAATAGGTTTCAAGTCTTACAAAGCATCAGCAGTCTTACTTGAGAATATATACATATCCTACAACAACAGAAATTTTATTTGAATAAAAAATAAATATTGGCCCGAGAGAATTACAAATTTGCAGAACAAGAAATTCAGAATGTACGCTTTGCTTATTTTGTCATTTGAGCTGATAAAATTCAGTCACAGACAAATATTGTTAGCAAGATAGCTACATCAGTAGAAGACTCGCAAGGAAAATGAGAAGTAGAAGAAAATTTAATTTCATAGTTTCATTTGATATGGCTTCCAGTATAGCATCAAATTGCTCCAAAATTCCTCTTTCAGCTAGTTTCTTATTCATGATGTTAGTCCATTCATTTTCACATATAAATTTTTCTTTAATACCCTCCAGGCATTGTGTGGGCAAATTGCAGCACCATTCTTTCTCACTGGTATAAACGACTTTGGGCAAATTGCAGCACCATTCTTTCTCACTGTTATAAACGACTTTGGCATTGACAGTCTACTAATTGTATGCAATCCTCTAACAATCTATATTCCACAGTTGATCACTAAAACACTTTCATTACATAGTTATACTGCCAAATTAATTGTTATGATTTATAGTGTCACATATAGCTGATACATATTGAGTGTACAAAAAGCAAATTTCACCAGACTAAAATAAGAATAAAATCTAATAGTTTGAAAGAACCTAGTTTTGGAAAAATCGATCTCTATGGTGCTTTATGAACAAGAATCTGGAGAAGCTATATGAAGCACTTAAACCAATTGAAAACTTGGTCTTCATTTGCCTATCATATTGGTATAATAAGTATGGTATGGATACTGGTACAATACTAGTATAGTATAGAAGGCCTTCAATTATAGTAGTCACCTAAAGCCATCAACATGCCGAATCAAAACTCATTTGGTTCTCATGTAACTGAAACGGGAACCGAGTATCAAACATTGCCTACAAAGTAAACATACCTTCACAAATGAGCAATATGGACTGTTTAACGAAGGGTGTCGTAGTCACTGGACAGAGAATCATGTACGCTGCGAGTGAAGTTAAACAAATTCTAGAGTTGAAGTGTTAGAAAGGAGATGATTCAATGGAAGAGTTCCATAAAAGGATTGATTCTATAGGTACAAACTTCTATATTTAAATTATGACCATTTATATCACATGGAGAGTTTGTTGTGATTGATGCATTTTCCTTCGCAGCCATCTCAAACACCAGTTTTTCTAACTTCTAGTTGGTAACAGTTGGAAGTAAATATGCAGTATAGATTTTTAATATTATCTGGAAGGTCAAATGAAAACGAGAACCTATGAGTGGTTAAGCCCAATCTAAGTATATCATTGGAATTCACAGAAGATATGAAGATATTTGCTTGATGAGAGGTTTGTCAGAATCCAGCAGTTTGTGGATTGGATCTTCATGCACTTCATCACTGATTTATTAAGGATTTGATAAGTAGTTACCCTTGCTCTTTTTGGTAGAGCGAGGTTAAGTTTACCATATTGAAATGATAAGACAATTAATGTTGTTGTTATTGTTGTTGTCGTTGTTTTGACAATTCAAACAGTGAACTGAATTGTTTTTTAAGTGAATAAGAAAGTGATTACTATTTGGGATGAGAAACACTGGCTGAAGATATTAAAAAAAAGTTAATGAAGTGACTAAATTCAATAACTTTTTTCTTTCCTGAGAAAGAAAATCAGAACATATGAAACCTTATGGATTTGACCTAAAAACATCTATTGGTGAAGATAGTTGTAAATGTATATGTGAGGTATTATTAAGGGGATCAATTTTGAAGAGTTGTTATATGTGAGAAACTAGTAATTTTGCAATTATCTTGCAGCTTATTGGAGAAAGACACTTGAGAAAAAACTTGCAATCAAATGTTTCCATAAGATCCAAATAACATACAGATTATTATTTCAAAAATAATATAGACTTATTCATGTGTATGTCTACAAGATCCTACAAGATGTCTTAAATCAATAATGCAAAAAAATCTTCAGCTAAAGAAAAAAACTGTTTTTTTTTTTTCCTTTTTCTACTACTTTTATAACTCCTTTCCTATCACTACATCTCTAAAAGACAATCGTAAATAGAAAGCATCAACAATACAAAAAATATAGAATCAACTGGTCAACAAGAGCATGGGCTACAAGACAATTTTATATATGAATCAACAATACACAGTGCCTCTTGTCCCACTTAGGAAAAGTATTAGGACACTGCTGTCCTATCATGGTTATTGGAAAATGCTGAAGCAGAGCTAGAAGAAACGCTACTGTTTCTTTTTGCAGGTATCACTGCTTTTTATGTTGAGATTCCCTTTACAAGATGTAACGGATTTGTTTTGCCATAATATTTGCAGAAGAATTTGATTCTGAGGACGAGGAGGAGATGGAAAATGAGCAGATCCAAATCGCATTTCAGAACGGAAAAGCTTCCAAATATATCCTTCTTCCAACGTAGAAGACTCTGCCGAAAATTCGCACCTCTTTGATCAAACTACCAACCAAATATTCTCATAAGCATACAAAAATCCCACAAATATAAAGATTTTATCATGGATTCAGATATCGGCGGACCCTTGGCTCGATCAAAGTCTAAAGAAAAGAAGGGCACAATCATGTCCTTCAACCAAAAGCTTACCAATAAATCGAAGGAAAACGAAGAAAAAGACAAATATTAGACACAAATAAAATCAAAACAAATTCGAAGTACTTCGAGACAATGAAACCAAGAAATCAGGATTCAAAACCCTAGATTACCGAAAATTAAGCACAACAAAGCAAGAATTTCTCCTCGAATAATAAACCCTATTTCCCGAACAAACGCGATTGAGCCACCAGAAAAACGCAGAGGGGGGGGGGGGGGGGGGGGGAATAGAAGACCTACGAGGGAGAAAACCGGAGACGGAAGAAGGCGGAGCGGAGGGCGATCGAAGAGAATGGGGTTCTTGGAGGACGAGGAAGCGGAAGGGAGAAAAGAGTCGCCTCCTTTGGGGAAGCGAAATCCGAGAAGGAAATCGTGTGGTTCTGTTGACGTGCGGGCGATCCATAGAGCTATCGGTTAGGAGCATTTATAGGGGGAATCACAACCGTCGAGCTGGGGAGCATCTGGGGTATATGCTAACCGAGTAAATCCCATGACAAATGGTCCCTTCGGAGGGCAAATGCTCCCAAAAAAACGTAGACAGGTCTATCAAATGTTGTAGCAACAGACGATTTTAACTTAAAATATGATCATTCCCGCTTAAATTTTTTTGAAATACAGCTACAACGATGTGCTATTAAGCAAACACTTTCTATATGATAACATATTTTTTTTAAAAATTTTAAGGTTGCCTACGTGATGGCATCATTCATCTGCATATTTTTTAATTATATAATACATAATATATAAAAATAATAAAATTTAAAAATATTTTATTATTTTTTATTTTAATATTAATTCTTTTAAAAAAATATTAGACATGCAATTATTTATAATAAAAAATATTATTATTATAAATTATTAATTTTTTTTATTTTACTTTCTTTTTCTCATTCAATAAAAAAATATTAAAAGTATAAATTTGATGACGGAAGAGCAATTCGTCACTAATTCGTTACTAATATAGTGACGGATTGCTCTTCCGTCACTAATTTTATGATGGATTAGTGACGAAAGGGCATATGTCACTAAATTAGTGATGGATGAAGAAATCCGTCACTAAATTAGTGATGGATTGCTCTTCCATCACTAAATTAGTGATGGATAGGGCAATCCGTCACTAAATTAATGACGGATTAGTGACGAAAGGCCAATCCATCACTAAATTAATGACGGATGGGACAATCCATCACTAATTTAGTGATGGATTGCTCTTCCGTCACTAATTAGTGATGAATTAGTGACGAAAGGGCAATCTGTCACTAATTTAGTGATGGATTTCTCATCCATTATTAATTTTGATGGATTAGTGATGGAAAATAATTCGTCACTTATTAGTGACGATTGTTTTCATCACTAATTTGTGATGGATTAGTGACGAAAAAGTAATACATCATTAAGTTAGTGACGGATTGCCTTATCCGTCACAAAATTAGTGACGGATTACCCAATCCGTCACTAAATTAGTGATGGATTAGTGACGGAAGAAATATCCGTCACTAATCCGTCACTAATTTAGTGACGGATTGCTCTTTCATCACTAATTTGTTATGGATTAGTGACGGAAGGGCAATCCATCACTAAATTAGTGATGGATTTCCCATCCATCACTAATTTTGATGGATTAGTGATGGAGTAATCCATCACCAAGTTAATGACGGATTGCTCTTCCGTCACTAATTTGTTATGAATTAGTGACGGAAGGGTAATCCGTCACTAAATTAGTGACGAATGTAATAGTCCATCACTAATTTAGTGACAGTTTAGTGACGAAAAAATTAATTCGTCATTGATTTTAATTTTTTGTCACTATTTTGTTACTAAACCGTCACAATTTAGTGACAAAATTTTTATTATTAATTTTTATTATTATTTTAATATTTTCTTATAGTGTAAAAACCATTGAACTTGTCTTCTGAGTTTAATCAACCTACAGTCCATAAATATGCAATTGCCGTGACCCAAGAATATACAAGTTCCTCTTTCCCGAATCCGCGAGCCGGTCGACGAAAGGGCACCACAAACTCCTCCGCCGCTCGCAGGTCCGTCTCCTTCCTCTCTCCCTCGTTAACCGCCGCGAAACCCTAATTTCCCTTAATTTCGATTCCGTCGATCTCAATCTCTTCCTCTACACGTAGGGTTTCCCCTCGATTCGTGCAGAGGGCGAAAGGAGCGACTCCTTTCGATCGATTTGTTCTGTTCCCAGAGTTTTGATAGGAAGGTCCGATCCATGGCAGATCGGGGCACTGCGGTCGGGAAACCTATATGGATAAAGCAGGTGGAGGAGGCCAGGCTTAAGAGCGAGGCCGACAAGGCCGCCGCCGCGAAGGCCGCCTTCGAGGCCACCTTCAAGGACGTGGAGAAGCCCAAGGACTTAGGTTCAAGGACGTGGATAAGCCCAAGGACTTAGGATGACTCCTCCGACAGCGATGGGGACGAGAGTGTGGACCTCGCCAGCAAGCCCCTCGGCCCCGTCGACCCCTCCAAGTGCTCCGCTGCTGGCGCCGGGATCGCCGGAGGCACGGCCTGCGCCCCGTCCACCTTCACCGTGGTCACCAAGGACTCGGACGGCCGGAGGATCCTTACGGGGGGCGCCCAGCTCAAGGTGAAGATCTCCCCTGGCGTCGGTGTCGGCGGTTCCGATTCGGAGGGTCGTTAAGAATCAGGGGGACGGGACGTACACCGTTACCTACGTCGTGCCGAAGCGCGGGAACTACATGGTCCATGTGGAGTGCAACGGGAAACTGATCATGGGGAGCCCTTTCCCGGTGTTCTTCAGTGCTGGCACGACCATAGGGACCACGAGCTTGCCGGCCTCGGCGAGCCCGTTCCCCACTATGGTCAACCAGACAATGCCCAACATGCCGAATTACTCGGGTGCTGTATCCGGGGCACTCCCAGGGCTTCTTGGGATGTTCCCTGGTGTGGCGCGAGGTGTCTCCGGCGGAGTGATGTTGCAGGGATTTGGTGCATCGCTTGGGGAGATCTGTAGTCCAGAGTACTTGAGTGGGCGGTGCAGCAAGACTGATTGCAAGTTCAATCATCCACCTCAAAATTTATTAATGTCAGCACTGGCGGCGACCACAACGATGGGGTCCTTATGTCAGGTGCCGATGGCCCCTTCAGCAGCTGCAATGGCTGCTGCCAAGGCCCTTCAGGCACATGCTTCCCAATTGCAAGCCCAGTCATCTGGAGATGCATCTGGTTTGCCATCCATCCCGTCATCCCTTGTTCTTTGTTCTGGAAAATTTTATCATAAATTTGTTTATCTGGTCATCGAATTACTGATAGTCTCTTCCAATTCATAATAAAAGAGAGTGATTTTATCTGCACTATATTTATTTTCTTGATCCTTGTGTAGATATTAGAAGAACACAAGTGCCATACTTGTATATAACCAATGAACTTATCTCAAATTGGGAACCTAGAATTCCTATTGCACGACATAGCCTTCCATTCCTGAGAAAATTCTGTAATCATAACGAAGAAATGCATATCATGTCCATCAATACACCATGAGACCCCCAAATTGCTAAATTAGTATAAGTATTGAACTGTAAGAGAATAGGTAAACTAAGTGGTCTATGAGAAAACCTTATTTATGTCCCTTTTTTTTTTACGGCAAACATATATGTTTTGCTCTTATTTACTCTTTAGTTTCCTTTGAAAACATTTTTTTTTGTAATTTCATGTGTTGAGGGGTAAACTTGCTATGCATCAATAATTGTGTTCATTGCTAAGGCTAGCCTTGACTCCTACATGCTGTGCGATACCCGTCAGAGATAAGTCAACCTCGGTAGGTCGGAGCGCCCTAGCCCCCACCGAGCTAAGGTTTCTAAGGCGCGGTCCCTTGAGCCGAGCTATCGTTTCTCGACCCCTCGAGCCGAGCTATCGTCTCTCAGCCCCTTTGGCCGAGCTATCGTCTACCGTCTCTGGCCCCTCGAGCCGAGCTATCGTCTCTCGGTCCCTTCGACCGAGCTATCGTCTACCGTCTCTTGGTCCCTCGAGTCGAGCTATCGTCTCTCGACCCCTCCAGCCGAGCTATCGTCTTTTGGCCCTAACCAAGCCATCCCATCACCCGGCCTTTCTAGCCGATCTCTTCTATCACTCGGCCTAGCCCGAGCGATACCTACACCTCTGCGGAATTCGGCGTGGAAAGCTTAAAATAGTAAGATTCCAAACAGGAATCATATCTGAAAGTGGCCTAGAGCTCTGGAGCCTATGCCCTCACCAAATCTCGAGATGTCAATAAGCTCTCCCAGTCATCGATCCTCTAACTAACCATATACAAATCCTACCGATCTCATAACAAACTGGATTTAGATCTCAACAGCCTTCAGACCCACGACGCTCACAAGCAACCAGGTGATCCTCTATAAACACCATAACCTCAGATCCCCTTATGTACGCCATCTCTCATGCACACACTCGCCCACTGATTCTCTCTCCCCCTCTCTCTGCCTTTGCTTCCGCCATTATCGCTATGCTCAGAGCCTTGGGAGAGACTCTTCAGCGAGAGCCTTCTTCTCATTTTTGTTGACTGTCGATCTTCACTAACTTGAGCGTCGGAGGGTCTTCCGCAGAGGGCCACCCCCAACGCCTCTCGCGTGAGGACTGTTTTGCAGGTCCGCCCCCCTCTAGATCGACCGCGCCCGAGTCGGAGGACGGATCCCGGCGGCAACAGATTGGCGCTAGAGGAAGGGCCTCAAGTCCCTAAAACTTGTGAAGGAGACAAGGATCTCATCTGCAAGAGAACCTCTCCATGGCCAACCGAAAAAGGCAACCTCTGAAGCCCGAGATCAGGTCGCCTCCAAAGGCCTGATCCAGTGAGCAGTGTCGCGCCGCCACCACCACCAGTCGAGACTCCATCACCGCCTGCCCCCGGTGACCCAGGACCAGTTGCTTACTGGTCCAGCAAGTCCAGGCTCTGGCCCACCTGTTCAGGAGCGCTCCGAAGCCCCCCGTCCCTGCTCCTCTTCACCCTTCTGAGGAGAATGCAGCCCCGCTCATCCAGCGATCTCCTTCTCTGATCCGCATGAATTGCGGACCCCCCTCGCCCCCAGAGAAGCTGAGCTAGCTCCCCGAGCCGGTCAAAGATCTCCCTAGATCTCGGCGGGCCCTCCCTCTCCCGGTAATTCTCGCCATGATTCAACACCGTCTCAGTATTCTCCTCGTCCTGCACCTTCTGCTCTTCCTGAGAGGAGATCCGCCGTCAGATCCAAGAAATGCGTCAAGAGCTGGACGCCGCCAAGCAAGCCCATCCCTTCAGCCCAAAGCAGAGCAGGGCATCCCTTCTCTAAGAAGATCATGGAGGAAGTGATTCCCTCCCACGTCAAGCTACCTACCGTCGAGCCTATCATGGCTCCTCTGACCCGGACGACCATCTCAGCAGCTTCCGGTCAATAATGATGTTCCACGGAGCATCTGATGCGGTCCTCTGCCGTGCCTTCCTCCACCCTCAGAGGATCGCCCGAACCTGGTTCAATGTTGAAGCCAGGTTCCGTTGATTCATTCGACGAGCTGAGCCGCCTTTTATTGGCCAGTTCGTCAGCAGCCGCCGCCACCGACGGAGATCCGACTCCCTCTCCGAAGTTAAGCAGAGAGAGGGGGAGTCCTTGAAGAATTATCTTGGCCGTTTCAACAAGGCCATGTTGGAGGTGGACCACCTTAATCATGAGGTGGCCATGTCCGCCCTAGCAGGGGAGTTTGAAGGAGAGCGACTTCTACCTGGCCTTGGAGGTCAGCTACCCCAAACCTCTCTGATATGATGGCCCTGGCGGACAAGTACGCCAGAGTCGAGAAGTCGCGGAGAGGCCCGCGCTGAGCTGACAAAGAAGAAGGAGCCCAAGGGCTCGACAAGCACCGACCTGCCCGCCGGCCAAGTCCGCCTCGCCGCCAAAAGGTTCCCCAGCCACCGCCAAGGAATCGCTCCCGGAGCCTGCCTAGGCGATTCCATCGCTTCACTCCGCTGACTGCCCCAAGAGCGAGATCCTCATGGAAATAGAGCGCCAACTCCCCGACCTCCTCCTCTCGAGGGAACCCGACCCGAGAGATCCCGCCAAGTATTGCCGCTACCACCGGAGCATGGCCACGACACTGAAGAGTGCTGGCAGCTGAAGAATGAGATTGAGAGGCTGATCCAGCGGGGTAGACTGGATCAGTTCAGAGGAGCCCCCGAGCCAAGGAACGGGGGCGATCGCCGGCCTGAGCCCCAGCAACAACCTCTCCTCCTCCAAATCCTCCGGTTGGCCACATTAACATGATTGAGGCGGCGGTAGTCCTTCAGGCAGGAGGGACAATGAAGAAGGTCCGCGCCGAAGAAAGCACGACTGATGAGATCTCTTTCTCCAATGATGACTTCCGGGGATACAGTTCCCCACGATGATGCGCTAGTTGTATCTCTTAATTTGAACAACTATGATGTAAGCCGAATTCTAATTGATAGTGGAAGCTCCGTCAATGTTTTGTACCTCGGTGTGTTTGAAGATGAAGCTTCTCATGGAAGTCTTCGAGCCGTGGACTCCACCCTGATGGGGTTCACCGGCGATGTCATTATCCCGGAGGGGTCGTCACCTTGACGGTCCGCGCGGGACCTGGCCCCGCGTAGCCACTGTGTATGCAGATTTCCTAGTGACCAAGCTCAGGTCCCCTACAACGCAATCTTGGGAAGACCCGGTCTAATGTCCCTCAGAGCCGTCTCCATCCCACATCTTGTTATGAAGTTCCCTACCGAGCGAGGAGTGGTGTAGTTCGGGGAAGCCAAGCCATGGCTCGGCAGTGTTTCGTCACCAGCCTCAATCCAGATGCCGAGGTGATGGCTAGACGCTCGGGAGGATTTCGCCGAGCAGCGAGGAGAACCAGCCGAAGAGCTGGAGGTACCACTGGACGAAGCTCGGCCCGACCGAACCATAAGGATCGGGTCGCTGCTGAAAGGGAAGCCTCGGCTGGAGCTGATCGATTTCTTTGAAGGAATGCTGACATCTTCGCCTGGTCGCCTCGACATGCCTGGGATTAGCCCGGACTTGTCCACCGTCTCAATGTGGACGAGATGCACGCCCGTAAGCAGAAGAAGAGGAGCTTCGCCCCTGACCGGCAAAAAGCCATTGAAGAGAGGTGGACAAACTCATCAAGGCAACTTCATTCGAGAGGTAAATTATCCGAGCTGGCTGTCCAATGTCGTCATGGTGAAGAAGTCGAACGGCAAATGGAATCTGCATCGACTTCACCGACCTTAACAAAGCATGCCCGAAGGACAGCTTCCCTCTCCCCGGATCGACCAGCTCGTGGATGCCACTTCCGGCCATCAGATGCTGACCTTCATGGACGCTATTCAGGCTATAACCAAATTCGGATGGCCCCGAGGATGAAGAAAAGACCGCCTTCATAACCGACCGAGGTACCTACTGTTACCGAGTCATGCCTTTCGGTCTAAAAATGCAGGTGCCACCTACCAAAGGCTGGTCAACAAGGTCTTCAAGGAGCAAATCGGGAACATGGAGGTATACGTTGATGACATGCTGGTCAAAAGCAAGGAAGCTTCCAGCATATCGAGGACCTCTCAGAGAGCTTCCGACACTGCGAAAGTATCGGATGAAGCTCAACCCGACAAGTGTGCCTTCGGCGTCACCTCGGGAAAGTTTCTCGGCTTCATGGTTTCTCAGCGAGGCATCGAAGCCAACCCGCAGAAGATTCAAGCTCTCCAACAAATGGCCCCCGCATCTGTCAAAGAAGTCCAGCGCCTGACCGGGAGGATAGCGGCCCTCAACCGCTTCGTGGCTCGGTCGGCCGAGAGGAGCCTCCCTTCTTCAAAGCTCTCCGATCGGCCAAGAACTTTCAATGGACTCCTGAATGCCAAAAATCATTTCAAGACCTCAAGAAGTATCTCGGCTCTCGCCTCTCCTTAGCAGTCCAAATCCGGGAGAGATGCTATTTTTGTACCTGGCAGTTTCAGAAGGCGCAATTGCTCGGTCTGGTCAGAGAAGAGAAGAAACCCAAAAGCCGATCTACTATGTCAGCAAACTGCTCCGCGACGCGGAGACGAGGTACACCAGAATTGAGAAGCTAGTGCTGGCCCTGATCACCTCGGTTCGGAGTTGCGACCATATTTCCAAGCACATTCTGTGACAGTCCTCACCGACCAACCCATCAAGGCGGTGGTCCACCGTCCCGAGACATCAGGAAGAATGACCAAATGGGCCGTCGAATTAAGCGAGCATGATATACGATTCAGCCTCGCCCGGCCATCAAAGCCAGGTTCTAGCCGACTTCCTCCTTGAATGCACTATCCCGGAAGATGGCTCTACCCCAGACTCCTCCGAGCACCAAAATGAAGCCCTGTGGCTCCTCCATGTCGACGGATCCTCCAACGCCAATGGCTCCGGTGCTGGTTTAGTCCTCACCAGCCCAGAGGGGCGACCTTCGAATATGGCGTTAGATTCTCCTTCCCAGCCTCCAACAACGAAGCCGAGTATGAAGCCTCTGTTAGCCGGACTCCGAATCGCCCGCAATCTGAAGGTGGAAGAAGCTAATGCCTTCACCGACTCTCAGCTGGTAGGCCGGTCCATGCGGGGCGAGTTTGAGGCCCGAGAGCCAAACATGATTCGGTATCTCCAAGAGGTGCGGAACCTACTCTCACTTTCTGAATTGAAATTATTCAGATCCCAGATCCGAAAATGCTCGTGCCGACCTACTCTCCCGATTGGCAACTGCGGAGTCGATGGATCCGAGCAAAAGTTCCCCTTGGAAATCCTGGAAAGGCCTAGCATCGCGGAGGCGACCGAGTGATGCAGATTGAGGTCGAACCATCTTGGTTCGACCCTATATTAAAGTATCTTAAAGAAGGGTCGCTCCCAGCCGACCGAAGGGAAGCAAGGAAGCTGAGACTGCAAGCTACCCACTATGTGCTGATCGACGACCAGCTTATAAGCGGTCCTTTTCCATGCCGCTGCTCAGATGCCTCCGCCCATCGAAGCTGATTATGCTCTTCGGAGGTACATGAAGGGATTTGCGGCAACCATCTGGGAAGTCGATCTCTATGCCACAAGGTGCTTCGCCAGGGCTATTACTGGCCGACCATGCAAAAAGATGCCGACGATCTAGTCCGAGCCTGTGACCCTGCCAGAGGCACTCCAACATCCAGAGGCTCCCCTTCCGCCGAGCTGGTCCTATTCCTCCGCTTGGCCCTTTGCTAAGTGGGGGATGGACATCCTCGGCCCTTTTCCCTCGCCACTGGACAGAGGAATTCTTATTTGTCGCCATGACTACTTCACCAAAGTGGGTCGAGGCGGAAGCAGTTGCCCAAATAACCGAAGCTCGGGCCAGGATTTGTGGAGGTCCATCATCTGCCGTTTTGGCCTCCCGCATACCATAATCACCGACAATGGCAAGCAGTTTGATAATCCCAAGTTCCGGAGTTCTGCGAGGATCATGGAATCGTCATCTCACCTCAGTCGGGCACCCACAAGCCAACGGAGCGGCCGAGGTAACAAACAGGACCCTCCTTCAAGGGATTAAAGCTCGGCTCCAGAGCCCAAGGCAGTGGGCGGATGAGCTTCATCATGTTCTATGGGCCTACCGCACCACCCAGAGAATCCCCACCGGCGAGACCCCGTTCCGAATGGCCTTTGGCACGGAAGCCGTCATCCCTGTGGAATAGGCCTTCCCATCTTGCGGGTGGAAAGCTACTCAGAAGAAGCTAACGACGAGCAGCTCCGCACCAACCTCGACTTGGTGGAAGAGATCAGGAAAAAGCTCGAATCAGAATGGCCGCGTACCAGCAAAGAGTGGCCCGCTACCATGCCTCCAGAGTCAAAGGAAATCCTTCCTCCCTGGCGACCTTGTCCTCCGGAAAGCATCTGTTCCAAACCGCTGGAGCAAGGAAAGCTCGCCAAACTGGGAAGGCCCCTACCAAGTAGCGGAAGTCATTCGGACCTGGCACCTACAAGCTCCAGGATCTAAGCGGGAAATCCATTCCCGGACGTGGAACTCGGACAATCTCCGCGTATACTATCAATAGGGTATGCCTCTTTGACTGCCCCATTTATAACTTTGGCATAGTATTCCTGTTATCTACGACATGGTCGCTTTTGAAAAACTGTGATGAGAAAAGATACCTCTAGCTCACTCTCGGCACAACCGAGCTATTTCCCCGAGCTTTCAATTGAATCTCCGAACCTCGGCTGGTCAAGTCCTACTTTATAAAGACTCGGTATGGCCGAGCGCCCCAGTATGATTAAGAGCCGAACAATCTCCAAAGCTTCGTTCAGATTCGGGCCGCTTACAAGCCCCGGCCGAACTAAACATTCTCCTAAACTTAACTCGGATTCAGGCCGCTTACAAGCCCCCCGACCTAAGCGATCTCCAAAACTTAGCTCGGATTCGGGCCACTTACAAGCCCCGCCGACCTAAGCAATCTCAAACTTAGCTCGGATTCGGGCCGCTTACAAGCCCCTGCCGACCTAAGCGATCTCCAAAACTTAGCTCGGATTCGCCGCTTAAGCCCCGGCCGACCTAAGCGATCTCCAAAACTTAGCTTGGATTCGGCCGCTTACAAGCCCCGGCCGACCTAAGCGATCTCCAAAACTTACTCGGATTGGGCCGCTTACAAGCCCCGGCCGACCAAACGTTCTCCTAAACTTAGCTCGGATTCGGCCGCTTACAAGCCCCGGCCAACCTAAGCGATCTCCAAAACTTAGCTCGGATTCGGGCCGCTTACAAGCCCCGGCCGAACCAAACGTTCTCCTAAACTTAGCTCGGATTCGGGCCGCTTACAAGCCCCGGCCGGCCTAAGCGATCTCCAAGCTTCGTTCGATTCGGGCAGCTTACAAGCCCCGGCCACCAAACGTTCTCCAAAGCTTAGCTCAGATTCGGCCGCTTACAAGCCCGACCGAGCTAAACGTTCTCCTAAGCTTCGTTCGGATTCGGGCCGCTTACAAGCCCCGGCCGACCTAAGCGATCTCCAAAGCTTCGTTCAGATTCGGGCAGCTTACAAGCCCCGACCGACCTAAACGTTCTCCTAAGCTTTGTTCAGACTCAGGCCGTTTACAAGCCTGGCCAACCTGTCGGTCTCCAAAACACAGAACATTGTTCGATGGGGACAAACATCTTGGGGATGGTAGCAAAAATAGAAGTTGCAAAAAACCTCCCTTATTTATCATAAAGGAAACAACAAAGAGGAAAAGAAAAGATAAAAAGAACCCTCACAGGGGCTTATCATCTTTCCCAGAGCCACCGAGCCCTCCTCACGCGAGCCAACTCGGCGACCTGTTGACGAAGGGACGCTATTTCCCCTTCCTGTTGGCTGATAACACGGTGAAGAGCTCAACCTCCCTCATCGAAATGGCCAAATATCGCTCGGTCGTTCTTTGAAGCTGCTCATGGCTTGCGAACGCCGATGCCAGAACCACCCCATCAACAGTCACTGCAATGCGGCTCCCCCGGGAGTCCCTGCGGCCATTAGCACCGCCGTTCGGCCCTTGAGTCGATCGCCTTTCTCCGCGGAGGCCATATCCACACTCAAGAGTCATTGGAGACTAGCCGAAAGGATGACCGGCACAGGCATCCCTCTTGTCCATATTTAAACCACTCCTGGTGAGTATTTCGATCACTCGAGTCATTAATCTCGACCCGTGGAAACTCACCACACGTCATTGCCTCAATAGGCGCTTGCGGGAGACAAGGGGTCGAGCCCCCTCATCAAGGAAGATCGGGAAGCATCGACGGGGTGCACAGGGAACTCCCCCTTTCTAGGGACCAGGCTCCCTCGGTTTGCAATCCTTCTGAAATAAATGTCCTCGAGAACCTGCCAGACTCCCTCGAATTGGACATCCTAAAAAGACGGAAAAGTGCATCAGCGATCGGCACTAGCTCGCCTCCTTGAGGATAACCAAGTCATAAAACTCGGGCGCCCCTATGCGTCGCTCGGATAACCCTCATCCTCTTTGGCAGCCCGCACCAGAATCTACATTTGCTGCAAGAGCCAAACAAAATATTATACCTCGGCAATAACCGAGTGATATCCTTTATACCTCGGCAACAATCGAGTGATATCCTGAAGCTTCGGCTTAGTCGAGTAATCTCTCCATCGCTCTGACGCGGCTAAGGCGTCCTATTATACCTCGGCGGAGGCAAATGACCTCCCATTACTCAACAACAAAGGCATGTCACGAACTGTCTTTCCCTGCCAAAATACCTGCCTCAATAAACAAGATCATGCCTACCTCATGAGTCCACAGGATCACCCAGGTCCCTCTTTGACTCAATCATGGATATACACTATCTTCGCTGAGGACCGGACATTGGCCTTAGCAAGAACTAAGCCGCGATAACGCTGCCGAAATATGCTACAGCATAAAAAGCGTGATATGGGAGTAACAACTCTCAGCACAGAAGAGGCAGAGACTAAAGAAAGAATGAATGGAAACTTTCTTTATTTCCTCATCAAAAGAAAAGTTACAACCTCCTACGATGAGTTACAAGCGCATCAAAGCATAGGAAATAAAAACGAGTACATAGCTCGGCTGAACTGCTTCAGTCAGTTTTGGTTAATGATGACATTTCGGCGTCTGACCCAAGAAATCAGACAAATTAGACAGCTCGCCCCGAACCGCCGGTTAAGGTCGATCCAGCACTCTATGGGTCCTCTGATGAATTAAGGGATCCAAAAAGAAACGTAGACCCGTGGACGCTGATGCTGAGGAAGCTTCCCCCTGGGTGGGATGCTGGGCTGCAGGTGCTGCCCGATTGAGAGAGCTAGGGGACCATCAGACCCACACTGCTCTCAACTCCCTCTTCGCATGGCAGAAGATTCCCCGCATGGAGGGGCTAAGCATCCAGCCCGAGGGAGAAGGAAGTTCGTGCGTGCTACGGGGGTGCCTGTGCACTTCCTACCCTGCGACCCCCGCAGCCAAACCACAAAGGACACACAGTAAGCGCATATGTGTGCTCTCCATGTGATCTCCGAAGCTCCTCCCTTAAGGACGAGCACTCTTCAGCGACTCCTTCATCACCCCAACTATCCGGGGGAAGATGACTTGCAAAAGAAAACTCGGTCCCTCCGCTCTAAGCCTCAGGGATACAGGCATCATGAAAATTTTCACAGCTCACAGAGAAGAAAATTTTTGGGGATGGCCTAACACGGCCCCTTCCTCCCCTTCTTATAGGCGAAATGGACCGGGAGCAGATATTAAAGCAGAAAGCCCCGAGATTCAAAATGCCCAATCCATGCTGCCACCTGGCCTCCTAGGATGAAAAGAGCGCCCTTCTATGCGCGCCAAATGTGTCGCTTAGTCCATGACATACGCCAGAGGATCTCCTCTGATCTAGGATCATGGGTCATAATGCAGAAAATCGCCTACTGATCTTAAAGATATGGGCAGACCTGGAAATCGCCCGGTGAAAACGACACCCTCCAATGGCAAACGAGCGCATGCATCATACGTTGAAACGACTCGTGTTGGGAAAGATCGACGAGATAAATGCCCTTGGAAAATACCGAGGCAACCTTCTGCTGGCTACAAAGCCGTATTATCTACTCGGCAAAATGAAGGTCGACTCGCCTTGAAAAAAGACAAGGCACTAACAGAGTAATAAAGAGGCGCGAGGCCAAGTACTCCTTGATAAACGTGTTTCAATATTCCTCACTCCGGCCTAACTGCCTATTGTATCCAGGCATGAACCTGGACATCGCCTTGTGCTTCCATCCAAGGCCAAGCCGCTTTCATACTTCGGAACAAACTAACGTATCCCTTTCCGGTCCAGCATGACTGAGTGTTATCCTACACTCCTATCCGGACTAAGATAGCTGCCTTTATCTCAACGATGATGAAACACTCTTTATACTTCGACTAAGGCATAGGCGTTACCCTTGAACCTTATCGAGGTGGCCAAAAATCCCCCAAGAGAGTGGCTCACTTATAAGACTTGCACGGTGAAAGCAAGCATTTCAAAAACAGCAGCAAGCACAAAAGCTATGGAAACTTTTCTCTTCATTCATCATAGAAAGGGAGACAGAAAAGAAAAAAAAATACATCGGCCCTCACAGAGGCTTGTCATTTTCTCCAGGAGCGCTGAGCCCTCCCCTTGCTGCAGAGCCAGCTCGCCCACCAGTTGCTTAAGGGATGCCACCCACTTCTCCAATCGGCTATCAGCCTCGCGGAGGAGCACAATCTCCCTGGTAGAAACAACCATGTGTTGCTCGACTGCCTTTGGAGTTGCTCGTGGCTTGCAAACGATGATGCCAGGACTTCCCCGTCGATGGTTATTCTAGTACGGCCCCTGCGGGTCCCCCAACGGGCATTGACGCTATTGACTGGTGCTCCGGCTGATCTCCCTTCATCCTTGGAAGCCATCTTGCTATCACAAGTTTAGATAAACCAACAAAAGATCGGCAGAGGAAATGGTTAGCGATAGCCTACCACCCACTGGTATTTAAACTACTTCGGGCGAGTACCCTAATCGCCCGAGCCATCAGCTCCAATGCCACTGCTATAAAGCCTCGCCACACATCGTCGCTTCAGTGGCTGCTCACGGGAAGCGAAGAATCGCTCCCTCTTTACCGAAAAGGATAACTAAATGACGGTGGGAAATTCAACAAACCCCCTTTCGGGATCAAACTCCCTCCAAAGGCGCATCCACTTTCTCGCCTTGATCAGACCGAACTATCTAGCTTCGGCTTCAACCGAGCTATTCTCATATCTCCATCCTGCTCGATCTATCCTGATACCTCGGCCTTGACCGGGATGCTTATTCATGTCCGAGTTAAGTCGACCAAACAATGCGGATAGGCCATGAGCTTCCCGTGGTCGAAAGAAAACTTGAGACAAAAGACCATTCAAGAAAAACAATTACGCAGAAGAAAAAGGTCCATTTATTGAAAACGTCAACTGGGTTACAAGTTTGAAAAACAAAAACATACAAATAACCCTTAAGAATCAGGGTCGGGAATGGCCCCAGCGGCCTCGGCAGCTTCCTCAGTGACGTTAGGGGGAGCTTGACTTGTCTCACCCTTTTCAAACACTGTTGTTTCCCCGGTGGTATGACGAGTATGCCCTTCAGGATCCGCGACCACACTAACATCCGGAACAACGTCGAGATCGGTGTCCGAAACATCGATATATTCGTCCTCTTCATCCCCTGGGGAACAAGCCTCGAAGGTTTCAACATCCAAGAAGGAGAGATCCCATTCTGGATGCTCCTTGGATATCTTACTTCGAGTTTCCTCTACACCAAGCTGGTAGGCATCGACACATGTTGCATCTTGTTCGCCCCTGAGTAGAGCGAGCCGCATTTCAGTTTCAGCAACTTGACCCCACAGTAAGGCAATCTGCTCCTCAGTCTCACTGACCCACCTCTTGAGCTCTGAGTTCCTCCCTCGGCTAGATGCCAGTTCACCTTGCAGGGACTGCGTCTGACTTCGATTCTCTAGCTTCGCCTTCTTCCTCTGTAAAAATAGAATTAGCCGATGCCACGATGAGCTAGTAAAGGAAGCTAAAAAAGGGGTAGTACCATACCTCCTCCTCCTACCGAGCTAACCTCTTGGTCAGCTCCTTGGCCTCGCCAATAGCCCTCTGTTTATCGGCCCTAATTTGCTCGATCCTGCTCTTAAGGTCATTGATCTTCGACTGCCTACCATCGGCTTCCCCCCAGGCTTGGGAGAGCTCTCTATCAAATTGGGTTAGTTTTTCCTGGTGCCACTTGATCTTGTCGTCCCTGTCAGCGATACCACGGTTAAGTTGCTGCACCTTCTCCTCCAACTCGCCAAGCATTTTATTCAGGCAATTTCTCTCCTTGACGGCCTCTCTCCTCTGCCTGCCCAGGCTTTCGCTAAACTGTTTCTTGACAGTTTCCATTTCTCCGGAATGCCTGGATTTGATCTGCGATAACTCCAAGCATGTGTCATCGAACTTCGCCAGGAGCCCGCGTAGCTCTTTCACTTCGAGCCTCAGCTTGGATGCATCATCTAGGGCGGCCTGATACAGCACCCTCATCTTCTTCAAATTCTCGTTGGCGGTACCCAGAGCTTGCTCAAATGTATCAGACACCTTCGCCCGCTATCGAAGCTTGGCGCTGACTCTCCTGGCCTGGGCGCTAGCCCCTGTCGCCAGATTCAAGCGCCAGCACAGCGTCCTGGTGATCAAAGCACTCTACAGAATGAAGCATAAGTAAGAAGAGAGCGACCAAGCTAACCAGAAAGCATTCACTACTCGGGAATAATGACTCACCCGGGAGATATAGGACCTGGCTAGCCCCATGAGGATAGAATTGTTGATCTCAGGGAGAAGATGGGCTTCCGTCGCCATGCCCCGCTAGCCAAACGTGGCATCAACCAGATCTAGGTCTGTGAACTCATTCGCCGAGGGATCCGTGCCCGGATACAGTACCGACCTCATTAAGCAGCGAACGCCACCTCGACGGCCGAGTCCGAGCTACTGGGCTGACTATCCCCGCCCGAAGGATCGATCCAGGCAACCTCCGACTGAGAAGCCTTTGACCTCTCGGCCTCCCTCAGCAGAATGCTAACCTGGGAAGCCTCGGATAACTCGGCCAGCCCAGCGCCAGTTTACCCAAAACTTTGGTGGAAGAAGCTTCGGCCGCAAGACCTTTACCTTGCTCTCTCCCCTTGTCCGAGCTCCTTCCCTCGATCATGGGTACCTGCTCCTCCCCTGTAGGCCCCACCAAGGCTTCAGTTTGTTCATCAGTTGCCCCAACCTCTCCAGGAAGAGGTTCTCCAGCCGTAGGCTCCTTGCGAGCCCCCGCTGCGGTCGGCCCAACGTCGCCGCCACTGAATCCCTCCGAGGGGAGCCCTCCAATGGAAAGCTCGTCTTGAGCCTCGACGTTTGCGATTGCTCCCTCATGTCCTCCCGACAAGGCTAGAGACATCTTCTCGCCCGGAGGCGAGTCCTCAGGGGCACCGAACTCCGCTGTGCCAGCCATTGGCTCATCTTCCAAAGAGGGGCTTTCGGACAAGCCAACGGAGTCTCGTCCGGGCTATCTACTATTTCCACCACTGAAGGACAAGGGATCTCAGCAGTCCTCTTTGAGTCCTCCTCTGTTTTCAGCGCCCCGCTGTGATTACCCCAACCTCCGGCGAGCGCTCTTCGGAGAAGCGAGCCCTCTTCTCAAGCTTTGTTTCTCTCCACCGCTGCTCTCACTCGGGCATTTCTCATTCTTTTCTTTATGCGGCCCGATAGTTCAGACTTCTTGGCTGTGGTGACAGATAACAAGCGGTCAGATCGAGATATCTTTGCTCGAGTAAAATCAATGGAAAAGCAAAAGAACTCACCATGCGGGTCGAGGGGGCTAAGCCCGGCGGCGAAGAGAGCCTCCTCCGATAATAAATCATTAGCCAAAATGTCCTGCCATCATGAAGGGCCTTCAAATCCTCCTCCTCCTGTTCAGACATGGTCGGATGTGCTTCCACATCCCGAACAAAGTTTCCCCATCCCCGGGAAAAATCAGAGCCAATGTTCCCCTCGGCAATAAAGAATCTGACCTTCCACTCCTTTATGGACGATGGTTTGTCTGTTATCGTCTTGAATGACCTCTGAGGTCTGATGTAATACCACTCCGATTTCCTCCCAGATATCAAGTGGAAACAGGCACGAAAGAGAGGAAGAGTTGTCGTTACCTAAATCCGGCTACATATTGAGATAAACCCAATGACGCTGTGGCAACTGTTGGGAGCTACCATCGTCGGGCAAACATTGTAGAATCTCATGATCTCCCTCACCAAGGGATGCAGGAGAAATCGGAGGCCCGCCTTCAGGCTATCTTCATAAAGAAATACCCCATTCTCCAGATCCTGCGAAACCCTATGCTCGGGCTCCGGCAATCTCAGAAGAATATTCGAGGGAATGTCGTACTGTTGACGTATTCTCCCCAAATCCTCGGCGGCAATCTCTGAAGCCATGTCGTCGGGGCTCATCATTCTGCTAGCCGAGAGAAACATCGAGCGAAATTACAGAGGAACGAAAAAGCATTGTGAACGGGAACGACACTGTTTCAACTTTGCTTCCTCCTTAAGGAAACCACCTTAAGAGAGAAGATAAGGCGTTTCGACCGAGACACCCGGAACCGCCATTACGAACGCTGTCAAAACCAGGATTTGCTACGTAGCGATTCTCCAACCGTTGCCCCAAAGGAGCCTTACCCACAAAGGCACGGTGGCCGCGCGATATTAAATAGGGCATCATTGCGCAGGCTGTCAACTCCAGATCCCTTCGTTCAAGTCATGCCACCTAGAATTATACTCCCTATGCCCGAACCTACACTTCGAACTAAGGAGTGGGGGGCATGTGTTGAAGGGTAAAATTACTATGCATCAATAATCGTGTTCATGGCTAAGGCTAGCCTTGATTCCTACCCGTTGTGCGACACCCGCCAGAGATAAGTCAACCACGGTAGGTCGGAGCGCCCTAGCCCCCACCGAGCCAAGGGTTCCCAAGGCGCTGTCCCTCGAGCCGAGCTATCGTCTCTCGGCCCCTCGAGCCGAGCTATCGTCTACCGTCTCTCGGCCCCTCGAGCTGAGCTACCGTCTCTCGGCTCCTTCAGCTGAGCTATCATCTACCGTCTCTCGGCCCCTCGAGCTGAGCTATCGTCTCTCGGCCTCTCGAGCCGAGCTATCGTCTATCGTCTCTCGGCCCCTCGAGCTGAGCTATCATCTCTCGGCCCCTTCGGCCGAGCTATCGTCTACCATCTCTCGGCCCCTCAAGCCGAGCTATCGTCTCTCGGCCCCTTGAGCCGAGCTATCATCTCTTGGCCCTAACCGAACCATCCCATCACCCGGCCTTTCTAGCTAATCTTTTCTATCACTCGGCCTAGCCCGAGCGATACCTACACCTCTGCGGAATTCGGTGCAGGAAAGCTTAAAATAGTAAGATTCCAAATAGGAATCATATCTGAAAGTGGCTTAGAGCTCTGAAGCCTATGCCCCCACCAAATCTCGAGATGTCAACAAGCTCTCCCAGCCGTCGATCCTCTAACTAACCAGATACGAATCCTACCGATCTCATAACAAACTGGATTCAGATCTCAACGGCCTTCGGACTCACGACACTCCCAAGCAACCAGGTGATCCTCTATAAACACCACAACCTCATATCCCCTCAGGTACGCCATCTCTCATGCGCACACTCGCCCACTGATTCTCTCTCCCCCTCTCTATGCCTTTGCTTCCGCCATTACCGCTATGCTCAGAGCCCTGGGAGAGACTCTTCAGTGAGAGCCTTCTTCTCATTTTTTTTGACTGTCGAACTCCACTGACTTGAGCATTGGAGGGTCTTCCGCAGAGGGCCACCCCCAACACATCTCGCGTGAGGATTGTTTTGCAGGTCCGCCAAGGAGGAAGCCCGTCTCAAAGCCCAAATGCGCCCGAGTCGGAGGACAAGATTTTAGCAGCAACACCATGAATAGTATAGATTTCATACTTTAATGATAAGATGATAAGATACATGCTTACTACTTTAAACAGAGTTCTCTGATCCAGTTCTGGACACCCAAGTCTCATATGGGGCTCTGATAGGAAAAGAAAATGATAAAAGAAACCATTAAAAAAAGCAGTGCTTAAGTAGACAGCCAAGTCAACCCAGCCAAATTAAGTACCCAGTTAGTAGGCGCCTAGATAGCCTGTTTTAACAGCTCTGAGAAGCATTTCTCAAATAAAGCTACAATATATTTATTTTATAGAAAGTACTTCTTGCTTTAAAAGTCACAAAAATACTCTTTTTAGTGGTTTAAAAAATATTAAGGGCATGTTTGGTGTTGATCGTGCTTTATAAAAAGTAAAGGAGAAGCTAGAAGCCAGGTTTTCTAGCTTCTCCTAATAGAGCCTTTTTGATTCTTTATTTGATTATGAGCAAAAAACCTCCAGCATATTTATAAACTCCTAAGTAGCAGTGAACTTCCCAACTTGAACAAAGTAAAGCAAACAAGAAGAAAAGTTATTTAGTGTATGGTAATTCCTCCAAATATTAATTGTGTCTGGCTGTTGTTTATGGATTTCATATTTAACTGGAGAGTATCGCTTTGAAAGGGGTCCAACTTGCAGTGGAAGAATCTTGAAACACCCAAAGCAAATACATAATGAGCTGTAAAAGGTTCGGCCATCTGCAAAATCAGTTGACAAAAAAATTACAAATGATTAGATAAAAACAGGTATACATACGAAGAAGAGGCCCTGTGAAACCTCTCGCACCTTTGCATTTTGCATTAGTCGGAGATGAGGAAGCACTGATGCAGATTCAAGATACACACAGAAAGCCCACAAAATTCTGTTGAATTGAAATGGACGGACCACAGGATGGTTAAATATTGCTAGCGCAGCAGAAGGAACCACATGTAGAAATACATTATTCATGTAGAAGTGAAAAAGATGATACTTAAACTGAACTGGCATTCTTATTTCCAAAGCACTAAAGAAGTGTCTCATTGTAAACTTCTAATGAAAAACCTGAGCAAATTTAATAATTTGCTACGTGTAGACTTTATAACATGAAGTTTCATTGAGATAAAAAGGACCACCACAGATAGAGAAATCACTGTTAACCAAGATCACTGTATATAACCATTGAATCACAATAAAGATATTAAACAGCAGTGCCACAGAAATATCTAAAATGATACAACTTTCCATCATTGTTAAAGAATTTGTGCACCAGAGGTGCAATGCATCAAATAACACATGATAACATTAATTTATACTGCATATGCAAATGATAATATTGCATTTTCTGTGACAATATTTTTTTAAAAGTAAACATATAATATATGAATATATTTTCACACACCATGCACCACAATGATTACATCTAGAAGGCACCAACTTATAGAAGTAAGAGCAGCAATTAATAGCCAAGCTACAGTTGCAAATTTTAGATCTGAAATATGGTGTCCCTTATTAACTGTGTCAAGTTTGGATCCCAAATCCACTACCAGATTTAGGCAAATCTAAATCTGAAAACACAAAAGGCCCTTGAGATGATAAGACACTGATGGTAATTAGAATTGCAACAACTAATCCTCAGTTCAAGTTGCAGTCATTTGAATTAATTTATTTTCATGCCATAGTAAATATCTATTCTTTGGGCACTCTCTCATCTGGGTATTTCAAGGAGGCCCTTATAAATGTTTACACGTTGACATTGCCCTACTTACCTGTTCAAATATGAGAACACTTAAATTAACCCATCCATCCAATGGACAATTTTAAATTGCTAAGAAGGCATCCCACCTCATTGTCCTAAAGTATAACTCAATGGTGTACTGAAGCTGAGAGGTTATAAAGCATGTTAAAATATACTCTTATTACTTTGACTAGCTCAAGTTTATTTGTCTAATAAGTTTCAAAACGAAGCAACAGGTTGTCTAATATTCTTGGAAATCATATCTCACTCTGGGTTTTCCAACGAATGTTGTCCAAATTTGTGTGTGGATATAATCATCTGACTTGAATCTGACCCATTGCATCCTCCATTTAAGTGTTAGGTATTAATGTTGAAATAAATGCTTGAGAACACTATATATGAGAGGAAATTGGTCACAATGTAGTTCAGTAAAAGAAGAACAAACAAAATTAAGATCTGAAAAGTTAAAGCAGATATGGATTAAACAAATAAAGTGACCAAATCCTATAATGGAAAACATAAGTATTGATGGCAATGTAGTTTATTACCAAGCAGTATCTTGGCATGCTGTCTAATTCTTTGATATAGCTTGACTTCAGTCTGAATAGTATCATGTATATAACCCAAAGAGTTGTAACAAGTGTTGCAAGATCAAGAATAGTATGAATGTCCTTTTCAAGGATGAAACTGCAATACAGTCGTACAGCTAGGAATGTTGCAGTTAACTCTTGCGATTTCAATGAAAGATCTGAAGACAAGAAAAAAAGTGACATAGACCTGAAGACAAGAAAAAAGTGACATAGCACCAAAAATTTGAAAAATAAAATACAATGGTATCATAAGAAGACTGTAAAAAATTAAATAAAAGACTACTTTCATTCTTACAATCAAGTTTTTAAGGACCGGCAAGATGGCTCTTTTTCTTTTTCTTTGTCCTTTTCTTTCTCTTTCTCTTCTTTCATTTTTGTTCCAGACTTTTTCTTATGGAAGGGTCTCCTTCTTTGCATGAATCTTTTGATTTTCTTTGCAAGAAGTGCAGTCTCCTCAGCATCATCATCATCACAGCAGCTTTCCTCACTTTCTGCAGCCTTAAGAGCAATAGTTTTCTTCTTCTTGACTTCTTCCTCTTGATGTTATTTCATAGTCAGCTCATGGGCCATTAAGGATCCAAGTAGCTCCTCCAAAGGTAAAACATTTAAATCCTTGGCTTCTTGGATCGCAGTCACCTTCGCTTCCCATGATCTTGGAAGTGACTTAAGAATTTTACGCACAAGTTTAGAATTAGTATAAGTCTTACTAAGACTTTTCAAGCCATTTACAATATCAGTGAATCTTGTGTACATGCATGTAATTGTTTCAGTTTGTTCCATGCTAAATAGTTCATATTTATGCACCAAAATATTAATTTTTGATTCTTTTACTTGATTAGTACCCTCATGGGTAACTTCTAATCTATCCCAAATTTCTTTTGCAGAAATACATATAGAAATTCGATTAAATTCATTTGCATCTAATGAACAATATAAAACATTCATGGCTTTAGCATTGAGCTGAGCCAACTTCTTATCATGTTCATCCCATTCCGTTTCCGGTTTAGGAATCACCATGTTGTCTACTCTAATTGTGGGTGTGTGTGGACCATTAACTATGATTCCCTATAAGTCATAGTCAAGTGCTTGAATAAAAATATTCATCCTAGCTTTCCAATAACCATAATTAGTTCCATTGAATAAAGGAGGTCGATAGGGAATTGACCTTCTAAATAAGATGAACTAGCTTGAGCTGCCATTTGGATCTTTTGCTCTTGATCATTAGACCAAATTCAAATGAGCACTAGCTCTGATACCAATTGTTGGCCCAGATGGCAACCCAAGAGGGGGGGTGAATTGGGTTCTTAAAAAAATTTAACTCTTTTTGAAATTAAATCGATTGATATCAAAGTATGCAAGGGAATGGAGTTAATCGAAGCTAAGCATAGGCAATTTAAAGAGAGAGAGAGAGATCAAAACACTACAAACACAAAGATTTTATAGTGGTTCGGTGTAACAAACACCTACGTCCACTCCCAAGCTCCACTTGGGTCCACACTATAATCCTCTTGATTACAGTCGAGTTGTTTTACAAGCTCACAACTCAAACTTGTTGTTTTACTCGGGATCACAATGAACCCAGCCGATTTTTGGGCTTACCAGCACAAAACCCAACCTCAAGCTATATCTAGCTTGACCCGATGTATATCACCTCCACTAATTCAATCCCCCTGATTGAATTAGCAATCAAATGAAATCAATTAATGTTTACAATAACAAACAACTCCTCAAATGAGCGAATATGCAATATAAATAGACAAGGAATAGAAAAGCATGTTTAAAGCGATTTGAATGTAGGCTTGGCTTCTTTTCTTCTTTTCCTCTTCTCCTTTGAAAGTTTGAATCAAGCTCCAGCTCAGATTTCACCCAGGAATATGTTGTTGAGAAGATGGGAAAAAAAAGGTTTTGGCTTCTTCTTTTCCTTCTTTGAAATCCTCCAAAAATAAACTTTGTATGCCTTGGATTTATTTTGAATCTTTCTTTAGAAGATGGGCGAGCTCACAGAGATTTCTTTTTTTGAAATGGCTCTCTTAAATATCTCGATTTTTAAATTTTTTTCTCCCATTTTTTTTTTCTTCCTTTTAAACGGTCTGTTCTCCTCCTTTTTATAGATTTTCTTTAATCCGAGATTAGGTAGAAAACTAGCCATTATTTCTGTCCTTGGATTGCTCCTACACACAAGAAAAATAGCCGTTAGAGATTAGGTGAGAAAAAGTTACCGTTGGAGGCCATTCTGATACTTTGAAAATCCGTTCCTATCAGGTTGGAGTCGGCTCCAACTTTTTATGTGTCGGCTCCACTTCGTGTATCCAAAAATAGTAATAAAAGATTTCATTGAGGGGTCAGCTCCTGAAAAATTATGTGTCGGCTCCCCGCATCCAGGTGTCGGCTCCCAAAACAAAAGGTGTCGACTCTAAATATGGCTCAAAATACGCTCTATGTTCTCAGTTTAGAGTCATCTCCACTCATTCTAGGTGTCGGCTCCCGAATCTCAGGTATCGGCTCCCGAATTTTAGGTGTCGGCTCCAGAAACTAACGCAGAAAAGCACACTTCTGTTCTCAGGTTGGAGTTGGCTCCAGACATCCATGTGTCGACTCCAGACCGTGCCGAATTTTGAGAACTGTTCTGATACGCCTATGTGTCGACTCCTGACTTATAGGTGTCGACTCCAAGGTCTGAACTTTTGAAAATTATATTTAAAACTCATCTTAAAATCAATTTTGAGTGATATTTGAATTGTTAAACTTTCTTAATACCTGAAACACTCCATAAATTTGTTATAAACAATGTGAATATACTCATGGCTTTTGTTAATCATCAAAATCAATAATTGAGTCAACAGAACCTGCAAGATAGTCCGCATGCAGAGAGTGCTGTGGGGGTTGCCCTCTGCAGAGGACCCTCCGATGCCCAAGTCAGTAGAGAAGACTCTCACAGAAGAGCTTCCCTATATGGGTATTCTCTTGAGAGCCCCGAGCTTGATGGAGCTGTTCTCAATATGACAATGAGTAAAATGAGTGAGTATTCAAGCGTACTTGAGAGGTTGGAGGGCAGCGGTATTTATAGAGGATCACCTGATTCCTTGGGCATGTCGTGAGGGAGTTCTGAAAGTCGTTATGATTCGAAACAGATTCGAATCAAGTTTGTTATGAGGTCAGTAGGATCTATATCTTGTCAGTTAGAGGATCGACGGCTGGGAGAGCTGGTTGATGCCTTAAGATTCACCGATTACATAGGTTCTAGGCTACTCCTGTAGGTCCTAGGCCACTCCTAGGTATGATTCCACATTTGGAATCTCATTCAGTTATGTGGATTTGAATTTTTTCACGCCGGATTCCGCAGAGGTATTCGAGTGCCTCAATCCGATCGAGGCAAAGGGGCAACTCGATTCTTCGAGGTACAGAATGGCTCGATCTGTAGAATTATGGGGATGGCTCGGATTACCGAGGTATATGCAGCTTAGGTTGCCGAGGCATGGCTTGCTCGGGTTGCCGAAGTATGAGGATAGCTTGAATCATCAAGGTATGAGGATAGCTCGGATCATCGAGGTATGAGGAGAGCTCGGGTCATCGGAGCGACCCGACGCCGCTGAAGGCGATTGGACTTCGCAATCTCGTGGATGTGACAGCTGGCTGACAGGACTTTGAGATTGGATTTGACCCAATTGTTTATGTGTGCGGTCATTAATGCAATGATAATTTTACCCCTTATCACATGCCCCCCACTCTCTAGTCCGAAGTGTAAATTCGGATATAAGGAGTAGAGTTCCGAAACAATTTTATTTGGGGGATTCGAAAAGGCGGGCAACGATAATCTTGTAAATGATAGGCCACTATTTCGTCATCATTTTTCGTCGGAGCTCGAGGAGAAAATGCCTCGTTTCCAGCAGGCCGCGATAGTGAGAGTTCCATGTGGCGGGACTTCTTTATTTCTGGTGCCCATATCAAAAGTTTTGGCATCTCAGGCTTTCCTTTTGAAGCGCTTATTTAAAGGGGGCTAGGGCGGCACTCCTTCTGCAATGCCTCTTCGTCCCTGCCATAGAGATTTTTCATTCTTTTCCGAGCCCCTGCTTGCTTGTTCGTGTTCCTCCTCTTATTCAACCAATATGAAGGGTTCAGGCGATGTTGCCACTGAGGTAACCCTTGACGACCTGGATAGGATCCGTCGCCATTATAGGGTTTCTCAGGATGTAGCCTTATGGGTGCCAAGGGTTGAGCATAGGGTTCCGACTGGGTTAAGCCATGGAGTTTTCTTCTATGAGGAGAGCTTGAGGGCAGGTCTCCGGTTCCCTGTCTATGTTGTTGGGCAGTGACTAGCAGCCCAGCATCCCACTTGGGGGAGGAGGCATCCTCGGCATCAGCATCCATAGGTCTTTGACCTGGTTAGGATCCCTCAACGCATCCGTCTTGGGGATCCATGGATGGCTTACCTTGCTCTTTGGCATTAACCAGTGGCCTAATGGAGCCGATTGGTTTTTCTGATTTCTGGGGTCGGATATAGAAACATTGTTATCGACCGAAGTTGCTCAGCCGAGCTTTTTATTTATCTTTATTTTCTGTGCTATAATGCACTTGTAATGCGTCTCAAGAGGTTATAATTTTTTCATTAATAAAGAAAGTTCTTACTTTTTCTTCTTCGGCTGCTTGTTTCTTTTTCCAGTATGGTTGTGCTGAGAATGAGTAAAATGAGTAAAATGAGTGAGTGTTCAAGCGTACCTGAGAGGTTGGAGGGCAACAGTATTTATAGAGGATCACCTGATTCCTTGGGCACATCATGAGGGGAGTTCCGAAAGTTGTTATGATTCGAAACAAATTCGAATCAAGTTTGTTATGAGGTCAGTAGGATCTGTATCTTGTCAGTTAGAGGATCGACAGCTGGGAGAGCTGGTTGATGCCTTGAGATTCAGCGATTACGTAGGTTCTAGGCCACTCCTGTGGGTCCTAGGCCACTCCTGGGTATGATTCCACGTTTGAAATCTCATTCAGTTATAGTGGATTCAAATTTTTCTGCACCGGATTCCGCAGAGGTATTCGAGTGCCTTGATCCGATCGAGGCAAAGGGGCGACTCGATTCTCCGAGGTACAGAATGGCTCGGTCTGTAGAAGTATGGGGACGGCTTGGATTACCGAGGTATAGCAGCTTGGTTGCCGAGGCATGGCTCGCTCGGGTTGCCAAAGTATGAGGATAGCTCGGATCATCGAGGTATGAGGAGAGCTCGGGTCGTCGGGGTGACCCGACACCGCTGAAGGCGATTGGGCTTTGTTGCCTGGTGGATGTGACAGCTGGCTGGTAGGACTTGAGATTGGATTTGACCCAATTGTCAACGTGTGCAGTCATTAATGCAATGATAATTTTACCCCTTATCACATGCCCCCCACTCTCTAGTTCGAAGTGTAAATTCGGATATAGGGAGTAGAGTTTCGGAACAATTTTATTTGGGGGATTCGAAAAGGTGGGAAATGATAATATCGTAAATGATAGGCCACTATTTCGTCATCATTTTTCGTCGGAGCTTAAGGAGAAAATGCCTCGTTTCCAGCAGGCCACGATAGTGAGAGTTCCACATGGCGAGACTTCTTTATTTCTGGCACCCATATCGAAAGTTTTGGCGTCTCAGGCTTTCCTTCTAAAGCGCTTATTTAAAGGTGGCTAGGGCGGCGCTCCTTCTGCAACGCCTCTTCGTCTATGCCATAGAGAATTTTCATTCTTTCCTGAGCCCCTGCTTGCTTGTTCATGTTCCGCCTCTTATTCAGCCAATATAAAGGGTCTAGGTGATGTTGCCTCTGAGGTAACCCTTGACGATCTGGATAGGATCCGTCGCCATTACAGGGTTTCTCAGGATGTAGTCTTATGGGTGCCAAGGGTTGAGCACAGGGTTCCGACTGGGTTAAGTCGTGGAGTTTTCTTCTATGAGGAGAGCTTGAAGGCAGGTCTCCGGTTCCCTATCTATGTTGTTGGGCAGTGGCTAGCAGCCCAGGATCTCACTTGGGGGAGGAGGCATCCTCAGCATCAACATCCATGGGTCTTTGACCTGGTTTGGATCCCTCAACGCATCCGTCTTGGGGATCCGTGGATGGCTTACCTTGCTCTTTGGCATTAACCAGTGGCTCAATGGAGCCGATTGGTTTTTCTGATTTCTGGGGTCGGATATAGAAACATCGTTATCGACCGAAGCTGCTCAGCTGAGCTTTTTATTTATCTTTATTTCCTGTGCTATGATGCACTTGTAATGCCTCTCAGGAGGTTATAATTTTTTCATTAATAAAGAAAGTTCTTACTCTTTTTTCTTCGGCTACTTGTTTCTTTTTCCAGTATGGTTGTGCTGAGAGTTGTCTTACTCGTATTGCGCTACTGCAGCATAAGTTCAGCGGTGCTTTTGCCATTTCGTTTTTGTTAAGCACTATATTTAGTCCTCTGCGGAGGAAGCGTTCGCCCCTGTTTAGGTCAGAGGGAGGCCTGGATGGCCTTGTGAATTTATGATGCATACATGATTCTACTCGAGGGGATGAAAGAATTTGTATAATCTTGCAGGTAAGTGGATGAAGGTTACTTACCTCTGCCGAAGCATGATAGGACACCTTAGTCGCGCTAGAGTATTTGAGAAATCACCCGATCAGGCTGAAGCTTTAGAACTATATCACTCGGTTTGGCCGAAGCTTCGAAGATCATTCAGAAATATATCACTCGGTTTGGCCGAGGCTTCGGAGATTATCCAGAAATATATCACTCGGTTTGGCTGAGGCTTCGGAGATTATTCAGAAATATATCACTCGGTTTGGTCGAGGCTTTAAGATTATATTTTACTTGGTGCGGCCAAGGTACGGAGACCATCACTCGGCTTTGCTGAGGCTTCAGGATTATATTTTACTTGGCACGGCCAAGGTACGGAGACCATCACTCGGCTTGGCCGAGGCTTCAAGATTATATTTTACTTGGCGTAGCTAAGGTATGGAGATCGCTCAGCTCGGCCAAGGATTTAAAAATATTATATTTTACTTGATGCGGCCAAGGTACGGAGACCGTCACTCGGCTTGGCCGAGGCTTCAAGATGATATTTTACTTGGTGCGGTCAAGGTACGGAGATCGCTCAGCCTGACCAAGGATTTAAAAAGATTATATTTTACTTGACACGGCTAAGGTACGGAGATTGTCACTCGGCTTGGCCGAGGCTTCAAGATTATATTTTACTTGGCGCAGCCAAGGTACGGAGACCGTCACTCAGCTTAGCCGAGGCTTCAAGATTATATTTTACTTGGCACGGCCAAGGTACGGAGACTGTCACTCGGTTTGGCTGAGGCTTCAAGATTATATTTTACTTGGCACGGCCAAAGTACGGAGACCGTCACTCGGCTTGGCCGAGGCTTCAAGATTATATTTTACTTGGCGTAGCTAAGGTACAGAGATCGTTCAGCCCGGCCGAGGATTTAAAAAGATTATATTTTACTTGGCACGGTCAAGGTACGGAGATCGTCACTCGGCTTGGCCGAGGCTTCAAGATTATATTTTACTTAGCGCGCCCAAGGTATGGAGATCGCTTGGCCCGGCCGAGGATTTAAAAAGATTATATTTTACTTGGTTTGGCCAAGGTATGGAGACCGTCACTCGGCTTGGCTGAGGCTTCAAGATTATATTTTACTTGGCACAGCCAAGGTACGGAGATCGCTCGGCCTGACTGAGGATTTAAAAAGATTATATTTTACTTGGTGCGGCCAAGGTACGGAGACCATCACTCGGCTTGGCCGAGGCTTCAAGATTATATTTTACTTGGCACGGCCAAGGTACGGAGATCGCTCGGCCCGGCCAAGGATTTTATGTATAGCTATGCCTGCTTCTCATTGCAGCTTTCAAGGAGAGTTATAAAAAATTTTTGGGTCTTTGCGAATTAAATTTAATTCAATGAATAGAGTGAGTTTAGTAAGAGCATACTTTTACTGATGATATGCACAGAGATTATCCGAGTTTCATGTCCGAGGAATAGATTTCCCATCCAAATCTTGGAGTTTGTAGGTGTCGGGTCTGATTAATTCCATCACTTGGTAGGGACCTTCCCAATTCGAGGATAATTTTCCTTGCTCCAGTGGCTTCAAGACGGATGCCTTTCGAAGCACCAGATCGCCGGGGAGGAAAAATTTTTCTTGGACTCTGATGGAGTGATAGCGGGCTATTCTTTGCTGGTAGGCGGCCATCTAGATTTGGGCCTTCTCCCTGATTTCTTCTATTAAGTCAAGATTGGTTCGAAGTTGCTCATCGTTGGATTCCTCCGAATAACCTTCCACGTGAGGGGAAGGGAGTCCGACCTCCACAGGGATGATGGCTTCTGTGCCAAAAGCCATCTTAAATGAGGTTTGTGCCGTGGGTATCCTCTCAGTGGTTCGGTATGCCTACAACACATGGTGGAATTCCTCGGCCCATCTGCCTCGCGCCTGGTTGAGCCGAGCTTTGATCCCCTGCAGGAGGGTTCGGTTGATTACCTCAGCTTCTCCATTAGCTTGAGGATGTTTGACCGATGTTAGGCGATGGAGAATGCCATGATCCTCGTAGAACTCTCAAAACTTAGGGTTGTCGAACTGTTTCCCATTATCGGTGATGATAGTGTGGGGAAGGCCGAAGCGGCAGATGATGGACCTCCACACGAAGTCTTTAGCATGAGCTTCGGTTATCTGGCGACTACTTCGACTTTAACCCACTTAGTGAAATAATCAATTGCAACAAATAAGAACTTCCTTTGCCTTGTTGCGAGGGGGAAAGGGCCCAGAATGTCCATTACCCATTTGGCGAAGGGCCAGGGAGAAGATATGGAAGTCAGGTGTGCCGAGGGGAGCCTCTGGACATTTGAGTGCCTCTGGCATAAATCACAAGCTCGAGCGAGGTCATTGGCATCTTTCTGCATCGTCGGCCAATAATACCCTTGTCGCAACACTTTGTGGCACAGGGCCCAACCACCGAGATGATTGCCACATATGCCTTCATGAACCTCCCAAAGAGAACAATCGGCCTCCGTTGGTCGAAGGCATTTGAGCAGCGGCATTGAAAAGGATTGCTTATATAGCTGGTCATCAATCAGAACATAATGAGATGATTGCATTTTCTGCTTCCTTGCTTCTTTTCTATCAGTGGGTAGCAGCCCTTCTTTAAGATACTTGTGCAGGGGGTCCATCCAGGATGGTTCGGTGTCGACCTGCATCATCTGGTCAGCATCGGCGATGCTGGGCTTCTCTAGGACCTCCAAGTGAAATTTTCGCTCGAGATCCATTGACTTTGTAGTTGCCAGGCGGGACAGAAGGTCGGCGCGTGTGTTTTCAGTCCTTGGGATCTGGATAATTTTAAATTCATCAAAACAGGAAGATAGATCGCGCACCTTTTGAAGATACCGAATCATACTCGGCTCTCGAGCCTCGAATTCTCCCTGCACCTGGCCAGCCACCAACCGTTAGTCGGTGTAGGCAATTAGTTTTTTGACCTTAAGCTCGTGGGCGATTCGGAGTCTGGCAATCTGGGCTTCATACTTTGCTCTATTGTTTGAAGCCGGGAAGGAGAAGCGAATGTCGTATTCGAAAGTTGCGCCCTCTAGACTGGTAAGGACTAGGCCGGCGCCAGAACCGCCCGCGCTGGAGGATCCATCAGTGTGAAGCAACCATGGGGCGCTGGGCTTTGGTTGTCCGGGGGTATCCGAAGCAGAGCCATCTTTGGGTATGGTGCATTCGAGGAGGAAATGTCAGGACCTGAGCTTTAATGGCTGGACGAGGCTGATACTGGATGTCATGCTCGCTCAGCTCGACAGCCCATTTGGTCATTCTTCATGATGCTTTTAGACGATGGATAATTACCTTAAGGGGTTGGTCAGTCAGGACAGTGACAGTGTGCGCTTGGAAGTATGACCGCAGCTTTCGGACCGATGTCACCAAGGCTAAGATCATCTTCTCGACTCGAGTGTACCTCATTTCAATGTCTTTGAGCAGTTTGCTGACATAATAAACATGTTTTTGGACTTTTTTCTCCTCTCTGGTTAGCACCGAGCCAACGACATTTTCGGAAATTGCCAAGTATAGATTCAGCACTTCCCCTAGCTTCAGGCTGCTAAGGAGAGGTGGCGAGCTGAGGTATTTCTTGAGATCTTCAAAGAACTTCTGGCAAGTTGGGGTCCATTGGAAGTTTTTGGCCGACTGAAGCGCTTTAAAGAAAGGAAGGCATTTCTCGGCCGACCGAGCAATGAAGCGGCTGAGGACTGTTATTCTTCCAGTAAGGCGTTGCACGTCCTTGACTGACTTCGGTGGGGCCATTTACTGCAGGGCTTGGATCTTCTGGGATCTGCCTCGATGCCTCGCTGAGAGACCATGAAGCCTAGAAATTTTTCAGAGTTGACCCCGAAAGCGCATTTGGTGGGATTGAGCTTCATGTGATACTTTCAAAGTGTAGTGAAGCTCTCCGCAAGGTCCTCGACGTGCTGGGATGCCTCCTTGCTCTTTACCAGCATATGATCAACATATACCTCCATGTTTCGACCAATTTGCTCCTTGAAGACTTTGTTGACCAGTCTTTGGTTGGTGGCACCTGCATTTTTCAAACCAAAGGGCATAACTCGGTAGCAATAGATACCTCAGTTGGTGATAAAGGCAGTTTTCTCCTCGTCTTCGGGCGCCACTTGGATCTGGTTGTAGCCTAAATAGGCATCCATAAAAGTTAGCATTTGATGGCCCGAAGTTGAATCCACAAGCTAGTCGATTCGCGGAAGAGGGAAGCTATCTTTGGGCAGGCCTTATTGAGGTCGGTGAAGTTGATGCAGATCCTCCATTTACCATTCAACTTTTTCATCATGACCACATTCGCCAGCCAGTCGAAATAATTAACCTCCCGGATGAATTTGGCTTCGATGAGTTTTTCCACCTCTTCTTCAATGGCTTTTTGGTGCTCATGGACGAAGCTCCTTTTCTTCTGCTTAATAAGTCGGAATGTCTCGTCCATGTTGAGGCGGTGGACCAGGACGTCTGGACTGATTCTAGGCATATCCGATGCGGTCCAAGCGAAGATTTCAGCATTCCTCTGAAGGAATTCAATCAATTCTTGCCGAAGCTTTCCTTCTAGCTGCGACCTGGCCTTTATGGTTCGATCGGGCAGGGTTTCGTCGAGCGGTACTTCCTCCAGTTCTTCGGCTGGATCTCCTCATTGCTTAGTGAAATCTTTTCGAGCGTCCAGCCCGTCCACCTTGGGCTTCCTGGACTGGAGGTCGGCAATAAAGGAATGCCGAGCTATGATCTGACTTCCTCGAATAACCCCCACTCCCCATTCGGTGGGCAACTTCATGGCAAGATGGGGAATGGAAATGAAAGCCTTGAGAGATATTTGCCTTGGCCTACCGAGGATGGCATTGTAAGGAGACCGAAGCTTGGTCATGAGGAAATCCATGAGCATGGTAGCCACGCGGGGCCAGGTGCCGACTCGGACTGACATAGTAACAACTCCTTCGGGGATTATGGAGTCACCTGTGAAGCCCACCAGGGTGGACTCCATGGGTCAGAGGCTTTTTGCCCGGAATTTCAATCTCACAAAGGCATCAATGTATAGAACATTAATGGAGCTTCCACTATCAATCAAGATATGGTGTACATCATAATTGTTCATATTCAAAGATACAACCAAAGCATTATCATGGGGGTACTGTACCTCCCGAAGGTCTTCATCAGAGAAAGTGAGCTTATCGACTCGAGCTTTCTTTGGCGGGTTTTCTTCTTCGCCTAACCAAGAGGATGGGGAATCGTCCGCCGTTATCACATTAACATTGCCGATGACTAGAGGATTTGGTAGAGGAAGATGACGAGGCTCGGGTTGGCGATTCTCCTCATTGTTCGGCTCAGGGGGCCCTCTAAACCGCTCTAGTCTGCCCCACCGGATCAATCGCTCGATCTCGTTCTTGAGCTGCCAATAGTCCTCGTATCGTGCTCATAATCCTGATGGAAGCGGCAGCACTTGGTTGGGTCCCTTCGAGTCGCATTGCCTCGGAGAGGAGGCTGAGAAATTTGCCGCTCGATCTTCATCAGGATTTGCGCTCTTGGCGCGGTAAGGGGAGTGTAGCGGTCGAACCTTTGAGCTGGACTCTGGGTTCGGTCTCGAGGTGGTGGTGGAGGAGCTCTATAGGGCGAGGTGGGCTAGCACGGTGGTGGGCCCGTTGCTTGTCCGAGCCCTTTTCTTCCTTCTTCAGCTGCTCAACTCGAGCTGATCTCCTTGATTCTTCAACCTTAACGTATTTATCCGTCAGGGACATCATGTCCGAAAGGCTCTTCGAGTAATAAACTTCCAGAGCCAGGTAGAAGTCTCCTTCCTTCGATACCCCTCCCGCCAAGGCAGACATGGCTATCTCGTGGTTGAGATGGTCAACTTCCAAGAGGGCAGTGTTGAAACGACCAAGAATCAATAGAACCTGGCTTCAAGTTGTTGAACCAGGTTCGAGCCGATCCCTGTAGAGTGGAGGGGAAGGCTAGACACAGGATCGCATCCGACGCTCCGTGGAACATCATGATGGATCTGAAGCTGCTCAGATGGTCGTCGGGATCGGTGGATCCATGGTACGGCTCGATGGGGGGAGCTTTAACATAAGGGAGAATCACTTCCCTCATGATCCTCTTGGAGAAGGGGATGCCCTGCTCCGCTTTCGACTGGGACGGAGGGGCTTGTCTGACGGTGTCTAACTCCTGAAGCCATTCTCGATGCATCTCCTACATCTGCTGCCTGATCCCTTCATCTAGAGTGGTATGAGGGATCGGGCGATGAAAAGACGGAAGCGGTGTCGAGTCCTAGGAAGACACCGGGGAGGGGGAACGAACCCGTCTAGATCTGAGCGGGCTCTTCCCTCCAGCTCGCTGCGGTGCTTGTTTTGCTCTCGCGGGTTGGTGATGATGATCCGCTGCTTTCGGCAGATTGGAAGAAGAGATCGCCGGCAGAGCAGGGGCAGCAGCCTCTTCATGAAGCTGAGGAGCAGGGATGGCAGGGCCAGAAATCGCCTGAAGCCCCTGGACCAACTGGGTCAATGCTTGAACCTGCTGGACCAGAGTGGCGAACTGGTCCAGCGTTACCACCATCGCCGATGGCAAAGGAGTTTCAACAGGCGGTGGTGGCGGAGGTGCCGCACCGCTAATCGGATAAGGCCTTTGGGAGGCGGCCTGATCTTGAGCCTCGGATGTAGCTCTTTTTCGATTGGCTATTAGAGGATGCTTCTTCTGGTTTTTTGAGTCTTGTCCAAAGTTGTCAATTTCGTTCCGTTTCGGCCGTTTTGGTCGAGACGTTTTGTTTCGGTAGCTTATCCGAAAAGATAAGTACTACGTTTCGTTTCAAAAGATTTTTCGCCATTTCGGTGCATTTCGGCATATTTCGGCCGTTTTCGGCCGTTTCGGTATGTTTCGGCTATTTCGGTAAAATATGTTTTGGAGACCAATTTATGAATTATTAAACCTTTCAGAACCATTTAATATATATATATATATATATATATATATCAAAAAAAATCCTAGTTACCCTATCTCCATTTTAATATATATATAATAACAAAAAAAATTCTAGTTACCCTATCCCCATGGTCGCATCTCTTAAAAACTTAAACTCTTATTTTTATATTGTTATTATTATTTATGAAGAATATGAATTATGAATAAATTTTTTATTATATATATATCAAACTCTTAAAAACTTAAACTCTTTATTTTTATGTTTTATTATTATTTATAAAGAATATGAATTATGAATAAATTTTTTATATATATATATATATTCCGAAACGAAGCACCGAAACGGTCCGATACCAAAATATTTCGTTTCATAAGCTAAACCGAAACATAATCTGAAACAAAATTGACAACCTTGGTCTTGTCTCCTGGATCACAAGTTTATGAAACTTGAGGCCCTTCCTCTAGCATCAATCTGTTACCATAAAAATCCATTCTTCGACTCGGGTGCGCTTCTGGCTCCTGATCCGGACGCCGATCTCATCGCCTCAGGATGGAACCTGCAAGACAGTCCATGCGTAGAGAGTGCTATGGGGGTTGCCCTCTGCGAAGGATCCTTGACGTCCAAGTCAGTGAAGATTCACAGCAAGCAGATGTAAGGAGAAGACTCTAAGCTTTCCTAGATGGGTGTTCTCTCAAAAGCCCCGAGCTCGGATGGAGCTGTTCTCAGTATAACAATGAGTAAAATGAGTGAGTATTCAAGCGTACCTGAGAGGTTGGAGGGCAGCGGTATTTATAAGGGATCACCTGATTCCTTGGGCGCATCGTGAGGGGAGGTCCGAAAGTCGTTATGATTCGAAACAGATTCGAATCAAGTTTGTTATGAGGTCAGTAGGATCTGTATCTTGTCAGTTAGAGGATCGACGGCTGGAAGAGCTGGTTGATGCCTTGAGATTCAGCGATTATAGGTTTTAGGCCACTCCTGTGGGTCCTAGGCTACTCCTGAGTATGATTCCTCGTTTGAAATCTCATTCAGTTATAGTGGATTCGAAATTTTCTGCGCCGGATTCCGTAGAGGTATTCAAGTGCCTCAGTCCAGCCGAGGCAAAGGGGCGACTCGATTCTCCGAGGTACAGAATGGCTCGGTCTGTAGAAGTATGGGGACGGCTCATGTTACTGAGGTATAGACGGCTTAGGTTGCCGAGGCATGGCTTCCTCGGGTTGCCGAAGTATGAGGATGCTCGGGTCACCAAGGTATGAGGATAGCTCGGATCACCGAGGTATGAGGAGAGCTCGGGTCATCGAGGCGACCCAACGCCGCTGAAGGCGATTGGGCTTCGCTGCCTGGTGGATGTAACAACTGGCTGACAGGACTTTGAGATTGGATTTGACTTAATTATCGATGTGTACTGTCATTAATGCAATGACAGTTTTACCCTCATCAACATATATAAACTCTAAGTTTGACTATGATATGTAATTAAATACATGATCTATACGACATTTGTGGTGCAGATATAACATGTGACTTACACTATAAGTATGATATATGGTCCACATTGCAATTATATAGTATTTGATATAGAGTTACTTCATAAATGTTAAATGGATTTTGAACAGCATTAATCAAATGTGCGACGCTTTTCGTTAGAAAGAAAAGGATAGTATTAGCAACTTTCATTATCTTATAATTTGAAATAGTGTGTGTGTCTTATAGAGCACTTAGGAGGCTTGGGCATTAAAAACTTAAAGTAAATGAATTTTAATTTTTTAGCAAAATAAGTTTAGAAGCTTATCAAGGGTTTCAAAGCCGCATCGATAAAACAAATCAATAGTGCCTATTATGTTAGAAGAAAATTAGGAATGGGTATGAAATAGGTTTATTCTATCAAAGATCCAACAATGGCAAAGTCTTTGGGAGATGTTTCAACATATGTTTACTTCTTGCAATAAATATTCTTTTTCATAGGATTAAACTATCCTCTATCATTTGGCATATGAAAATTTGGCTTTTAGCATCTGATACACATGGGTATGCTTTACTTGCTAATATCTCGGAGTGACCACTATCCTCCTATTGATCATAAGGAATAAGTGCTTCAGTAGTAAGAATTTTGTTGAAACACAAGTGCTAGTATTCATACCTCAACCTACTAATACTTAGTGTTGCCGCCGGGATCCGTCCTCCGACTCGGGCGCGGTCGATCCTCAGGGAGTGGGGTACGGCGGACCTGCAAAACAGAAAGCCCACACGCGGAGGGACGCCGGGGGTGGTCCTCCGCGGAAGGCCCTCCGACGCTCAAGTCAGTGAGGAAGGAATCGGCGATCAACCAGACAATGGGGAGGTGGATCTCTCCGGGAGACCTCTCCAGGGGGCGGCCAATCGGAGGCTCTAGGAGGGGCAGAGCACCGACGAGCTGCCGGAAGAGAGGAATGACTCCAGAGTTTTTATGCGTCAAGAGTCGCGTACCTGAGGGAATCTGTCAATCTGATATTTATAGACTGTCACCCGGGGACTTGAGCATCTTCTGGAAGGTTCTGGGGTTGTTACGATACGGGGGTAGACAGAATCAGGCCGTTGTGGGGCCGTTAGAATCCACGCCTGTTTGTTAAGGGATCGACGGCTGGGAGAGCTCCTTGATGTCTTGGGATCTGGGTGAGTAGACCTGGGGCGGTTACAATAGGTCTTAGGCCACGTCTTAACATGATTCCCTGCCTAAGGTGCTGCTCGGGTAAGCTTGAGCTCTCCCGCGTCAGGTTCCGCGGAGGTAGACGTCAGGGCGTGGATCGCTAGGTAGTAGCGGGCTACGGAAGCCCGGAAGAGGCCGAGCTACGGAGGCCCGGAAGAGGCCGAGCTACGGAGGCCCGGAAGAGCCGAGCTAGGGAAGCCCGGAGGAGGCCGAGCTAGGGAAGCCCGGAAGAGGCCGAGCTACGGAAGCCCGGAAGAGGCCGAGCTAGCCCGAGCCGGAGCCCGGAGGAGGCCGAGCTAGGGAAGCCCGGAAGAGGCCGAGCTAGGGAAGCCCGGAAGGAGACGGCGGGAGGAGGTCAGCCTTAGCCGCCTCGCACGGATATCAATGCAATGACGATTTTACCCCCCAACACATGCCCTCCACTCCCTAGTTCGAAGCGTAGGTTCGGGCGTAGGGAGTATAAGCTCAAGTGGCGCGCCCTGGATGGGACGTCTTGGCCTAAACAGTTCATGCAATGATGCCCTAATTAATGCGACAGGGCCATCGTACCTTCGGAGGTAAGGTTCCTCCACTAGCGACGGTTGAGATTGTGCCGTGCCGTGAATCCCGATCGATATGGGGTTTGTCGAGGCGATTCCGGACGCCTCGAATGAGACGTCCCGCCTCCCCAGGGCGGTTCCTTGGCGGGAAGCGAAGTGACAGCCGCCCTATATATATATATACACATGTGCGCATGTTCGCGGCGTCTTCTCACCTTGTTTTCAGAAGAGCATTGGTCTCTCATCCTCTCCAGCGTTCATCGTTTTCGCCCAGGATTTCCTCAACCGAGATGGCGATGAGCCCTGAAGATGTGGCCTCAGAAATCGTTGCTGAGGATTTGGGAGGATTCACCAGAGGTATGGTCTGCCCTGGATGTAGTTTTGCGGGTGCCGGAACCCGAAGATAGGGTTACTCGGGGATTAGAGTCTGGAGTCTTTATCTATGAGGATAGTTTTAAGGCGGGTCTTCGTTTTCCTCTCCATCCCTTGGTGAAGGAGATCATGACCCACTACAACATCTGTCCATCGATGGTGGCTCCAAATAGTTGGCGGCATCGTCGGATTCATTTCGATGTGTCACCAGATTCAAATCGTTGCAACTCTCCCCCTTTTCCGCACCTGTTACCACTGACTCCCGGGAGGAAATCGGAGTGGACCTCCATCGGGCCCCGGAGGTCTTTTAATGTCATTGCGGATAAGCCTTCTTCCATCAAGGGGTGGAAGAGCCGATTCGTGATTGCGGAGGGGAACATCGGTTCCGATTTCCCTCGACGATGGGGGGAAGTTGCGAGGGATGCGGAGACGCATCCGGCCTTATCGGCGCAGGAGGAGAGGGACCTGGATGTCCTTCGTAATGGACAGGTATTTTCGGCTAACGACCTATTATCGGAGGGGGCCCTCTTCGCAGCCGGGCTCAGCCCTCTGGATCCACAAGGTGAGTCCCTTTTTGCGCTGTGTATTTTTCTCGATTATGTGCTTGGATCTGAGTATGTAAATTCCGGTTTGACAGCCACAAGGTCGGCGTTGTCGAGCCTCTCCAAGAGGAAGAGAGGGAAGCGCCCAGGGGAAGGTAGCGGCGCGGACAGCGGCCGGCCCGAGAAAAGGGCCCATACCTCCGCAAAAACCGCCGGACGTCGGAGCAGTCCCCACAGGGCGCCGGGGGCGAAGGAGGATCCGGGGAGAATGGCCACGGCCCCCCCTCGTGTTGGAGATATCGGACAGTTCGGATGAAGCTCCGCTGGCTCGTCCGACCGCGTCCCCCTTGAAAGAGGAACCTGCGACGGGTCCAGCGGAGGCGGTCGTAGCAGAGGGGCCCATTGTCCCCGCGGGATTACCACTGGCTCCAGCGGGAGAGGGGGAGGAGACAGCCGCAGCGGAGGAAGTTCAGGGGGAGCCCCTCTTGGTCTATCCGCCGGGGAGTCTGGTAGCAGTGAGGTCGGGCCGCCCTCGATGGGTCAAGAGGCGGGTCAGACCGAGCCTCGGGGGAGCCCGCGGAGGAGACGCAGGTGGTGGCGACTGGAAAGGATGCATCGGTGGAGGGAGCACAACAAAGTGGGGGTCCCACGATCGGGGCTCCCTCGAAGATTTTGGGGAGGCTGGCGCTTGGGCTGGCCGAGCTATCTGAAGAGGCCCAAGCCAGGGCCTTGATGGAGGAGGCTGGGAGGTTGAAGGCTCTCAGCGGGGTCGTCCAGGCCGGTCCCTCAGGCGGGGCCGGTCAACCCAGCAGCTCGGAGCTAGCATTGAGGAGGCGTTTTCCGCCATGATAAGGTCGGTCCTGCATCCGGGTGCGGATCCTTCGCGGACAAGTTTGCCGACCTGGATTGGTCGATGCTGCGTTCGGGCAGCAAGGTGTAGCTGAAGTATCCATCTCCTTCCGCCATAGATAACACGACTTTGATGAGGATGACCCGGGACTACGCTCGCGGGTGAGTCATTTTTCCTGCGTGACAGATGTTTCGATGGACCCCGTCGTGGGCGCTTATTCAGTTTTTGCCTTTGCAGAGCGTTTTGCTTTCCCGGGCGATTTGCTGGCGCTTGAGTTTGGCGACGGGGGCCAGCGTCCAGGCCCGGAGGGAGAATGTCGAGCTCCAGTCGCGGCTGAAGGTGTCTGAGCAGTTCGAAGAGCTCATGGACACGATGGACAGGAACTCGAAGGCGGCAAGGGCGGCACATCAGGCTGCCGTGGACGAGGTGTCCAAGCAGAAGCGCAGGGTGGAGGAGTTACAGGGACTCCTGGCGAAGAACGACGACGCGTGCTTGGAGCTGGCCAAGATCGAATCGAAACACTCCGCGGAGGTGGCGGCGATGCGGCGGGAACATGGTGAGAGTTTGAGTCGGCTGGGGAGGGAGGCCGACGATGAAAGAAGGCGCCTGGCGAGAATGCTGGCGAAGTGGAGGAGAAATTGAAACGGCGTGATGGTGAAATTGCCATTTGAAGGAGAACGCTAGGTGGCATCAAGGGATGATGACTCGAGTGAGACGAGTTGTCGCAAGCTCGGGGAGATTGAAGAGACAATCGAAGATCAGTACCCTGCAAGAGAGGGTCGAGCTGGTCGGCGCTGACAGGACAAGAGCCCGGAGTGAGGCCGAGGAGCTGGCCAAAAGGTTGGCCAGGCGAGAGGGGGAGGTATGCTCCCATTTTACCCTCTTTATTTTTCTACTGGCTCCTTGCGACGCCGATTGATTTTGGCTTTTCCAGATGGCGAAGATGGGGTCGGAGATTCGGGCTCTCCAAAGTGTGCTCGCGTCACTCGCAGCAGGAGCTCGGAACTCGAGACACGGGCTAGCGAGCTTGAGGCAAAATATCATTTTGAAGGCCCAAGTGCGAGGCCGAGAACAGGCTGCGAGGCCAAACGCAGCTCGCCATTCTCAAGGGGAGGCAGGACGCTATTAGCGTTGACGCCTTCCATCATGGGATGGAAGAGTGTAAACAGAGGATATCTCAGTGAGCATCCGGAATGGGATCTTTCTTTCTGAGAAGATCCGAGATGGCGAGTCCGAAGAAGAAGAGAAGATGAATATGTCGACGTTCTGACGCCGAACCTGGTGCCGCCCCGGTCCCAGCGAAGCCGCAGTTTCTGAGGGACGTCGCAAACTGCCGCGAGGGGCGAAACATTAGAGAAGGGCGAGCCTAGTCACGCCTCCTGCAGGCGTAACTGAGGGCTCCTCAAAGCCGGTGCGGCTCCTGGTTCTTAGGAGTTGTTATTGTACCTTGCTTATGTTTCCTTAATAAAAGAACTTTTTTTGACTTAAGTGTTTCCTGGTTTGGCCTCATGTCGCCCAGTTCGCCTTGAGCGTCTGGCTCGCTGGCGATCTTGGGTCATCTTTATTCCAAGACAGGAAACGTATTGGCTCGGGATAGGCAAAATAGGCCGGCCAGGGCCGACTAAAAGGTCGGCTGGGGCCGACGGGAAAATAGGTCGGCTGGGCCGACAATAGGTCGGCTAGGGCCGACAAAAAAGGTCGGCTGGGCCGACGACGATAAATAGGTCGGCTGGGTCGGCTGGGGCCGACGGAAAAATAGGTCGGCTGGGGCCGACGAAAATAGGTCGCTGGGCCGACAGA
>UESW01003848.1:0-100000 GCA_900491605.1 Calamus simplicifolius
ACAACGTGGGCTTCCTAGCAAAACCACCACAACCCTGCACACTAATCTTGCTAAACAGTTGGGCAATGTGATGCACACACCATCCAACCCCGCTTGGCAAGGTATGCCTCACTTTAGTGGATCATCAATGCATAATGATCTTTATGAAGATACTTCGGTACATCTTGACTTTTAAGGGAAACAAAGTATCTAACAATGAGAATGCATCATCAATGCATTTCTAATAGTGAAAGGGTCTACCTTCAATAACAAATTAAGGTGATTAAGCTACCATATCTCTTATAAGATCATTGTGTGTAATGTATGTGATTGTTACAAGCATGGCTAGGCCCTTAATCTCAAATTGTTAAACCTTGAGGCATTGTCATTCAGGACATTTTGGTCTTGCTACGGGCATCAAAAGTCATGTCTATAGTGTAAACTTCCTAGAAAAACAACTACAACCCTACACAACTTGGCAAAAGAGTCAGGCAATGTGATACACACACCATTCAATTTGGCTTAGTAAGGTATGCCCATTTCAGTAGAAATTTCTACTTTGGATGCCACACCCATTTCAAAACTCTCTAGAAATTCATCCCTGCACCCACTTCCTAAGTGTTTTTTATTCTAATTTTCTTAGCAAATCTCCTACATGCATACCTGAATCCACTCCCACATCCACTTATTTAAGTAATCAAGTGCCCAAGCTACCCATACATGCAAGCATGTATGGGTTGTGCATTGTCCTTTCATTTTTGTTGAGATATCCTAAAGTGGAAACATACCTAGCTATTTGGCATAGAAGATGCCTATATCCAAAAATCTTTGGAAAGATTCCAACCATTTGAATGAAAGACAACTACACAAATAGATCATAGAATGAGATCCTTTAAGTGTGGATAACTGTCCTAAGGGGAAATTTGATCCAACTAAATTCTCATGGGGCATCTATTTTAGGGTATAAGTAGATTACTAAGTCTCTTGGTGCCTCCCATCTGTCTCTGCAGCTCTCATTTTTTATATTTCCTATAAAAGCATGAATTTATCTCTTAGGATTCTAAGCTTCCACGACATGCCTCCATCTCTATAGATTTGAAATATCCCATGCTCCCATATTGTGGTTCCATGGATCTATTGTTCCTTATGCTTTAAGCCTGTAATGAAATGACAACCTCCCATTAGATATTCCTTTATCTAATACTAGACATGTGCATATATACATGCCTGATTTTGGTCAATGAGAAGGCTAAGATATTCCAGTACTTGATGCTCAGATTTCCCTCTTCATAATTGAGAAAGCAAGGTTTCTAAATGGCAGGGTCATTCCCTTTCTTATGTTGTGATTTGATTCTTTCCATTCAAACCATCTAATATATGGTCCTGTTCTGAGTAACGCTAGCGATGGCATGGTAACATATGCTATTTACTAGACAAAAGTTTTATGTTGCATCCAAATGGATATTTAATGTAAGCAATGAGAAACCTATTCCAAAGTGTGCCTGAAACAAGTTCTCAAGTTAATGTTGCAAGTTTTAATTCCTGATATTCAATTTAGTGGTAGTTTAATATGTACCCTCATCATCACATGCATCACCCTAGTGGAGAGTTGGTTTATCTAAACCCAAAGTCTATTGTCAAGAATCACTTTTTCTAGCAATACAAATCTACAAGTTGGTTTAACACTGTTGCTCTATATTCATTCAGTGAAAAACACTCAAGGGATCAAGCATGAGAGGGAAAAAAAGATGGACATCATCTACAGCATATGCACTTTCGGCGATATCTATGTGCACAATGGCTTCAACTCATGAATTTTGGGATGCATTATTGAAAAAAAAAAAGGTTAAAAAGAAGTAACCATGAAGAATAATGTTTGAAAGTAACTTCAGTTTTGAACAACTAATGGCATGTCCACAGTTCAGCAATACTAGCTTCGATACTTAAATTAGGTGAACATGAAAAATCAGTGAACCAATTGTTGATGAACTCCCTCCTGCATAGAAAAGGCTCTAAATAACCATAAAACATGGGGAGGTAAAAACTAAAGTTTGATGACATGCTTAAGGCTCTTTGATTAGAGGTAATAGCAGAGCAAATGATAAGCTATCTCTAGTTTTCAAAACTATGTCCATTGGTCGGCCTTATTGAAAAACCATAAACGTGTTTGCAACCATCAAGGATCATACCAACAATTCAGGGTTAGGTACAACTGTACAGGTCTTTTGCCAATCGCTATTGCTACAGCCCATATCCATCGCCAGTGTAAGCTTGTCCAAATGCTTTCTAGATCGCCAGCCATGTTTTTTCATACTGCTTACTGACCTTTCAATACAAAACAAAGCCTATCTTTTTATCAAAGACTCCATTGTGCATGCTCATACCATCATAATCATTCTTCAGTTTCCACAACTTTGTCCTCAATCAGATGCAACCTTATCATTCTTCCAATGCACTTGTCCCAAACCCTATCAACCTAAACATACCATTCATCCACTACAGCATTCTCGCAATCGCAGGACATATATATTGTGTAATCTTTTTTATTCCCCAACATTTTGAAGCATAAAATTTTTTAATATTATTGCCATCTCACAAATTTGTCCCCCAATCAAAAGAAGTGCATAACATATAGCTCTTCAGAAGCACCCCTCTACATCATCACTTGTTCCTCAAATTTATGATGATAGATCTAATATTCTGAAAATGGCTGCATTGTGGAGCCTCTCTTGAATTATACTTTTATTTTTATTTGGTCCATGTTATTCTATATATTTCTTAATAGTGATCCAAAAAGTATGCTGCATATCAGAAGGAGATAATTTACGTATCACTACATGTGCCTACTCCACATATTTTTAAGTAGTTATCCATTATTGTTGTTGTCCATTTAACATAAGTTTATCGGATAATAATCCAATGCTTTTCAAAAAGTGAAAAGGGAATGGCTTAAGATTCTTCCAACTCAATTTTTCAAAAACAAGTTGTTTCTAGAAGCAAATGCAAATGAGATTCTAACAGATGTATTGCTAAATTAGAAAGTACAAGGAGATGCACGACCAGACAAAAAGTCTTGCAGAGAAAAAAGTGGCTGACCACCTTCATTAAGTAAAGCTGGAACACCAGAGGTGTTCCCAGCATAAAGAAAGCCACCAATAGAAGAACATCCTACATGAAAACTTTAAAAGAAAACAGATAGTCATCCAGGCCTATGAGATAAAAAAAAACTGTCAAAATAAAAAAATTAAGCAAATTGAAAGAGTAAGCTACGTGAATAGAATGCCAATGTAGAAGTTCAGAGAGAACAAACTCAAACTCTCATTATGCTCAAGAAGAAAGCACTTGAATTACCTTTAAACCAGCACAGCTTAGATGAAATGACGAGGGACAGTGGTCACATAGCATTAATATACCTCCATCTTGACAGACAGAGCATATTCCGTCACTTTGACAGTGAGAATAATCACCTTTCAGTCTTGCATGTGGAAAACCTTTCAGCATATTAGCATCCATCATCTGCATTTGACACTGTAACAAGGACCTTCCATCTTGTAAAAATATATTGGCTGAAGGTTGTTTGGTGTTGCAGCCAGCATGAGCCTCAAACTTCGCAAGACTAAACACCTCATGACAACATGCACATTTTATACCATCTCGATTTACCCGGCCTTCTTTCATAGCATGGCCATCCCTTTTACATATAACTTACTTTCTGCCTTGGTAATACAACATCATTGTCAATCAGCCATGATAAAATTGTTTTAGCATATTGCTGACTGGGACATGATGCCACCACCTGCCGTGATCTTGTGCTTGACTGAACATGTGAATTTTTTTTGTCTAAATTATGACCTTTCCTGGCAGGAGCTTGGCATCCCTTTCTTTTTTTTGACTGTTGACAATCAGAAGAATGACTAGATGGGTAACTCAGCTCACCAGAAAATGAAGGATTTTTTCTTTTCTTTGAATTTTTAACTTTCCTCAATTGCCATTTACGACCAAATTCTGACGAATTACAAGAAATTCCAGAATCCTTTTCAACCCCGCCAAGCAATATCTGGGCAGCTTCCAGGGACTTGTCACTTGTCATCGCTGTGAGAGAATTGAAGAGTCCGTATGGTTCATTCTTCTTGACAGAATGTTCAAATTCTGAATGAATCATAACACCCTCGGTATTTTTGTTTTCTACCATGCATTCAAGGGACCCCACATTAGTCTTTTCAGGACATTTGGATTCCAAATATGCTTTACAGGCTGTAGCAAGAGAATGATAAGACTTGCCATCCGGAGAGTCATAACATAATTCCTGCCTTCTTTTTTTGGTCTTAAGCCAAAGTGCCATCCCATGTATAATAGATGTTTCTTAGCATTTACTCTCAACTGTTTAACATCTGCATCATGTTTGCCATTTTGCTTTAATGATTCCATGTAGTTGTCATATTCTATTATCGCTTCTGGCAAACACTCTGGTTTGAGCTCCTCAATCGTGCTATCCTCGCCTAGCTCACCAGAAAATGAAGGATTTTTTCTTTTCTTTGAATTTTTAACTTTCCTCAATTGCCATTTACGACCAAATTCTGACGAATTACAAGAAATTCCAAATCCTTTTCAACCCCGCCAAGCAATATCTGGGCAGCTTCCAGGGACTTGTCACTTGTCATCGCTGTGGGAGAATTGAAGAGTCTGTATGGTTCATTCTTCTTGACAGAATGTTCAAATTCTGAATGAATCATAACACCCTCGGTATTTTTGTTTTCTACCATGCATTCAAGGGACCCCACATTAGTCTTTCCAAGACATTTGGATTCCAAATATGCTTTACAAGCTGTAGCAAGAGAATGATAAGACTTGCCATCCGGAGAGTCATAACATAATTCCTGCCTTCTTTTTTTGGTCTTAAGCCAAAAGTGCCATCCCATGTATAATAGATGTTTCTTAGCATTTACTCTCAACTGTTTAACATCTGCATCATGTTTGTCATTTTGCTTTAATGATTCCATGTAGTTGTCATATTCTATTATCGCTTCTGGCAAACACTCTGGTTTGAGCTCCTCAGTCGTGCTATCCTCGCCTAATTCCATAATTTTTTTCCCCGAATAAGGGAAATTTACATCAACCTTTGAGTGGTTTTGATAATCTCCTGAAGAAAAAGACCCTATGGTATAAGAATATGGAATCCCATCAGAGTCTGCAACTTGAGAGAAGTTAGATCTCCCTGTTTGCCTATTGCATTCTGTCACACCTTGAGTGGCCATGGATGGTGCAATAGCATAGGTGGAATGCTCAACCTGATGCATTTTCCTTTTCAATGACCTGGAATGCGCTGAAGTGTCTCTGGCTAGAGACACTGGCTCAGGATGGATCTTTGCAGGACTCCTTGTGTTTCTTTTTGGACTCAAGTGGTTTCCCTCTAGATCATCATCAGCTCTGCATCTCTGATCCACTTTCCGGTGACCATTCAGCAAATCACAACAGACTTGATAAAGGGAGTAATAGATCTTCCCCTCAGGTGAAAAAAACCGAAACCTTACCATCCTATCTCTTTTAGTTTCGATTTTCCAACCCAGAGCCACAAGATGCTTCTTCACTTCTAGCCTCAAGTTGTCATGATTAAGATTGGTTCGTCCTGACCCTTTTTGCTGAGTCATTCCATTTCCCAATCCAGATGCATATAATGATACGGCCTCAGGAGAGAATTCAGCCATGATTTTCACAGGATTCCAAGTTCCAGAAACTCTTGGTGATGATTCATGCACAACCTTACTCCCCCTGCCCATGAGGTACTTGTTGGACCCATTTCCTTGATTATCACGTATTGGAATGTCAACGGCCCCACAGCAAATCTCATCTTTCTTTGCATCAGCATTTTCTTCGACTGTTTTCCATGATTCGCATTCACCTGGACCACGTGATCCAAAAGGGCCTTCTCCACAAGCAATTCCACCCGAAGCTTCCATGAACCCATCTCTTTGGGCTGCTTGAGAACAACTCCCAGCATCATATTTCCCCTGAGATAAGCTTTCAGTACATCCAAGCCAAAAAAAGTCATCAGATATGTGCGCTTCTGAAGACGAAATGCCATTTACAATGTCTGCCAAGCCACCACCCGTTCCAGTGTTATCCATCTGGATATTGGTACCTTCAAGACAAGCAACATCGTTCATTGGAACATCATTATAACTCCCAGCATCTTGTTTCCGCTGATCAAATAAGCTTTCAGTATATCCAAACCAAAAAGGTTATCAGATATGTGCGCTTCTGAAGAGGAAATGCCATTTACAATGTCTGCCAAGCCACCACCCGTTCCAGTAGCAACATCGTCCATCAGAACATTATAACTCCCAGCATCATGTTTCACCAGAGATAAGCTTTCAGTATATCCAAGCCCAAAAAGGTCATCAAATATGTGCGCTTCTGAAGAGGAAACACTATTTACAATGTCTGCCAAGCCACCACCCATTCCAGTGTTATCCATCTGGATATCGGTACCTTCAGGACAAGCAACATCGTCCATCGGAACATCATCATAAGTCACAGCAAGATTGATTAGCTTGTCAGAAGGAAGTATATCAGAGAGAGGCGTTCCATTGACGACAGACCGCAGTTCTTGGATTAACTCATACACCAAACTGTGCCAAATGGCTCGTGTTCCAAAAATCCATCCTTTAATTTTCTCCAGGAAACCACGTGTAGCTCTCAAGTCATACCATATGCCTGTGATGGAAACAGGAAGTCCATCTTCCTCTTCAAAGGTGCGGAGGACCTGAAGCAATAGCCATTCGCCACGGGGCTTCCAATACCCAAAAACTTCATTCCACTCCAGAGAAAGACGCAGCCGGTTAATAGTGATCATCTTTTCATCCCCTTGATCTGGAAAGAAAACCCTCCTCTCTTCAGAGCCCTCCTCGTGATCAAAGATCACACCTTCCACCAGGCATCGTTCACCAAGGCATCAACGCATAGCCCATATCTGATATCAGATAGTCCCAACTGGTTCGAAGGTGGGACAGGCCTTATCTGGCCGAGGTAATAGTTGGGGGCCTTCCTTGACGTACCTTCTATAGCAGAAGATACTGCGATCGATTCCACGAGTTTCGAACTCCGGTCGTCATTTAAGAGATTGGCAAATTCAACTAGACGGGAGCCGTCGCCACAACCAATGACCCTGCCCAATGCCAAGAACCAAGAAGGCCTTCGTCGAAATATAAAACCTAAAGAAACAGCCGACATGAGTAAAGATCAAAGATAGAAAGATACACATCATCGCCAAAGCATTAAAACGTTTAAATCAACACATCAAAGACCACTAAATCCCGCAAACCCGATTCCACAAACTTTCCATCACTCAGTTATATATCTATTCTGATATATAACATGAGGCCCATCATGTTTTCAGCATCTCCATGTTTCCCAAGCATGCAATGTTTCCCACTATTCCTCAATCTCCCAATTAAAACATCTAGCATCCTTTCCAGTATGAACTACTCTGAAACTCATTGATGCATATTTGCATTACGCACTGTATCTCAGTGCCTGTGTTTTCCAGGCCACGTGTATTGCATGTGACATACTAGTGAAATATAAATCAATAAACATGCAAATATTCCATATTCTTTCTAGGAATGCTTGTTTTGAGAATATGCTTAGGGATGAAAATTACTGATCAAGAAAAGCTACTTGTGATAAGCACCAAGCTTAAACAACAAAGAATATAGAAATGAGTTTTAAAAAAGAAAAGAACAAATAAATGAATGTATGACAGTGAAATCACATATGAAATCCTCTCATAAATACAAATTAATTCTAACCATACGACAACCAACCAGACTAAGATATGAACAAACTTTATAAAGATTAAAAGGTTGTCAACCAACTCATGGTGCCTCTATACCTCTCCAAGCATATTCTTACATAAGGAGGCTTATAAATATAAAACCATGGCCGAAGTCATGCCAGTTCACATTGTATGGTATGTACCATGCCAATAAAATACCAGTTGAATAGAGGGGTCCAAGCCGTGTCATCTATGCCAGTTCCGTTTCGTTTGCCATGATTCCTGGCACTTGGTTCAGCACTTGACGAACATGAATGATACATGCCATCCCAGCATGTGACTTGCATCAGCATAAGATTGGGCACATTGCCTCATGTATAAAACAACATTTCATTGAAAACTAAAAACTTTCCTAACTAAACATAATCATGGATTTCTCCTTTAGGTCTTGACATCCAATTTAAAAGATTTAAAAATATTAACCTTTCATCCCCCCACCAAAAAAAAGTTTTTTTTAAACAAAAAAAAGAACCAATAGTTCTAGAAAGATGAAGCTTATCCTCAAGCCTACTTAGGAGTATCCCCACTATAATAACACAAACTCAACAAGCCACCATCCATAGCACCTGAGCCTCTATTCAAACTGAAATATCACCACATATCCATTCATAAGTTGCTCTTTGTATATCCTTTTCTCTGATAAAAACACATCCTGCTTGCTTCAACTTCTGCTTAAGGGAAAGAAACAAGATTGCACCACATGGGAGCCCAGCAATTAGACAAAGGATCACAACCCTCAACACTTCCCTGTACATGATCATAGCCATCCATGCTTCCCCTCATATGAATCACACATGCCCAACACCATTCTAATACAATCTTGTCGTACACTTTGAGAAAATAAATGCATATCAAATCTCTTAATTATATCAAAATTTAAAAAAATCTTCTCGGAATCAAACAAAATAATGGTTACAAGGCCATGCTCATAAGCATAAAATTTCTTTCCAAATAATGCAAACTGCACATCCTAAATGGTGATCTGTAGTATAACATGTCATACAGAACATCGATTAACCATTGATTTTGTAACATGGCTAATAAATATTATTTGAGACACATCAAAGGCAACGGAAGTCAACATCCAAAGCAATGGAACTCAACCTCCAAACAACATCCCTAAAGAAATATTCCTTAAGGGAGGTACAAAATTATGGTGATAAAGAACATCTTGTCAATATTAAAGCGTATATTCCTTTTAGTGTTTGGACTTCATGATATCAATCAAGAAGTCACCATTCATAACATGCTTTCCTAACAAGCATAATCACTTCACAATTCTACGCATTAAACAAACATATTAATAAAGGTGGAGATTGGCTCCCGCTAAAGAAATGCATGCATGCATGTACTGAAATCATCATGAAAAAAAAGATATGGATCATTATCAACCACAACAATGAAAGATTTGATCATGTAAACAAATTGGAAGATGCACTGGTAATTGGTTATAGTCCTTGGATGGTTATTTTCCAAATGCTATTCGAGTCTTATAACGGAGCTTTCAATATAAGTCTAATAATGAGGTGATCTTTGTACGAGTAAAATGAAAGTTAATAGAATCGGGACCAGGTATGGGAATGGGTGAAAGTGCAATGCAGGGAGGCAGATGTTCTAAAAACACGTTACAGAAGTGCTAGGAAGCAGCTACTGATTTGAGTTTCCTTGGTAGAACTATTTTGCTTCTTAAAATCAAAACCATAGTATATGTATTCAAAGGGCTTAGATTAGGTGAGCTTTTGGCATCATTTAGATGCCAGCAAACTTTAGTTGATCATATGACCCGCAAAACATATTGGTCGAATGGAGAGCTAGAGAAAGGCAGATGTCTAGCCCTCCTTCCTTCTCTTAAGCATTTGTATTACCACATCAACCATACCCTCTTGTTTTCACTCTCCTTCCCTAAGTGGTCATACACATTAAGAGGCATATTTTATGACTGAAAATTTTCTTGGGGTTTCTTAGAAGAAGATCCATTGGCATGCAATGTGAAGCTTTTATTGGGGTTTCAGGCGCAAAAATAATGGCTTCTTTTTCTTCAAAGTAATTCATGTCTTCCTTCCTCTATTTCCCTCCTCTCTTTATCTTCTTCTTCCTCCTTCCCTTATTCTTTTACGTTTTTATGACTTATCTAATTCATATACTCGCTGAATTTTAGTAATGGTAAATTGGAAAGACAAACAAGGACAAAATAAGTCTGAAAACATTATTAGATAACTCCAAAAAGAAAAAAGCTTATCAAAATGTACTCAAAATTCCATGGAAGTTCATAGAAATGCAATGAGACAAAAGTCATGGTATCCCAGCCTCAACCATAGGTAAGAAGCCTTATCCCATTTATACAAGTCAGCTTTGTGGATTAAAATCCAGAAAATTGAGAAAGTTATATATTTGATCTCAACTCCCCATTGACCCTCTGCATTGGCATTGATATCCTGGCAAAGGCAACTTCGAATAGTAAAGAGGCTTGTCATGAAACCTTAAAAAGCAGTAATTGGCTTATGAAGAGAGACCAGCCTTCTTACTTATGTAGTTTAAGCTCATGCAACCTCTCAATGCTACTCAGCTACAAGAAAGAGCCTAAATAGATGACAAGAAATGAAGGTAAGATTTGATGATAAAAATTGCATTCATCTCCTGGGCATCAATACAAGCAAAATGCTCAAGTAAATTACAGTGCTATATCTACATAGTTTCATATCCCAAACTAAGTTATGATAACCATGTGGCTCCTCAAACATACCACAACAAGTAGCTAATGGACCTCAAATCATACCTTATATTCCAAGTGGCTAAACATATTTTACTTTTTTGAACTAACTTCTTTACCCACACCTACCTACTAAAGTGTGAAAACCCTTGCTTACTTCTGAAAAATGTGGCAGATCACTTCTAAAAAATGCTCTAGCTAATCTTTACATACTTTCCACTACACCTAAAGTCTAATATAATGCGCCACAAGTAGGGGACAACCCATCAATTTTTTTCTAATGGATTCGTGTTCTTAAGATGTGACTATAGCTCTAAATTGACCATCAGCCTATCGCAACACTCCTTTAACCCGTACGAAGACTGGCTATGTACAAAACCCATGTTTTGTATATAGGCAGATTCCTCAAACTATACCCTGCTAGAGAAATAAGATCTCCTCCAGCATACAACATAACATTGTACTCTAAAAGAGGATGATGCGAAATCACTATTTTTAGGGAGGAAAAGTGAGCTATAAAAAACTAGTGCCCGATCTGAAAGGCAATGGAGATAGAGCAGATCCAAACCTTAGGGTTTTGCTTCTTTTCAGCGTCCGAAGATCCTTGGTTCTTCTTCTTGTCGGATTTCTTCTTCGCAGAAGCACCGGCCTGACGGGACCGATGCGTCTTGTGAGAGTGCTCGTTATCACCCGAAGCCATCAAATTCAGTTGCAGAGAAGGAAGAAGAAAAGGAAAAAACCCTAATCCCAGAATACCGCCGCTGCCTAAACGGTAGAACTAGAACAGCGCGCGATCGATCTCCCCAAATCGCCAGGCCGGTCGGAGGTTCAACGCCTGCTTCGAGTCATCGTTTCGCGATTTATATGAAGATGATGGAATCATCATCATTCAAATTAACTCACATCTAAGATCGCCGCCCAACCTAGTAATTCCATATGCATCCATGAGACCAAGTACCCAAGATCATTATCAAACAGCGATCTTAATATAAAATTTAGGAACCAAAATGCCCCTTCTATATAAAAAATACTTAACATTATTTTAACATTGATATAATATGATTTAATATTATAAGATTGGATTGTAATAATATTGTATTATAATTATTATAATATTATCTTCAAAAATATAATATAGTTATACTTATATTATATAATATGATGTTATAGGGATGGTAATTTTCTTCGTTTGGCCGTTTATACGATCGGTACCATTTTTAACGGATCGAAAATCTTTGGTCTAAACGGCTTAATCGGTAACGAGATTTTTCGTTAACAGCTAAACGCCGCCTCATCCCTGTTTATCCATCCCCGTCTCGTTAACTTTAATATAATATATTTAAATTATATATATATTAATATATTAAAAATTAAAAATTAAAAATATATATATATATATATATATACTCTTGCTCTTCCTTATTTCACGTAGCCGTCTCTTGCTTTTCCTTCTTTCACACAACTAATCTGAAGTTCTGAACCAAGATGAGAACCTACTCTATTAGTCCATCGTCTATCTTCGCCAATTGCTGCCCATCGTCATTGTCCAACCTTTTTCTTTTTCTAGTATACTCATCTTTTTAAAGATATCACTTTATTTATTTTTTTTAAAATTTAAATATATTTTTTTTACGATTGTTGTGTTGAAAATCTTTTTTTCTGATTTTTTTCTCTTGTTATTTTTTCCTTTTTTACTCTTCGTTCTTTTCTATATATCAATATCATTATCTCTATTAGTCTCCATCTTATCTAAACGTATAAATAGATACCGAGTGGGTACCCATTTATCCGACCCGATATCCTCGTCCATGTTCGTTAATTATAACGGCTTAATGGGATGGGAAACGGAAATATTTTTTCTAACAGGGACGGAGACGGAGACGGTATAGATCGCCTCGAGCCGTTGCCATCCCTATGATGTTATAATATAATATTTTAAGATAATAAGAAGTTAACTAATCAAATATAATTTTGATATTCATAACTAGTGATTCAAGATTCCCATAATATAAAATATATTAATCTTAAACCACAAAGATTTTTAACCAGTGACATATATCACATCAAATATGGTGATTTTAAATCATCATGCCATCCAAATATAAGCACGCTAATGATCTAACATCATCATGATGATCTTACTAAATGCCCCTCCAATCTAAATAGGAAAATAAATAGAAATAAATATAGTTCACCATTTTCTTAAAATAATTCTTTGCTATATTAAATGGATAAGTGGGTCAAAATGTTTTAAACATGCCAACGTTTCTCCTATATCATTTTTTTTCTAAAGACATAATAGGTTTAGACAAAGTAAGACCGACTAAATTGAAAAAGAAAATTACTTCATTTCTTTTTGCCGGTTCATCCTAAGGCTAAGTGTAGGGTGAGTAAATTTTTCTTGTCTTTTCCCTTTTAACCCCTTCTTGCTCGTTAATTCTTTATTCCAAACCACCAACATTGCTAGCCATGTCGTGGTTAGAGATGAGTACAAGCCAAGCCAAGAGTAAAAGTGCACCATATAAAATTCATGCTTATTTTTCTAGTATTCAGGTTTTTGGATCTTAATTCAAATCCAATACTATATATATTACAATTGTATAAACACATTAAATATAGAGAGAGTAATGGATTTGGCTATACGCGAGATTTGATCATCCCTTTTACCCTTAGATATGCACAAATCTCAAAGCTATCCCATCCTTTTCACCTTGATTTGTGATCCATGTAGATTCAAAAATGAAAAAGATAATCTAATTGAATTTGGCTACAAGTGAGTGTAGCCAAGGCCAACTCTTTATATATATATATATATATATATAATAATCAAGAAGGTTTGCCCTTCTCTTGCCATATGGATGCCTAAATTAAATAGTATTTCATCTTTTCTTAATTAATATTTTTTATTTATTTTTTATAAAATCTAAAAATAATTTAACCTAATACATATATTATTATCTTATCTTTTATTTTTAATTTAAAACCAAAATTTTATAATTTAGAATTTAGTAAAAAAATCAAAAAATAAAATTATAGTTTTATTTTACTAATCATACCAATGTCTATGAATATTATTTAATTATAAAATTAAAATACTATCTAGGGATGATATATAGTAAGAAGCTTCCTTGAGATTACAGTAGCAATTTCATAATGATCACACATCTATTACAAAGAATTTTATTTTATTTTAATTATTTTTTATTATTTTTTTAAAACTCAAAATATTTCAACCTATAGTTTCAAATTAATTTAATTTGTTCTAGAATTTAAAAATAATTAAATATAATATATTCTATTTATCTTATTTTAATTTAAAAATTAAATTTTATAATTTATAATTTAAATTTAATAATATAAAATTAAAAATATATAATTTGATTTGTATTTTTTTATTAATCATAATAGTGCCCCTACATCACAGACTATACCTAATATGTATATATGTGTGTGTGTATGCATAAGTATATGTATATATATTCTAGGATTAGTGCAAATCAGATTAAACCTTTTTCTTATAATTATTGTACATGGCAAAATACAATGTTACAAACCTAGTGTTGATATCCTAAAATAAATGCCAATGAATGAGATAAGTCTTAACTCATATGGTTAAATACTCTTCAACCACTCATATGATCCTGAAAAAGAGAAGAGAAAAGAGCAAAAAAAGTCCAAATATTGTCATTGGAGGATCCTCCAACACTTGAATTAGGCTAGAGTTACGAAAAATGAGGCTTCGGGTTTTATACGATGGCACTTTAGGGCTTTTAGAGCTTATGATTCGAATATGTTTACTTATAATTTAAAACTGCTTTTATTGGCATTTGATAGATTCTATCTTAGATTAATCTATTTTTGGTGGATGATTCTAATAAGCTATATTCTTGGATAGGATGATGCCCTTGGAAAAGTCTTTACCATAGGAGTAGAACTTCCCAAACTAGGTTGTGGAATTTATCTCAAAGTGATTTGCACCTTTAGTTGAGATTTTTATGGATTGGACAATGGCTTTGGTGAAAGTTTTTTTTATTAGGACTTTTCTCTTTAAGATGATAAAACTCAACTCAGCTCAACTCATCTAAGCCTTTTTCTAACTACATGGGGTCGGCTACATGAATCTGCTTCCTCCACTTTGCTTTATTCAAGACTAAATCGACATTTAAATTATAAATAGTTATATATTTCTTAATTATTTTTGCCTATGTTAGTTTATATCTACATCTATCTCTATCCTTACCATGAATTATTAAATGATCACTCTTTCTAACTAGAGCATCTAAAGGTCTACGTTATATGTCCAAACCATTATAATCGATTTTCTCTCATTTTATCTTCAATTGGGGCTACTCCTATCATTTCTCTTATATGTTTACTTATAATTCTATCTTTTAAATTTTTTTCATATATTCATCTTAAATATGCATTTTTATTACACTTAATTTATTCACGCATTATTTTAATATTGCCCAACACTCTATTCCATATAGGATAGCTGGTCTAATAATAGTTTTATAGAATTTTTCTTTCAATTTTAATGGGATACGCCGATCATACAATACTCTCGAAGCACTCTCTACTTAATTTATTCTATTTAACTCTATGATTCACATCTTCACCTATTTTACCTTTTTGTTGGATAATTGATCTTAAATATCTAAATTTTTTATTCCTTGATATCTCTTGGCTTGCAATCTTCTCTTTAAGATGATATGCATAATAATTTGTTCAACCACATCATATTACCTTCTAATCTTATCATATGCCGCCATCAATTAGGCTAATCAGTTTATACCATATCATCCAATATATTAGGAGATATTTGTATATTGATCTTAATGGTCCTTTATAGAGTGAAAAGACTTTGCATATCAAGGCAACTGTTGGTGAAGCAAGTTTTCTATTTTTTAATTTTAATCCAAGTTAGTAGAGATATTTTGCATCGATGTGGGTGCTTTATGAATTCACAATCTTTTATGGTCAAAGAGCATACACCTCGCATCATTTTTGTGGATAAAGTTGATGCTCTTGGAAGGCAAAAGGAATAAGAATGGGAGGTAGAGACGATGAGAGAGAACATACTTTTAATCGATTGTTGACTGAGATAAAAGGTTTTGAAGGAAATGTTGGAATACTTGAAATCAATGCCATCAAACATGCCAATAAAGGTGTCATAGCCTTTCTACAAGGTTGTATTAAAGCTTTTGTTCTCAAGAAAGTGAAGATTTTTCTCTAGTTAGTCCTAAACAAATTACATACAAATGACATTTTTGAGAGAAAAGAATGGCCTAGTAGCATAGGCTGCATGGGGTAAATCAAGATTCAGTGAATCATTATTCATCTAATATCCTTTACAATACAGATTTAGGATTCTTTCGCTTGTTGTGTGGGGTTGATAGTTTATCTTCTAGCAATAGCACCATATGGTGTAAATGAAGAAAGCGTCAGCAAATAAAAAAAATGTTTGGAGCAACTTCTGATAGCATGTATATGGCATATTTGGAACAAAAGAAATTTTAGAATCTTTCGAAATAAGAATTCTATCAAAGCTTCAATGATCCATAAGATTCTTGCCAGTTTATCATTGTGGGGCAAGCTATGTACTAAGAGATGGATGGCCACACAGAATTTTCTACGCTACTCTTTCTTACTCCTCTTCACCATCTATGTATATACCTTTACACTTAGGCATGTTTAGATCACCACCGGATTGAGTTGAGATGGGATTGCTAATCCAATCTCATTGGATTTGAAAGCATAGGGAAGCTATGGTATATTAATCTCATATTTTTTAAGCTTAGTATGCCAACGAAATCATAAGGTCTATGATAAAATAACAGTTTATTGATCCACTCTTTACTCTTTCAAATATACGGTTGGATTAAAAATCTAATCGAATCCTATCAATGAACCAAACATGCCCTTAATAATTTTATTAATGGGGACAATCTCTTCCTACTCTATTTCTCTTCCAAAAAAAAAAAAAGAAAAAGAAAAGAAGATGCCACCAACTATGCAAGCATCCTAGATTTTTCTTTGCTAAGACCACATTCTAATAGACAAGTTAGTATGTAATCATCCATTTTTATGCCATCTTATTTGTACAGAAAACTAAAGTATTGAAAGTTAGCAGAGAATAGCTTGGCCAGAATCTTGGGAAACATCCCGGTCGAGGCCGAGGCTAGGCGATAGTTCGGTCTATCCGAAGTAAGAAATTGGCTCGCTTGGCCGAGGCATAGAATGGTTCGGCGCGATATGACCAAAGACTGCGCGAGTGCTTTGACTGGGGCCGAGATTTGGCGGATAGCCTGGTATATAAAAAATCGTCTTATTTTTCGCCCGGGCGGATGAGACGGATTTTTAATTTGCCGAAGGACATTTTATTTTTTGCGTAAGGCATTTATCCCGTTGGCCTTTTCTAACATGGGTCTTTTTAACGTACGCGACAAGTATTCGATTGCCATTGATAGCATCATTTTCACAAGGTGATTTCCAGGCCTGCTTGTACCTCGAGGACCGATGGACGATTTTCTACATTTAAGGCTCTTGATTCGAGATCAGAGGAAAATCTTCTGTCGCGCGTCATGGCCTGGGAAATGCGTTCGGCGCAATTTGGATATCACCCTTTTATCATGAACCACCACGTGGTAGCGTGGCCACGGTGTTTTGAATCCCGGGGCTTTTTGCTTTAATGGTTGCTCCCGATCTGTTTGCCTATAAAAAGGGGCAGGGAGCAGACTGTGCCAGGACATCCTTCAAAGTCTTTTCTTTCTTGTGAGCCGTAAGGGTTTCCATGGCGTCTATTCCATTGAGGTTGAGAGTGGGAAGACTGAGCTTTCCTTTTGCAAATAGGCTTGCCCCAAATAGCTAGGGCGATGAAGAAGCTGCTGAAGAGCAAGCAGTCCTCAAGGAAGGAATTCTCGGAGGTCATATGAAGAGCGTATGGGAGGCCCGCAGAGGTCATATGGGGAGCGCACGTATGCACTTCCTGTGTGTCCTTTGTCACTTGCCATGGGGATCGCGGGAAATGCGCGACATACGTACACCCCATGATTTACATGGACTTCGCCTCCCTCCCCAATTTGGATTCCTCAGCTCATCTGCCTGAGGAATCTTCTTCCCACGTGAAGAGGGAGGAAGGCGATGTTGGACTGCTGGTTCTCTGCCATTTATTGTAGGGCAGTGGCTAGCAGTTCAACATCCCATTTTGGGGGATGCCTCATTAACATAAGCATCCACGGGCCCTTGGCCTGGTTATGATCCCTCCACGCGTTCATCCGAGGGATTCGTGGATGGCCCACTTTGCTCTTTGGCCTTAACCAGTGGCTCAACGGAGCTTGTCTGATTTCTCTGATTTCTGGGGTCGGATGTAAAGTCATCATTATCGACCGAAGCTGCTCAGCCGAACTTTTATCTTATTTGTATTCTCCGTGCTATGGCGCACTTGTAATGCCTCTTGAGAGGTTGTAATCTTTTCATTAATAAAGCAAATTTCTGCTCTTTCTTTTTTAACATCTGTTTCTTTTCTGATATGATTGTGTCAAGAGTTGCTACTCTAATTTTATGCTTTCCTGTCCGTAGCATAATCTATAAGTTCAGCAGCGTTCTTGCTACTTTATTTTGCCAATGTGTCATTTAGTCCTGAGGGAAGTGTTTATCTCTGTGTAGGTCAGAGAAAGGCCTGGGCGCCCTACGAACTTATGCAATAAACATGATCCTATTTAAGGAATGATGTACGTACTTCTTTGAGAAAAATAATTTGCATAATCTTGCTGGTAAGCGGAGGAAGGTTACTAACCTTTGTCGAAGCATAACAGGACGTCTTAGTCGCGTCAGAGTATTTGAGAAATTACTCGTTTAGGTCGAGGCTTCCAGAAATATGTCACTCGGCTTGGCCGAGGCTTTAGAGATATATCACTCGGTTTGGCCGAGGCTTCAGGCAATATATCACTCGGCTTGGCGAGGCTTCAGATAACATATCACTCGGTTTGACCGAGGCTTCAGATAATATATCACTCGGTTTGACCGAGGCTATAATATATCACTCGGTTTAGCCAAGGCTTCAGATAATATATCACTCGGTTTGACTGAGGCTTCAAGATTATATTTTACTTGGCGCTGCCAAGGTACGGAGATCGCTCGGCCCAGCCGAGGATTTAGATAACATATCACTCGGTTTGACCGAGGCTTCAAGATTATATTTTACTTGGCTGCCAAGGTACGGAGATCGCTCGGTGCGGCCGAGGATTTATAAATATTATATTTTACTTGGCATTGCCAAGGTACGAGATCGCTCGATCCGACCAGGATTTATAAAGATTATATTTTACTTGGCACTACCAAGGTACGAGATCGTCACTCGATTGGCTGAGGCTTCAAATAATATATCACTCAGCTTGACCGAGGCTTCAAGATTATATTTTACTTGGCGCTGCCAAGGTACGAGTCCTCCCAGCCCAGCTGGGATATATTTTACTTGGCGCGGCCAAGGTCCAGAGATCACTCGGCCCGGCCAGGATTTATAAAGATTATATTTTACTTGCGCTGCCAAAGTACGGAGATTGCTCGGCCCGGCCGAGGATTTATAAAGATTATATTTTACTTGGCACTGCCAAGGTATGGAGATCATCACTCAGATTGGCCAAGGCTTTAAATAATATATCACTCGACTTGGCCGAGGTTTCAAGATTATATTTTACTTGGTGCTGCCAAGGTACGGAGTCCTCCCAGCCCAGCTGGGATATATTTTACTTGGCATGCCAAGGTCCGGAGATCGCTCGGCCCGACCGAGGATTTATAAAGATTATATTTTACTTGGCACTGCCAAGGTACGTAGATCGCTCGGCCCGGCCGAGGATTTATAAACCTGTCTCTCATTGTAGCCATCAAAAAAGCAATAAAAAATGGAAATTTTTTGAATCTTTGAAGATTTAATTCAATGAACAAAGTAAGTTCAGGAGGGCGTACTCTCACTGATGATAGATGCGAGATTATCCGAGTTCCATGTCCGGGGAATAGATTTCCCATTCAAATCTTGGAGCTTATAGGTGCCGGGTTTGATTACCTCCGTAATTTGATAAGGACCCTCCCAATTAGGAGACAGCTTTCCTTGCTCCAGTGCTTTGAGACGGATGCCTTCGAAGTACCAGATCACCTGGGGAGAAAAATTTTCCTTTGATCTGGTTGAGTGGTAGCGGGCAACTCTTTGTTGGTAAGCCGCCATTCGGATCGGGCTTTCTCCCTGACTTCTTCTATCAAATCAAGATTGGTTCGGAGCTGTTCATCATTGGATTCTTCCGAGTAGCCTTCGGTGCGAGGGGAGGGGAGTCCGACTTCCACGGAATAACAGCTTCAGTGCCAAAGGCCATCTTGAATGGAGTCTGGCCCGTGGGAGCCCTCTCGGTTGTTCAGTATGCCCACAACACGTGGTGGAGCTCCTCCCCCATATGCCTCGCGCTTGGTTGAGCCGAGCTTTAATTCCTTGCAATAGAGTTTGATTTGTTACCTCGGCCTCTCCATTAGCTTGAGGATGTCCAACCGATGTCAGGCGATGAAGAATGCCATGATCCTCGCAGAACTCGAAACTTTTGATTATCAAATTGCTTTCCGTTGTCGGTGATGATGGTGTGGGAAGACCGAAGCGGCAGATGATGGACCTCCATACGAGGTCTTTAGCCTGAGCTTCGATTATCTGGCGACTGCTTCGGTTTCAACCCACTTGGTGAAATAATCAATTGCAACAAACAGAACTTCCTTTGCCCCATTGAAAGGGGAAAGTGCCAAGTATATCCATTCCCCACTTGGCGAAGGGCCAGGGGGACGAGATGGAAGTCAGGTGAGCAGAGGGGAGCCTCTAGATATTTGAGTGTCATTGGCACGCATCACAGGCTCGAACAAGGTCCTCAACATCTTTTTGCATCGACGCCAATAATATCTTGGCGTAGCACTTTGTGGCACAGGGCGCGACCGCCGAGGTGATTGCCACAGATGCCTTCATGAACTTCTCGAAGAGCATAATCGGCTTCTGATGGACGGAGGCATTTGAGCAATGGCATGGAGAAGGATCGCTTATATAGCCGATCATCAACCAGAACATAATGAGAGGATTACAATTTCAACTTCCTTGCTTCCTTCCTATCGGTGGGCAGCAACCCTTCTCTGAGGTACTGGTGCAGGGGGTCCATCCAGGATGGTTCAATGTCAACCTGCATCACATGATCAACATCGACGATGCTGGGCTTCTCTAGGACTTTCAGGTGAATTTTCGCTCGAGATCCATCGACTCTGTAGTTGCCAGGTGGGACAGCAGGTCAGCGCGCATTTTAGCCCTTGGGTTCTAGACAATTTAAAATTCATCGAAATAGGAAGATAGGTTGCACACCTTTTGGAGATACCGAATCATATTCGGCTCTCGAGCCTCGAATTCTCCCTGCACTGGGCAGCCACCAATTGGGAGTCGGTGTAGGCAATCAGCTTCTTGACTTTAAGCTCATGGGCGATTCGGAGTTCGGAGAGTAAGGCTTCGTACTCTACCTCATTGTTTGAAGCCGGGAAGGAGAAGCGAATGCCATATTCAAAGATCGCGCCCTTCGGACTGGTGAGGACTAGGCCGGCGCCAGAGCCGCCCGCGCTGAAGGATCCATCAGCGTGACGCAACCATGGGGCGCTGGGCTTTGTTGTCCGGGGGTATCTAAACAGAGCCATCTTTGGGGATAGTGCATTCAGGAGAAAGTCTGCTAGAACTTGGGCTTTAATGGCTGGATTAGGTTGATATTGAATGTCATGTTCGCTCAGCTCGACAACCCATTTGGTCATTCTACCCGATGCTTCTGGACGATGGATAATTGCCTTAGGGGTTGGTCGGTCAAGACGATAACAGTGTGTGCCTTGAAGTATGGCAGCAACTTTGGACCGATGTTACTAGAGCTAGGACCATCTTTTTGACCCGAGTGTACTGTAGGGAGAAACAATCCCTGAGGCATGCATATTTTAAAATTGATAACAATTATCAGTGCGAAAATATAAAGATTACATACTAATCTATCTAACATGCATCAAGTGTAGGAGAAATAGTCTCCGAGGCATGCATATTTTTAAAAATTGATAACTATTATCATTGCAGAAATTAAAAGATTACATATTAATCTATCTAATATGCATCAAGATCATATCTTTGCCTATATATTCAGGATCGTTTGATCTAAAATATGCATATAAAAACATCAAGATCATGTCTTGATCTTCAAGATGACTAGTCACACTATTATCTTGAAGCCTGCCTTAAGATATAGGGATCAAATCACTTACCTTAAGAACAGTAGGTAAATCCTTATCGCTCTGCAGCCGTTCAATCGTCCGGCCTCTAGTATCGTCCACGCGAAGCCCCGAATGATCAGATTTCTGGGAGTGCTAGCTCGCGAAAAAATAGCTTTGCTGATCTTGAATCCTCTCACTTGAATCTTCCTCCAAGATCCACCAGGCTTCCGCTAACACCAGAATCATCAGGATTTTCTATTCTAACATTTTAGAATTATAATCCACTACAATTTAGAATTACAATCCATGACAAATCGTGTATTGTTGTTCTATTTTTGTTCTATGTTCTCTGGTGAGGGAATGCCCTCTATTTATAGTCTCGATTTAGCCTTGACATTTAATTCTGACATTTAAGAATCCGTCGTTTGGCAAAAGCGAAGAGACGTCGGCTTGGTTTAATTCCGACGTTCAGAAAAACCAAGGAGTCGCGGCGTTTGGTTTAGTTCCGTCGTTCGGAGAAAACCAAAGAGATGAGGGATAAATCCGATGTTCGGTAAATAAATGTCATGCATTAAATTCTATCTCATGAGATGAGATTTTAGCCATCTCATCATATGAGATCCATATTCGAGAGGTTTGGGTTCTGATCTGAATTTATTTGATTTAACCCACATAGATCATGATCCAAGCCCAAATCAAATTTGGCTAGTCCTAAATCTATTTAAATTTAAATTAAGTCTAATTTCAAATCAATATTTGAAATTGACTTGTCCTTCTAATAGACTTAAACCAAATGAATCTTATTCAATTGTACTTAACCCAATTGAGATAATTCAATCAATCAAATTGATTAATTAAATCATATACGATTCTCAATCATTGATCAGCAAATAGATCATCCTAGGAAACTTCTATGCGTGTGACTCTCTAGGTTCGAACCTAAGCCGGTAGCATAGAAACAACTTTCTATACTAATCGATGTGCCCATCTAGCAATGAAACCCGATGTTCGGATAGGTCGAAGAGTTACCGAGCAAACTCCAAGAACCCTAAGAAACAATTACCGTATAATTCATCCTCTTGACCACAAATGCTAAGGATGGCTTAAGAGCCTGTCAACTCTAAATAGCAAATCCATAAAGTGATTTCAACTTTAGTGATCATGTGACTTTCACATGAAGTGCCTTGGCCAAGGTCTTGCTAAATTGAAACACAAGCATTTCTCCTTTTAATGGGATAGGTTAAATTCCATCTTGATCCACAACTGACTACCACAAGTACTTGATTGTACCCAGTAACCTTTCGTAGCTGGATTAGAAATCCAGGTGGTCCGGCACCTAAGTACAATGAGTTGCTTGTAAGTCACTGGTTGTGATCTTCAGGTCTGAAGGATACTTATACCTATATCTTCTCGGATTAACTCTTGACAGCAGAGTATCCGAAAATGAGTCACATTCGGTGAAATGTACTCCTACACTTTCACCTGTATGTCATACCAGTGTCTCTACACTCCTTGGTTAAGAGGATAACCAACAAATATGATATACAACGTCCTATAATTGATAGTACTATGGCCCTGTCATAGTATATCATTTGGTCGCGAACTCTTTTAAGGACCTTCTAAGATAAATCCTCCTTTTATCGTGAGGAAGATCCTAAGGCTTCATTACTTTCAGGAGTATTAAGAAGATGTTCTTGTAATGAATAAACTGCCAAATAACTTTTATTAATATATCAATTTATATACAATTTACATCAGCACAATCATCAATGATTGGCTTTAGGATACAATTCCCAACATCAAGATCATATCTTTGCCTTGTATATAGGATCGATTAATCCAAAATATGCATATAAATAAAACTATCAAGATCATATCTTGATCTTCAAGTAAGAAGTCATACTTCTTATCTTGAAGCATGCCTTAAGATCTAGGGTTCATATCACTTACCTTAAAGGCAATTGGTAAATCCTTTTATGCTCTGCAGTCGTTCAATCGTCCGGCCTCTAGTATCATCCACGCGAAGCCCGAATGATCGATTCGGAGTGCTAGCTCAGAAAACGACTTTGCTGATCTTAAATCCTCCCACTTGAATCTTCTTCTAGGATCTCCACACTTCCGTTAGCATCAGAATCATCAGGATTTTCTATTCTAATTCTTTAGAAATCAATTCACGACATATCGTGTGTTGTTTTTCTCTTCTGTTAAATCTGGTGAGGGATGCCCTCTATTTATAGTCTCTTTTTAGCCAGCCCATTGAATGCTAACATTTAGAATTCCGCTGCTCGGCGAAAACCAAAGAGATGCCGAACTGTAGTGCTTGATTAATTTCGACATTTGGTGAAAACCAAAGAGTCATGGAACTGTAGCGCTTGGTTAATTCCGATGTTCGGTAAAAACCAAAGAGTCGTCGAACCAAGGAGACGTGAATTCTAACACTTAGAATTCCATCGCTTGGTTGATTCAAAGAGGCGCATTTATTCCATATAAATTCTAACACTTTAAAATTCGATGGAATTGTTTGGAGAAGATTAATGCAAGACATTAAATTCTATATGTGAATTTAATCTCTCAGACTTATGAGAGGTTTGGGTTTAGTTTTTGGTTTAAGCTAATCTGAATTTATTGGACCGAACCCACATAGATCATGGTCCTAGCCCAAATCAAATTTGGCTAGTCCTGAATCTATTTAAATCCAAATCAAGTCTAATTTCAAATCAATATTTGAAATTGACTAGTCCTTCTAATAGACTTAAACCAAATTGAATCTTATTCAATTGTACTTAACCCAATTGAGATAATTCAATCAATCAAATTGATTAATTAAATCATATAGATTCTTAATCGTTGATCAGCAAATAGATCATCCTAGGAAACTTCTATACGTGTGACTCTCTAGGTTCGAACCTAAGCCGGTAGCATAGAAACAACTTTCTATACTAATCGATGTGCCCATCTAGCAATGGAACCCGACGTCCGGATAGGTCGAAGAGTTGCCGAGCAAACTCCAAGAACCCTAAGAAATAATTACCGTATAATTCATCCTCTTGACCATAAATGCTAAGGATGGCTTAAGAGCCTGTCAACTCTAAATAGCAAATCCATAAAGTGATTTCAATTTTAATGATCATGTGACTTCACATGAAGTGCCTTGGCCAAGGTCTTGCTAAATTGAAACACAAGCATTTCTCTTTTAACGGGATAGGTCAAATTCCATCTTGATCCACAACTGACTACCACAAGTACTTGACTGCACCCAGTAACCTTTCATAGTTGGATTAGAAATCCAGGTGGTCCAGCACCTAAGTACAATGAGTTGCTTGTAAGCCATTGGTTGTGATCTTCAGGTCTGAAGGATACTTATACCTATATCTTCTCGGATTAACTCTTGACAGTAGAGTATCCGAAATGAGTCACGTTCGGTGAAATGTACTCCTATACTTTCACCTATATGTCATACCAGTGTCTCTACACTCTTTGGTTAAGAGGACAACCAACAAATATGATATACAACGTCCTATAACTGATAGTACTATGGCTCTGTCATAGTATATCATTTGGTCGCGAACTCTTTTAAGACTTTCAAAGATAAATCCTCCTTTGTCGTGAAGGAAGATCCTGAGGGCTTCATTACTATTAGGAGTTTTAAGAAGATGTTCTTGTAATGAATAAACTGCCAAATAACTTTTATTAATATATCAATTTATATACAATTTACATTAGCACAATCATCAAATGATTGGCTTTAGGATACAATTCCCAACATGTACCTCATCTCAGCATCTTTGAGTAGTTTGCTGACGTAATAGACATGCCTTTGGACTCTATTCTCCTCTCTGATTAGCACTGAGCCAACAGCGTTTTCAGACTACCAGGTATAGATTCAGCACCTCCCCTGGTTCGGGCTACTGAGAAGAGGTGGTGAACTGAGGTATTTCTTGAGGTCTTTGAAGGACTTCTGGCAATCTGGGGTCCACTGAAAGTTTTTGGCCAACCAAAGCACTTTAAAGAAGGGAAGGCATTTCTCGGTCGACCGAGCAATAAAGCGGCTAGGGCTGCTACCCTCCCGGTAAGGCGCTGCATGTCCTTGATGACCCCAGCGGAGCCATTTGTTGCAGGGCTTGGATTTTCTGAGGGTTTGCCTCGATGCCTCGCTGCGAAACTATGAAGCCAAGGAATTTCCCAGAACTGACTCCGAAGGCGCATTTGGTGGGATTGAGCTTCATCTGATATTTTCGATGTGTAGCGAAGCTCTTGCAAGGTCCTCAATGTGCTGGATGCCTCCTTATTTTTTACCAGCATGTCATCAACATACACCTCCATGTTCTGACCGATTTGCTCCTTGAAGACTTTGTTGACCAGCCTTTGGTAGGTGGCACATGCATTTTTCAAACCAAAGGGCATAACTTGGTAGCAATACATACCTCAATCGTGATGAAGGCAGTTTTCTCCTCATCTTCGGGCCATTTGGATCTGGTTGTAGCCTGAATAGGCATCCATGAAGGTTAGCATTTGATGCCCTGAAGTTGAATCCACGAGCTGGTCGATCTGTGGAAGAGGGAAGTTATCTTTTGGGCAAGCCTTATTGAGGTCAGTGAAGTCGATGCAGATCCTCCATTTGCCATTCGATTTCTTCACCATGACACGTTCGCCAGCCAGTCGGGATAACTAACCTCCCGGATAATCTTGACTTTGATGAGCATATCTACCTCTTCTTCGATGGCTTTTTGGCGCTCTGGGGCGAAGCTCCTCTTCTTCTACTTAATGGGCCTGAATGTTTCGTCCACGCTGAGGTGGTGGATTAGGACGTCTGGGCTGATTCCAGGCATATCGATGCAGACCAGGTGAAGACATCGGCATTTCTCCGAAGGAACTCGACCAATTCTTGTCAAGCTTTCCTTCTAACTGCGATCCGACCTTTATAGTTCGGTCGGGCCGAGCCTCGTCAAGTGGTATCTCTTCAGCTCTTCAGCGGGCTCTCATCGTTGCTCGGCGAGATCTTCTCAAGCATCCAGCCCGTCCACCTTGGGCTTTCTGGATTGGAGGTCGGCAACAAAGCAATGCCAAGCTACTATCTGGCTTCCTCAAACAATCCCCACTCCCCATTCAGTGGGGAAATTTCATGACGAGATGGGGAATGGAAATGATGGCTTTGAGAGAGATTTGCCCTGGTCTATCGAGGATGGCATTGTAGGAGATCTGAGCTTGGTTACGAGAAAATCCATGAACACGGTAACCACACGGGGCTAGGTGCCGGCCTAGAGTGACAGAGTGATGACTCCTTCAGGGATTATGGAGTCACCTGTGAAGCCCACAAGGGTGGACTCCACCGATCGGAGGCTTTCTACACAGAATTTTAACCTCACAAAGGCATCGAAATACAGAACGTTAACCGAGCTTCCACTATCAACCAAAATCCGGTGTACATCATAATTGTTCATATTCAAAGATACAACCAGAGCATCATCATGGGGGTACTGTACTTCCCTAAGGTCTTCATAAGAAAGTGAGCTCATCAACCCATGCTTTCTTCGGCGGATTCTCCTCCTCGCCTGGCCAAGAAGATGGGGATTCGACCGCCGTTATCACATTAACGTTGCCGATAACTGGAGGATTTGGCGGTGGGAGCTGGCGAGGCTCAGGCTGGCGATTCTCTTCATTAATTGGCTTAGGGGGCCCCAGAACCGGTTCAGTCTGCCTCGCCTGATCAATTGCTCAATCTTGTTTTTGAGCTGCCAATAGTCCTCGGTATCATGCCCGTAGTCCCGATGAAAGTGGCAGCACTTGGCTGGGTCCCTCCGCGCTCCGTTGCCTCGAAGAGGAGGGGGTCGGGGAAGCTGACGCTCGATTTCCATCAGGATCTGTGCTCTCGGCGCGGTAAGGGGAGTATAGCGGTCGAACCTTTGAGCCAGACTCCGGGTTTGGTCCCGAGGCGGCGACGGAGGAGCTCTGCGGTGGCAAGGTGGGCTAGCGTGGCGGTGGGCTCGCTGCTGTCCGAGCCCTTTGCCTCTTTCTTCTTCAGCTGTTCAGCGGGCTGACCTCCTCGATTCTTCTACTCTGACGTATTTGTTCGCCAGGGACATCATGTCCGAAAGGCTCTTCGGGTAATTCACCTCCAGAGTTAGGTAGAAGTCTCCCTCCTTGGACACTCCTTCGGTTAGGGCGGACATGGCCACATCGTGGTTGAGATAGTCGACTTCTAGGAGGGCCGTGTTGAAGCAGCCGAGGTAACTCTTCAGCGACTCCCCCTCTCTTTGCTTGATCTTGGAGAGGGAGTCGGATCTCCATCCCTGGCGACAGCTGCTGATGAACTGGCTAATGAGCAGATAGCTCAGCTCGTCAAAAGAATCAATGAACCTAGTTTTAGGCTGTTGAACCATGTTTGGGTAGATCCCCTTAAAGTGGAGGGGAAGGCTCTGCATAGGATCGCATCTGATGCCCCATGGAACATCATGATGGATCTGAAGCTACTAAGGTGGTCGTCGGGAATCGGTGGAACCATGATACGGCTCAATGGTAGGGAGCTTGACATGAGGGGGAATCACTTCCCTCATGATCCTCTCGAGAAGGGGATGCCCTGCTCGCTTTCGGCTGGGATGGAGGAGCTTGCTTGGCGGCGTCCAACTCTCGACGCCACTCTTGCCGCATCTCCTGCATCTGCTGTCTGATCCCTTCATCCAGAGTGGTATGAGGGATCGGGCGAGGAGAAGACGGTAGTGGTGTCGAATCCTGGAAAGACACGAGGAAGGGGAGCGAACCCGTCTGGATCTGAGTGGGCTCTTCCCCCCAGCTCGCTGCAGAGTCGGCTTCGCCTTTGCAGGCTAGTGACCGCGGTCCGCCGCCCCAGGGGATCGGAAGAAGAAATCGCTGGCGGGGCAGGGGCAGCGGCCTCCTCATGGGGCTGAGAGGCAGGGATAACAGTTCCAGGGATCGCCTGGAACCCCTGGACTAACTGGGTCAATGCTTGGTCCTACTGAATTAGAGTGGCGAACTGGTCCAAGGTTACCGCCGTTGCCGGCGGCGATGGAGTTTCAGCTGGTGGTGGTAGCGGAGGTGCTGCACCGCTAATCGGATCAGGCCTTTGAAAGGCGGTTTGGTCTTAAGCTTCAGATGTAGCTCTTTTCCAATTGGCCATTAGAGGATGCTTTGCTCTGATTTTTGAGTCTTGTCTTATGGATCACAAGTTTATGGGACTTGAGGCCCTTCCTCTAGCGCCAATCTGTTGCCACGAAATCTGTTCTTCGACTCGGGTGCCCTTCTGGCTCCTGATCGGACGCGATCTCGTCGCCTCGGGGTGGAACCTGCAAGATAGTCTGCACGCAGAGGGTGATGTGGGGGTTGCCCTCTGCGGAGGACCCTCCAACGCCCAAGTCAGTGGATATTCATAGCAAGCAGATGTGAGAGAAGACTCCCACAGAGGAAATGTTCCTCCAGGCTCTTAAGAGAGCTCTAATGGAGTGAGTTTCAGTGAGTGAAATGAATGCGTAAGGGGTTGTCTTAGAGTTTACCTGCATACCTGAGAAGTTGGAATGCTGTGATATTTATAGGTGATCATCTGATTCTTTGGACGTACCCTGGATGGGGTCTGAGAACTGTTAGGATTCGAATTAAGTTTGTTATGAGATCGGTAAGGTCCGTATCTTGTCAGTTAGAGGATCGATGGCTGGAAGAGCTGGTTGATGCCTTGAGGCTCGATGATTACATAGGCCTAGGCCACTCTCGTGGGTTCTAGGCCACTTCTGGGCATGATTTGCCACCTAGAATCTTATTCAGCTATAGCGGATTCGAACTCTCGCGCCGGACTCCGCAGAGGTATTTTGAATGCGTGGTTTGGCCTGAATGAGGAATAACCTGGTTTTTCGAGGTGTAAAATGGATCGGCTCGAATGACCGAAGAATGGCTCAGCTCGAACGACCGGAGTATGAGGGTGGCTCGGGTTACCGAGGTATAAGGATAGCTCGGGTTACCGAGAAATAAGGATAGCTCGCTTAATGGCCGAAGCATAAGGATAGCTCGGGTTGCCGAGGAATAAGGATAGCTCGGCTTAGATGGCTGAAGTATAAAGGTGGTCCAGGTCGTCAGGGTGACCCACCTCATCAAAGTTGATTTGACCTCATCGCTAGAATTCTAGGCCAGCTGGCTGGCAGGATGTTTGGATTGGGCGCAACCCCATCGTCAATGTGAGCGGTCAATAATGCAATGATAATTTTCTCATCATTAACTTATCATGTAGATTAAGTAGGAGCCCACCGTGTCCTAGCTTTAGAACATGTTTGGTACTGCACCGATTTTAACGGTAATAAATGATTTTTGAACGAAAGTTTGGGATTTTCCTTCCTGCACCGACTAGAGAAGTGCGACCGCTGGAACAACAAAATCCTATTTAATTATGAATCGGGCCCATAATGAATGATTAAATGAAAGCCCCAAAAGTAAAAAAAAGAAAGCAAGTTTACAAATCAAGTTAGAGATATGCAAGTAAATCTCAGTTTGACGCCGTCAACTGCTATAAACGTTGTATTGCTTTAATGAGTAATCCGAACACTAGAGAGGCAGCACTTTCGAGTCCTTTTTTTTTTTTTGAAAGTTTTTTTTTGAAAGGTCAAAAAAAAAAAAATATTATTTAAATAACTTTTTTTTTTTTCGTCATGATGATAATAATAAAAATATTATTTGAAATGATATTTTTAAAAAATTTTTAAAAAATTCTTTTCATTTTTTTACTTTCACATAAAATTATATAAATAATAATATTTTTAAAAAAATATTATTTCAAATAGCATTTTTTTATTATCATCATAAATATAAAAAATATTATTTTAATAACACTTTCGAAAAACTTTTATCTTTTGCATTAGATGTCAAATGACATCGATTTTAAAAGGGCTCCTTACAGGCGGCCTCGGTACAAAGCAATGATAGAGAGTTTAGGCATTTGGCTCTCCTTTCAATCCTCTCTGATTGTGCTGCCAGAACGGACAGGACGAAAATGACTGGTTAAAATCGATTTTTAAATAGATTAAAAAAAATAATTGCTCACATTTACATTGCAAGAGCTTCCTCCACGAAAAGCCTCCACCAAACAAAGGGAAATTTCTATTTACACTGCAAAATTACTCTACACTCCCATATTTTTTTTAAAAAAATAATTTTTTAAACTACTCTTAAATCCCTTTTTTTTTTCACTCCGACAGCCCTTTTCAACACCGATTCCCCTTCTCGACTCGATCGCTCTTCCCCCTTTCCTCGACACTAAGATAAGAAAAAAAAAAAAGAAGGTCAATGCGAACAAGGAATGAAAAGAGCCGAAGAAGACTGCCAAAGCGAACAAAAAAAAAAGGGATTGCCAAAGCGAAAAAAAAAAAAAAAAAAAGAAAAAAAACCCGAAAAGAAGCCGGATCGGTGCGATCAAAGAGGGAGAGAGTCGAGAGAACCATCAAAGAACCAAGAGAAAAGCTGAATCGATGGGAAGGAAAGTAAGGCCATCGAAGTAAATCAGAGAGAAAGTCAATCGGTGCGAACGAAAAGGAAGGAAAGCCGAAGGGCTGCCGGATCGAGAGAGGGCAAGAATTTAAGAAAAAATTAAAAAATTACTTTTAAAATAAAAATTTTGAAGGTGTAGAGAGTAATTTTTGTGGTGTAAATAGAAATTCCCCAAACAAAGGCATCTGACTGCTGATAACATAGAGATAACAATACGTAAGCCAATGAGTCCTACATGTGCATGGATCTCACAAACGGATCTTTTTATTGCGAGAAAAATACTCTCCATTATACAATAAAAAAAAACAAAAATTTTGACATAATAGCGAATCCTTCCCGTGGCTTATGTAATAACAGTGGGCTTCTCTCTGCCAGTAAACTCCTTTAGCTTTGAAATTGACAAGGCCAAATCTAGGACACCACGAACATTTGGTAAGCTGCTGCTGCCCTTTTTTTTTTTTATCCCGAATGATAGAGTGGAATAACAAACATAACGCTAAGTAACTAAAATAGCTGAAAAAACTACAAACCTATCAAGGGCTTCAATGCCATCTGCGCATCCATCTCATGCTTGGAGACATCAGGCTCAAATTGTTCTATATAAATGCGAATCGTCGCACCTGCTGATCCAGTGCCCTGGCAACACAGGATAAATTGCATTATAAGACCCAGACAATTAGTTCATTTTTAATCAGAAAGAAACAAATGAGACTTGTAGCATTAGGATATTTTTAAAGTAAGAGTACCGATAATCGATATATAACCCTTGATCCATCCGTAAAGACAAATCGGAGGCCTTGCTTCAATGCTACACTGCCATCCACCTGGGTAAACAGGACATCAGACAGTACTAATCTACAGAAAAATGCGAATTTGTTAAAGCCTTATTTTTATTTTCGCAATTAACTAGCCTAAAAATGATGAAACTTAATATGCAGTCATCAAAGATGAAACGGCTGAACGCTTTGCAGAGGAGCTCACTGGATCAGTATAGCTATAGTCATCAGCGAATCGAAGAGTATAGTTTCCTGCAACAGAAGCCAAAGTACCTCACATTAGAATGCAAATAAGCTAAATGAAGATGAATTATTTTAATTCTATACAAAACCTACCATATTTTTCTCCAGGTTGGGCTTTAGAAATCAGGTCCCTCAGATACTCCATCATTTGATTGGCTCCACCAGATTCGCATTCCTGAATAGCACAGCATTTGTTTCAGATCATTGTATGAGTATCGGACTGCAATTGATGCAGTAACAGGCATAAGCACTGGTTTGCAGCTGACACACAGAAAATGGAAACGTATATTACATCTCTATTAAGCGTTTTGAATGTGCAACTAAAGCTACCTCATAATCATATCTAGAAAAGAAATTCCTGCCATATGTTGCCCAGTGCTCCTTAGCAACATCTGCAACTGAGACCAACTTCTCACCAACCTTCTTGCCTTTGTTTCGGTAAGCAATGATAGAAAGCCAAGCCAAAACAGCCCTGCAAAATAGAGTTGAATCGATTGACATGCAAGAGATGCATCACAGGACCAGCAAAACATATGACGATGTCATATTCATAAAGATTATGTTGTATCAAAGTTTACAGACCTGGCAAATGGTCAAAAATGCCTTGCATAATCAATATTATTTTTGACCTTGCATAATCAATATTAGAGATTTTTACAGAACTTTTGCACATAACTCAGAAAACATGGTAGAAGCAAACCAAGTGCACAAACACATGTCAATATAACAAGGCAACAGATCTTAGGTAGTAAGGCATCGGCGCAAGCACAACAAACTTAAGAGTTAGGAAATTTTACAAAATTCAGCAAGGTCATCCATCAAATTTGTTCCTGCTTAAATTCAAATCTTAATCTTCACATTAGTTACAATGTCCATGATGACTTTTGCTGTGTATCAAAAAGTAATAAATATTTGATCACCACTAAAATTCTTCAGCACTTACCATATGCCATCCTTCTCACGAATGTGATCAGATCCTGTTCCAAAACTTTCTTCCCCACAGATAGATAACTTCCCTGCATCCATCAAGTTCCCAAAGAACTTCCAACCAGTAGGAACCTACATGCAGAAAGTTTCAACTTAGAAGAAGTTTTGATGAGCCAAGCAGTAAGCTAATTCTAAAACTCAAAAGAAACTAACGGAAACAATAAGTCCAGTAACTTTCAAACCTCAAAGAATGGAAGATTCAGTTTTGCTGCAACACGATCAAGAGCACCACTAGTTGGCATAGACCTAGCAAGACCCTGAAGATAACTTTGTAACTAGTAACTGAAAGCAGAAATACTTGATAGAGATTTTTCATTACTTTAAATAAAAATACAAAACACCAACAAATAAAAGAACAATAACTACATGCCTCTTTACCTTGGGACCATTTTTGAAGTAAGGAATGGATGTCTGTGCATTAGCTGCGATAATTGCAACAGAATCTGATGGTGTAATGAAAAAGCCTCTTCCAAGAATCATGTTTCTATCACCATCACCTGAATATGACATCATAAATTATTTATTGTTGAGATTGCATCTGGCCTAAAATCAATAATATAATGGAAAGCTCCCAATAATGACCAAAAAGTCAAAAGTGGTTCCAGAATGAGCTTAACATTAAAACCAAGCGGAGTCTAATAGATGATGGTGCTAATGAAGCAGAAAAAGGATTGTTGCAGTGAAGTCATTTAAAACCCTTTTGAGGCATGCATACGTAAAGCAGCAATGCGATAAAAATGAAGGATTGCACTGCACAAGCTAGTGACATGTCACAGCAGAGTTATCCTAAGACAGGAATGATGAAAATCAAATAAATCATTACAATGCCAGTCACCTTGGGAGAGTTTTGATGAGTCCTAGCAGTCCTCTCGTATGGAGTTCTCAACAGGTAGGTATGTAATGCATGTATGCATTTATTCACATATATGCGTATCTATTCACCTAAAGAGTTCCAGCATGCTTGACTGCATGCATGCATGCATCCATACATACATACACATACATATATACACATAAAACACAACTACTAAAACTTGCTTATATTTTTCTTGTTTGCTATCTCTTTTTTTCATTTTGACAATTCATTGTGCTTCTGGTGTAATCTTCTATTTTATTTATATATATAAAAATTACTTGTCCTCCTCATTTTACCCTGAAATTGATTTTATATCGAACATAACCAATATGTCTGGAAACGACCTTCAACTAAAACAACTACATGCATATAGTTCTCCAACCTCTATAGTTTATTCTTTGTAAGAATTCTGTTTAACCATCCAAAGAAATCCTAAAAATGGTCTAGAATTGTGCTGAATAAATAATTCAAAATCCTTGTTACTTGCATTAGCCATTATTAGTCTTCCAGCATACATGATACCACAGCATCAATAAACACACCTACAAAAACTTCTAATTGTGGTGCTTGAGGATTAAAGTACCAGCACAAATACCTGCATTGGTTAGGGACTGGTCCAGAACAGTGCCAATAGACTACAGCATCAGCACTCGGTAGGTTTATGGTGTTGATCCCTGTGTCAGCACCCTTTTTTTGTGTGTGCCCACATGTGTTGTTCTAATAGTTGCTATTAGGGTTAGGGTTAGTGGTCCAAAAGTGTAGTAGATTGAACCATTAGTGCAACTGATCCTTATTCTTGCAGCATGTGCACATCTAGGCTGAAGCAAGATACTATTTTTTTTCCATTTTTTAATAATAATCTAATTCGAAAAGTAGAATAGTTATACATAAAACAAAAATACATTGAAAAAGTTACAAGGCATTGTAAGTTGATGGCCAACCTAATAGTATCTGAAAATCATACCAATTGGAGAATTTAATTGGCTTTCTTGGATTTCATGATTTTTGACAATTTACATGGAAAAAACGTAGAAGGGAAGGGAAAGGAAGGTGAGGGGCTTACCTTCCCTGGAGGTGTTTCTAGGCTTCGAACAACTTCAATCTGCATCGAATTGGTCATATCCACACAAAATGAAGCTGCCCTCACTCTCCTCTCCTTCCCTCACTCTCATTCTCCCATAACATCAATGCACATTTTTTCTATGATGTGTGCACATTTTAGTGTACTGATGGCATTGGCCAATTGTCAAAAATCCCCATACATGTAAAACCATCTGGTGCAATATATGGGGGCCAATTTGTGATTGGTCAGTAGAAGCAACTTAAAAAGACATGCTGGTGGTGGGACCATTATACAATCAAATAATGATTGCTATTCCCACTATACAACAGCTGTTATATGGAAAAAGGGATAGATAATATATGAGCGTGTCTGCTGAATCCACTATAACAGTTATAATGCCATAAGTGCAATTATTCTAAAACATGGTGAATATCAAGAAAATCGCAAACTTAAGCAAAGTATCAACTATCTCTCGTATTATCACATGTTTATCAATGGAATATAATATCATATGAGTATGAAAAAAAGAGAAAGAACCTAAGCTACCAATATATACATAAACACCAAACAAAGCTGAAAACAGATCTGAAATGGATTAGATATTAGTATATTAATATCCATATCCAAATACATCTTAGTTTTCCAATACAAATGTAAATATGGATATTAGCCAAATACAAAAATCCATCCTATTTGTGATACAGGTACAAACTGCGTATTGAAAGTCCGGATAGAAATCACACAACTATACTTTCTGACCACCAAATCAAAGATATCACTATATGCAAGATAGATTCAGTCATTATTATATTGATATGTTTGCTACTTTTCCGTAAAAGTTCCCAAGTGTCATATGAGATTAAATAGAATTATAAATAATATTGGATATTTGGATACAGATTACATAATTGTTTGTTTACATCCATATATGTTTTTCTTTGATGGATATTAGTTGGATGCTTAAATTTGTATCTATATTTGGACAGACAGATACAAAAATAGATCTAGATGGATCTTATCCGATCCACTTTCACCCCGACTGTCAAAGCTATAACTCTTGAAAGTAAAATATAATTAACAATATTTATTTCAGATAACATTAAATCTTAAAGCAATCAAATCCAATATTGTTTTTGCAATTACTTCTGTTTTGCTTCTTATACATACCATCACTTGCTGCTCCTAGATCAGGTGCATTTTCCGCATACATAATGTTAACCAGATCTTTAGCATACCTGTGCCAGGACAGAACAGCAAATAAGAACACCATGGAAAATAAACAACCTTCAAGACAGGATTTTTATTTTTATTCCTTACGTAAGATTAGGGTCTGGATGTCCATGACCGAAATCTTCCAAAGGCACTCCATTTGAAATGCAATCCTGCAGGACATGGCTAAAATTTAGAACAAAGAATGTAACCAGTGGTGCCTACATATAACTGATATTTCCAAGGGATATGCATATCAAACCAGACTAGCTCCAAGTTGCTCCACAAAAATAGGTTTTGCATATGCACCAGTCACCGCATGCATGGCATCAAATATAAACCTGGAAAATTGCAAATAAGCAACTCCATATTCCTTGGAAAATTAAGTTTGCAATATTTGTAGTTGTTCATTTTCCCTTAAATTTAGAATCAGCTTGCTGATATCGTTGGCCTATATAGTAGAATCAGTCGAAGAGGCCTGAGAGTTTTGTTTCAGGTTGAAAAAACAAGAATTGTGAAATCTAATTTTCCTTCTCAGTTTTCGAGTCAACTTAAGATTGCCTTACATCATACACACGGTCAATCTTTGGAATAATATTGTCTGTCTCGTCAATGAAATTTTGGCTAGTCCACATGATAGGTTAAAAAGGATGCCATAAGAGAATAATCTTGAAAAATCAGAGATACTATCCATGTGAATGACCTTAATCATATTAAATCCTCAGATGCAGCAAATGTTAGCTAGCTAATAGATCAAGTAGATTCAAGTGGATCAAGAAAATCATTATTAATCAAATAAAAAGCAGTAGCTCATACAAGGAAAGTTAATGGGTCAATGACATAATGGATGAGTTTAGTAACTGCTAAAGACCTAAATTAACTGTAAGAGATGGAGCAGGCCAGCATTATGCCAACCTATAGCCGGTACAATATAATCAAGTAAAAAAGCAAAAAAAAAAAAGGTTGCAGATTCTTGCTATCCAATTACTGCCTTCTTACAAACGAATATGAAAATCTGATTTCTAGAGAAAGGAGGGATATGCTAAACATGTAAGCATTTAATACTGAATACAGGAGTAACCAATCCATGCTGAGACACAAACAAATGAGATTGCACAGGGCAAACGGGTCATAATAGAAACAGCTACAAAGTTTTGAAGAACATAATGATTATGGAATTCTTGCCAGAGCACAGCAGCATCTATGTATACTAGGCAGGTTGAGCAACTATAAGCTTGGTTGACCATTTTTGGAGGGCTTCGTTTTTGGAAGACTTCCTTTAGATGAACTAAGCTTTTACAATAGCCAACATGTGAAAAACTCGAGGAAAAAGCCTTGATACCAAAAAAAGGAGCAAGAAACAATTCTGAGGCCAGATGCATAAGGAACTTGATTGGCATTAAAATGTCTTTCTTGATGAGCATTCCAAGGGATGGTATAAAATGTCCTCCAGTCAGCATTCAAGGGACATCTTATCCAACTCAAGCAAGTGTATGATCAAAGAGACAAAGAACATGCTATATAACAATCATACAATATCAAGATCATTACAATTGAAATGAAGGGTCATTTTGTGACAAATGCATGTCAACTGACATATGAGATAGATAAAGTGAGTCAGACAGAAAAGCATGGAATGCATCTGCACTTCTTCCCAAATGCATTGCATGCCTCCGTAGAATGTAACAAGAACAAGGAAGCAACACCATACAAGGGATTAAAACACATAATGAACCTCTTGCCTTTAGATCATATTAACAATTAAATTAAGCAATAAATGTTAAATCAATATGTAAGATCAAAGAGCCATAACTGTCTATGGTATAATCATGATGGAAGTAATGAAAGTGGTGGTAAGAGGTGGTCCAAAAGGACAGAGAAAGAGAAGTAGCAGAGCATGTGGTAAAAATGGAACACCGTCTCCTAGTCTATCTGTCATCTCATTGAGTCATGCATGCAACTTTCTTTGCCATATAAGCTTCACAGCATATGGCAGACTATGTATAAGTCTATCATGCCTTTGACTCGTGAAAGTAAAATTAAGTGCCATGTATGCTTCTAGCAAGCATATTACCAAGATAATAGAGTTGAAATATAACATGACATGAGATACCGTTCATCATATTATTGAAAATTTGACTATATAAAGTTCGATATGGACAAGATATACCTGAAATCAGGTCGAGAAAGAAGACCCTTGATAAGTTCAAAATCAAACACATACTGCAAGAGACAATTTGAAAATTGTGTTGAAAGGATAAGCTGACATGTTGAATATTACAGAAGAATTTGCTTCTTCAATTCTTACCTCCATTAATTCCAAGTAATCAGAAACAGGATCTATCACCTCCGCACTGAAGTCACCATAGTTCGTAACTCCTAGACAGGAGAGGTCAACATCTGGAATATCTGCTATTTTTATTTCAGAAATCTGCAGTTACAAATGCTAACAGATTTCAAATGCAAAAAAGATTGACTTTTTTTTGAGAATTAGCTAATATGATATTTTGAAGGACATAAACAAAACCATTCAGATTGTGTACCATAAAACAAATTGCATACTGTAATTTAGAACAAAGTTCACAAATTAAAGGCATGTACATTAGCAACCAATCTTATAAGTATTGAAAAATGCCAACTTTAAAGAATTTGAAGAGATGGATTAAAAAGGACAAGCTAGGCGTGCATGAACAAGAGAGTGCAACAACTGCAGCTAAAAAAAAAAATTGGGGGGACCAGATATGTGTGTCACAATATGTGGCCACCTTTTATGTTTAGCTTGACTTTTCCCCAAAAGAGCAATGCCAGTGTGGTGCCCTTTAATGTGATACTACAATAAAAAGTATCCGACATCAGCCAGCTAAATTTGATGACCTGGAGCTTCACCCTTTTCTTGCACATCCAAGAGCCTGTACTTGCCCCTTAAAATGCAAGAAAAAAATGAATTTCCACACTTTGTTTTTCCTATACAAAGAGTTAAAACATATGCAGCCAACAAAATCATTATTCTGTTAACTGGAAATGATTTTATATTGATTGACACTGTATATAGGTTTTTATAAAAAATAATTGGCAATCTTAAATTTGTATAAAACCCCAGTAACCTGATCATCACAGCCTAGCTAGAAAATGATAAAAGAAGTTCATATCAGACTTGTTCCATTCCATGTTAGAGATAATATTCACTCTATAACAGAAATTGTAGCAACACGGTATTAAATATACCAGTCAATTCATTATGAGATAAGAAATCCTCATGACCATTGTTGATAATGGATAAGTTGATATTTTAGTTGATAATTTAGAGTTTAGACCTTTCTTTCTTTTGGGATTTTTTTTTTAAAAAAAAGCAAGTACACAAGGTCCATTGCAACTGCTGAACTACATGATTAAGGATGAAGAGGCTATGTCATGTTTCAACCGGCTTGGGCTCATTCCACATGGTAATGCCTCAAGGAATAGCTCAGACCAGGCTTCACTTACCCAAGCCTAAGCTGAAGCACCAAAATCGATAGCCTCAAATGAACTTGGACTGGCTTGAGATCTAACATTAGCAACTCGTGCCTGGTTTAAGCCTGGAACTAGCTTAATATTCGAGTGTGTAAGTCTGATACATACTTGGTAGATTTAAATTTGTAACATATAGATATTTAACACCTACTCTCACTATTTGGCTGAGAAAGGGTTGGCCTGAACCTGGCCAAACTTCAACTTGGGCCAAATTTCAGAATTGAGCCAAACTAGCCCATTGAAACCTCAACCTCACCCCATGTAAAATGCAAATCAGGTTTCAAACATCATATGCTGGCCCAACTCAGCATTCAACGTCATTTACTGCCATAATCACTAAAGTAAACAGCCAAAACTGTGTACAATCTGTGGTTTCATTGAGAAAGAAACAGAATGGAAGAGGGAACGGAATGAAAGCAAAATATTCTTAAAAATGTGGTAGGTGAAAGAGCTTAGTCAAGAATTCTATATTTATTCATATATTCCTGGTTACATCTAATATAATATTTGCTATCAACATTACAAGTGGTACATGATAGATCATTAACCACATTATGTAAATTAGCATCTTATTTGGCAAAACTTTAATAGATCGTGATCTATCTTATTTGATGAAAATTTCTTTGTATTCAATGGAGCTTTAACCTTCACTTGCGCTCTCCTCACTTGCGCTCTCTTCCTGCCAATCTTTGTTTTCACTGCAACTTCAAGCTTAGGTGTGGACTAGGCTGGAGTTGGGTTTGATCATTGATCTATTTCTGGTTATTGTGTCTTCTTTGGAGATTCTCTCTGGTCCTGAAATCTGAGAATCGAGATTTGTTATCCTACGCATATGCTGAAGAAATCATGCCATAGCCAATACCTCTTTGATATTGGCCCAAGGCCTTTGTACCTACTTCCATATCTCAAAAATGGCTGTCTTATACAAAAAGCTGAAATCCAATGTTCCATAGGAATATCAACCATACATATACTAATTTTCTATGCCATCAGACAACAGTCTGCTAAATGTGCTTTTCACCATATATGTCCTCTGACCTCCGGCCTTGCTGGGCCTTTCATAAATCAATACAGCACATTGTTTATCTTCCCTTGAGAAAGTCAGTGCATGCTCTGCTATGAACTTGTGAAAGGTGCTAGAGTTAGCATGTTAGGCCCTAGAAGTCTTGGAATGTTGTAACAGCACTATCATTTTATGCATGTTGAACTCTTCCTTACTCTAGCAAGAATGCTGCCAATGTCCATTCAAGTCAATCTTAGATAAGATAAACCATGCAACATTTGAATCATCAATAAAAAATCATTGTACAACATGAACTGCAGTTCAGTTATTGATATCCAATTATGGTAACAATGTAACAAGGAGCATAGCATCATACAAGATCTATCAAATTTAATATAAAAAATAAAAATAGGACTTAGATACATACGGAAAGAGTGTTCCCATATATTTTGTCTGTAATCAATTCTGGTGCAGGTTGACCACTGCTGTAATTAAACTGAGGATAAACAGCAACAGGAAAAAAAAATGACTGAATGACATTTATTTGAATGAGAAAGTGGAATACAAACATCAATTCACTTTAAGGTAGAGGCAATGAAAATGGCTATCTATATTTAAAACAACAATTCTTGGGAGAGAGGAAGAGAGGGGGGAGAGAGAGAGAGAGAGGAAGGGGAGGCAGAGAGAATCTTCGCTTTAAAGAAAAGCTGTTTTCACTTGGTTGATTATTCAGAGAAATTTAATTTCTACGTTGATGGAGCAAGTTGTTGTATGAAGAATTCAACGGTAACCCAATCTAAATCAAGATCATTGCCTATCAAAACAAACAGATATGGGAACAGAGTTGCAAGCCAGTTTATAGTGACACCCATTTTGTGAATTTAAATATACCACCAGATCTTTGCCTGAATGCCTCTTTTGAAACAAAATAAAAACAGTAGTGCACATTGGTAACAAAATTCACCTTAATACCCCAATCATATTCGGGTCCACCAGGATTATGGCTTGCACTCATTATAAAACCACCATTGGCCTGTCAATAAATGCAGTTCAACAAAGGCAACAAAACAGATGGTCTACAATACAATCCATAACAAAAAAAATATATAAAATACAAAGATGTACGTACCTTTTGTTTACGAATTACAGCAGAAACAGCTGGAGTTGACATAAGACCATCCCTGTCAGTACAACATCCTGTACTCAGATTCCAGGTTTAAAAATTTAACCTCCAGCTTGGAATTGCATAACTTTGTGGGGAGGAAAAAAAAAACATTCTTGGAGAAATTCAAAATTTTCAAACCTCAAGTGTCATTTACCATTATAGTAACATTAGAGTTTGCAACAGAAAATAATAGGGGGAAAATGAAAAATGCCATGGTACTAAAATTGATTGTTGCTATTTTTAGCTTTTATAGTTGTACAACTTTACAACTCAAAAAGAGAGAGTAATGATAGATGCATAGGGCATCCATCTATTCATATGAAATTGAGCCAGTACATGGGCCTATTTGATGGTCTGCTGTGATTCTTAAGGCTAACATGGCACTGTCGCATAGACATCTCCACACTGATTCTACATTACTTCAGAACATTAATTACCTTAAATGAAGAACATCAAACATAGCAGTAAATAAAATCTAATCCAAGACATAGAAATGAAGATTTTTTTTCTTTGTTTTAATAAGCAGAAGAAAAGATTATATAATAGTAGATGCATGTTGGTACAAACATAGTACTCCATAAATTATCAACATTATTCTTTCTGATTTAAGATTGAACATAATAAACCCTTTCCCTACAAATACGAGAAATATCAAGCTTAACAATGTAGCACTTCAACTTACAAGAAATGCTGTTAAGGCCATATTAACAATAGTACCGACTACCAAGAATGGCGACTCCATATATGTAAAGTTATGAATGAAAATGTTCTCCATGTGTCACCTCATTCAAAATTCACAGTGACAATTTGTCACAGAAATCTCAATGAAACCAACATATTACAATGTTAGTCAGTAGGAATTTTTAACATTATTGAATTCTAGAAGCACACCATGCAAAAATAATTTCCTTTCTAGACAACTCACTTTTCCATACCATCATTCCTAAAAGCAAATCAGGTTGTAGAACTTTCTTTACAACTTGTACCCTTTAGGAGGTAAGTGTGTTCATTTTTAAAGGCAATTTCTCATTTGTCGAGAAATAGTAGCATAATTGCATGATTAGTGTAATGTTGTGCTCTCCATCATCCTTGATAACGGCACTGAATTCAGAGGGTTATGAACAAGTGCGATTAACTTGAAGAAGTAACTCATCCTTGAACCCAGTGGGGAAGTCTTAACAAGGAAATCCACAGCTCAATTTGCCTTCCTCCAGGTACAACATACTAAAATCAACAAATGAGGCAGACAAGATTTCCAGGTTCATTACAAGCCACAACTTGACTCAGCAACCATGTGCTGGTCTGCACCAGCTGATTGTATTAGGTTGTGATGTCAAGAAGCTCTTCATAAATGATAACTATATGTGGAAGATTAATAGCTTTTTGATGGAGACATTATGTGATGAAAGCTATATTCTATATCTCTCAGTTGTCTACACGCACACAAACGAAAATGATGTCCATGATTGATGAGCAAAGAGAAGATGCAGAATATGGTGGCCATGAGGCCTTCCACTCAAATGGTGGTTGTGAGCAAAAAAGGAAAGCGAATTAAACTTGCCAAACCAAAACATTTAAACATCTTCCAAAGTCAATGCTTCCTCTTCGAAACCAAAAGGTAACATTGAACATTCACACAGCTATAAAGTCATAATATTTATCAGATAACATTCTGCAGATAGCAGATGAAGACAAAACAGCTATTATGGAATAAAAATGGCTGACCATTTGTCATCTTGGTAAAAGTTGTTCCTGGAGAGCACCTAACCATTTTAAGAATTTCAAATCCTCAGTCAGCTAGTTGGATTAGCAACAAGCAACTCAGATGTTTACAGATTCAAAAGGAACAGCCTCAATATCAAAATCTACCACAAACAATGATGCAAATGCTAGAAGATAATAAGGTTAGTGACCCACAGATGGCACTACCGACATATCTAATAGATAGAAGTCAACAATGGTAGGGAACTAGTACTGTTTAAACTTATAGAAATATAAATATAGAGAGAGCCTTTGACAAAATATGGAAGGGCACAAAGAAAAGAAGACAAGTTATTAATGGAATTGATTTGAGGCTAGAATCCCTTCATTCCTCTCTTCTAAGATCTAAGTAAAAACTAGGCAAGAAAACTGCTTTAGCTGAAATTCAATACATAAACTTCTATGGAAGCCAAAAACATTGGGTAAGGAAAATCTCAAAGGTAGAAAACAACTTTTAGAAACTATCTTAACACCAAAGTTGTAATTTTTGGATGATCGGTAACATTGACAACACCTCCCCTTGCCCTTTCAGAGTACATTGCATGCTAGAAGCTGAACAAGAATACAATACTGGATAAAGCATTTATTGAACATATGCTATCAATACCCGCTCAACAAACCCTCAGCCCATGATCTGTTATTAGCTTGAATTGGAAAATGGATAAACTAGCATTTACAGAGTTATGAATCATCTCGCACATGTATTTAAAGTTTAGGCTAAAAACTTTTCAGCTTGTATAAAGTGCATGCCCCAGCAAATTGGTGATTGCACAATTGCAATATCCTCACTCTTGCTCTTCTATGTTGTCAATGGGAAGCGCAATACTTTCTTGCGACTCATTTCCTCAGATTTGTCCTTTCCATTGTTGTTTCAATTTTTATTTGTAATATCCAAAGGGCATAATGCAAACTAAATAAAATGATTTCTTGATCATGTTCATTCGATTTAATATTTATACGCATAAACTTGAAGTGCGAATGAGCTTCAAAGTGATTGATTTTTCACCAGTTAGTTCTGAAACTCCATTAACTTTTAAGATTTCAGGCCAGAATGAGATTCAGCTCCACTGCAACTTCTCACCAGTTTCTTACAACCTTCCCTCCATTAAATTAAACCATTTCAGGCCAAACCAATTAATATTTTGAATTTGAATTTTAATCACTTACTTGCCCACTAGAATTTTTCCAACACCATTCCCTGCGGCGATCTTGATGATCATCTGCACTCGACATTGAATGACAAGAAAAGCACAATCAGGATCAAACAAGAGGAACTTAGGAATCAAACAAAAGTGCCCAGGTATAGAGGAAAGAATAAACACGGCCAGCTTTCCCCAGTTACCCAGCATTTCAAGCAAATGGCAAAATACCTGAGCAGCCTCTCTATTAAAGTAGCGACCATCACCTCCCAAGACCAGCAAACCTCCTTTGTAGTCCTCCGGTGACAAAGAATTAAATAGTGCCTGTTCCACTAAAAAAAATCATCAATTTCCCATCACCATTATATAACGTAAGCAACCACCACAACCTGAATCCAGTTCGCAAGATAGTTCTCCTCCTGAAAAACTTTAACCTAAAAGGAAAAAAGCGAGGTTCCATTAAGATATACGCAACGATGATGAGAAAAATAAAAAGGAAAAGGGCAACAGACGCTTCAAAAAAAAAAAAAAAAAAAGAAAAACCTTCTTTCTGAGGCCGCTCGTCCCGGTCTTCTGCCCTTCGACTGGCATGGTCGGGACCGATTTGATCTGGAAAGAAAGAAGAAAAAATAGAAATCAGAGAACAGAAGAAACAAAGAAGAGATCTTTGTGGAGGGAACGAGGAGATGAGGCCAAAAACCTTGAGTCCTTGGGCGGTGGAGGGGGTGGAAGAAGCCCTCACGGAGAAGCGCGGCGACGCCCTCCGCCATGGACTCGGGGAAGAGAGCGGCTTCGGAGGAAGCGGAGATGGCCGGAGAGCTAGTGCCAGCTTCGGTGCCGCCGCGATCGGTGGGGGGTTGGAGGAAGAGGAGAGCTTCAAGGGCGAGAGGAGGCTTTCCAGTCTGATGGTGGGAGCGCCCATGGTTCTGGGCTCCGTCTTACTCACCGGAGTGGACTGTGAGATCGAGAAATAAGCCGAGAGGGAGTTTGGGGAGGGGAACCGGATGCGCGGAGTGTAGGAGGCTCGTCTCGAATGGCGCGCGAAACTCGAAGGAGGAAGGGGGGCTGGGCGCCACGCGTTGCCCAGAAGCCTCTAAAAAACTCCAAAATGGGGAGGCCTATCCCATCCGCTGCGGCTCGGGTGGCCAGGTGTGCGATGCGACCGCTCGTTACGGGAGGCCCGTGAAGAAGCCGGGCTGGTGTCGTTATTAAATTTAGGCTAAAATATACCGTTGGTCCTCAAAGGACACTAGAAAGTCGAAACTCACGGGCACTCCACCACATGAGACCGACCATAATTAACAGTTGATATGCCACCGACGTATAAACAGAACAGCAGGCAATACCTCAACCATTTCCGCAAAATTTAAATGGATTGACGTAAGAGCATTAAATGTAATATGGCTAAATTATATTAATAAATATTTAAAGATCAAAATAAATTTTTTTTGATATAATAAATAATTTTAAGATAGATCAAGCCCGATATATCAGAATAAAAATTTGAGTAAGAACCAGAGAGCACGAGATACCCTGCTTCAGCTTCAAGGTTCGAAGTGATGGGTCATCTGGCAGCTACCTAGCTAGCCGCTGAGTTAGCTTCCCAATAGATATGCCAAATCAGAGCACTATACGCATGATGAAGCATAGTCCAAATATCGCGGATCAAGGAATTAGTAGGCAAATGGTCGCCAGAGTTCTATCGAAGCCAACAAATAACAGTAATAGATCCCCCTCGATAATAAGCCTGCGGATGCCCAGACTGCATAGGCATATGATATACTAGCCCACGCAGCATACAACTTAGCTAGTGGCATAGAAAGGTCAAGAAGGTCGAATCCACCAGCCACCAGCATCAACCTATCCAACCCTCGGATCACAAAAGCCAATCCAGCAAGTTTGCCTCAAACACTCTCATCAAAATTAATTTTGACAAACCCTAGAGGTGGGGGCTCCCAAGAGATAAAGATCGTATGCCGGTGCACTGCCAAGACAGCAGGGAAGCCCCAAATGCTAGGGCTATCATAATCAAGAGCTGCATGATGGAGAGTGTACTCAACAGAAAGGGACAAAGCTGTCCTGACAATCCTACAAGGGGATCAGTCTCATCAACAAAAAATAAGTCGGTTCCGAGATAACATACATGATAAGCAATGCAAGCAATTGTGGTACCCAACTGCCGGATACCCCTTTGCATATCCCGCCGAATCAAACACGGAAAGGATATGCGACAAGGGTCACTACTATCACCCCAAGAGCGGTGACCCGAGATTTGCCAAATCTGTCTCGCTCTACCACAAGTGAAGATATAGCATGATCAACAGTCTCCTCCTCTAAACCACATAAAGGGCACGTAGGCTGGATCGACATGCCCCTTCCAGAGAGCAGGAAACATGTAGGCAAACAGTCCCATGCTAGTTTTCAAATGAAGAGCAGAACTCTATGGTGAATGGGAAGCTTCCAAATCCAAGACACATCCATCATATGCCTGGGCTGTGGCCTGTAAACCTGCATAAGATCCCTGATAGGAGCACGAGACATACAGGATCTCCTCCATAATCTGATGTCAGAGGTGTGACCCGAAAGAAGAGGAATAGAGAGTATGTGCCGGTAGAGCTCCTCACCGAAAAGAGTGAACACCAAGGAGGTTTGCCAGGCATAGTGATCCTGAGCAATTAAATCAGTGACTCTCATTCCACTAGGGATATCAGAGCTAACAAAAGTAGGCCACCGGGTCAGTGGTAGATCTGTAATTTATGTATCCCGAACAACGTTCACAGAAGCTCCGTCACCAATCATCCACGAGATGTTAGTCAACATAGTCGGAGCATATCAGTAGACCTCTTTTCAGAAGAAGGAGTATCTACGAGTAGGTTGAGAAGATGTATAAGGAGTCCAGTCTCCGTATTTGGCATGCATAAACGAGCTCCATAAACAATGCGGATTAAGCAAGAATTGTGTAGCATGCCTAGCGGTCAAAGCCTCTTTCCTAACTGTGAGGGACTGGATCCCAAGCCCCCCCTCCGTGATTGGCATACAGACAATATCCCAAGCCAGATGGTGGATACCATGATCGTCCTGCATGTAGCCCCAGAGAAAGTCCTGGAAGCATCTCTCCATCCTCCTCAGACAAGTCACCGGTATAGCTGCATTAGATAAAATATAGAGAGGAAGAGAAGTGAGCACTGAGCTAAGCCTAGCCATCATAGATAACCCTGTGACTTACCATCCATCCAGCCGATCTCGGACTCGACGCTCAAGATCACTGAAATCAGTACTCCGCAGCCGTCTTTCTGTAATATGTATCCCCAGATAGGATAAGCAGTCAGCCTATACAGAGATACTCAAAATTTGCATGATAGTCTCCCTTATAGTAAAGTTTGTCATCGGACCGAAGCATATCATGGATTTACTTAGATTAACTTTATGTCCAGAGGTCTGACAATAAGACTGAATTACTGTAGCAAAAGCAAATAGCATTAAAGATAGCGGCTACATTTGAAAGAAAGGTCAGGGATCAAAAATTTATTCTCACCCTAAATATATTCTCTAATCAACGGTAATTTATTTGGAGCAGCTACATAAAACTGTTGTACAAAGGGATAAAAAGGATTACACTAGCATTACGAGTCTTCCATGAAGTAAACGATGACGTTAATTTTATTTCTACTCAACTCAACTCAACTCAAATTATCGGAGCCTTTTCCCAACTGCAGTTTTATTTTTACTCTTTAAAAAATTTATTCTTCTTAAAAATATTGATTTTTGATATGAATGATCCCGCATTGTCAGAATTAACGATAAAGAAAATTGACGGCATCCCGCTTCAACCTCCGAGGTCCACCTCCAGGGTCCACCTTTGAGGTCAACCTTCGAGGTCCACCTTCAGAGCCAACCTCCGGAATCCTCCTCCGAAGCCAACCTCCGAGCTCTACCTCCGGAGCCCACCTCCGAAGCCAACATCCGAGGTCCACCTCCAAGGCCAACCTCCAGGGTCCTCCTCCGGAGCCAACCTCCGAGCTTCACCTCCGAAGCCAACCTCCGGGATCCACCTCCGAGGTCCTCCTTCGGAGCCAACCTCCGAGGTCCTTCTCCGGAGCCAACCTCCGAGCTCCACCTCCGAAGCCAACCTACGAGGCCCACCTCCGGAACCAACCTCCGAGGTCCACCTCCGAGGCCAACCTCCGGGGTCCACCTCCGAGGTCCTCCTCCGGAGCCAACCTCCGAGCTCCACCTCCAGGGTCCTCCTCCGGAGCCAACCTCCAGAGCCAACCTCCGATCTCCACCTCCAGGGCCCACCTCCGGAGCCAACCTCCGAGGTCCACCTCCGAGGCCAACCTCCGGGGTTCACCTCCGAGGCCAACCTCCGGAGGTCCGTTCCAACTTCCTTCAGCCCCTAGCTCCAACCATGACTTTAGGCAACCGTCACGGTTCAGCCATTGGGGCCGATAGCAACGGGCCACCTGCACGCCCATGTGACCCACTACTCACCTGATACGGTGCGTCGCCATGCCTCATTAAGGCGTATGGTCTACTACATGCCCATAACGGTACGTAGCCATACCCCGTTACGGCATGCAACCCATTACTTGCCTACGACTACGTATGGCCGCACCCCGTTACGATGTACGACTCGTCACTCACTTGCAGCCGCATGTGGCCATACCTCTTAACGGCGCATACCTGATACAGGCGCAGCTGCCCGACACTTGTAAGGCCGTGCTGGCAGATGGTAACTCAAGCGGGACACCTTTGACACATAGTAACGATGCGACCTGACACTATCAGGCCTTCCTTTTTGTCCGTTATCGGACGGAGATATCACGAAATCGGTAACCTTCTGGAAGCATGGAGAAGGAGAGATCTTTGAACAGGTATAAAAGCCCGCATTTGCAAAGATGGAAGGATCCTGAACTCTAACCTATAAGCTTTTTTTTATGAAGCTAACTCTTGTCTGTTCCCGAATTACTGACTTGAGCGTCGGAGGGCCCCACCAGAGCATCCGGTTTCCGGAAACTTTTCTTGCAGGAATCCGGCGAGGAGGATCTCTGTTTCCCAGCGTTTGCAGAAAGTAACTTGGCGTCAACAATTTTCACTCCTGAAAAATGATATTATTATTAAACAAAAAATAATTTAAAAAATAGTATCTTTATCATTCATTATTATCTATTTTCTTCAATTATAGCATCATCGTAACAATCAATATACCTATCACTGAAATTAAAATAATATAATTTAAGATAAATAATGACAGAGCTGGTTGAGTCTTCACTTTTAGTTATTTTTTTCAAAATAAAAGATAAGAACGCAGCATCAATATTCTCGAAGTTTAATTGTTTCACATTAATATATTAAGAAATAATAAAAGATCTAATTAACACTATCGACTTAACACCATGTAGAACGACGCTACATTTTCTTTGTTTTCGGCAAGTATATGACCAAAATATTCAGAGCTCTGTTTAATCTGCTGCATATGATAGAGCGCCCAGAATTTTAGAATTATAATACTCAACTTAACTCATTTAAGCTTTTTTTTTTTCAACTACATAAAATTAGCTACATGAATCTATTTTCTCAATTTGATTTAAATTTATTTTTAAAAATTCTAATAAAATTTTATGTTGATCATCAGCTATCTAATGTAATCATCTTTCTTATTGAGAACGAGATTTATAAAATTTAGAGTATATATATATATATATATATATATATATATATATATATATATGCCAATTAAAAGAATTATCTATGATCCATAAATGCCACAAATAACATCAAATGTCTGCAAAGAAGATGAAAAACAAAAAAAAGGATTTTGTCGGAGGGATAACGTAATGATCAGGTTTGCTTAGCAAAGATGGCAGGTTTGCTTTAAGATTGGTGCAAATCTTTCAAAAAGAGGAACCCTTTTACTTCTTTGGAGGTTTGCTTTAAGATTGGTGCTGGGTCCCGTTGTCATCCCAATCTCCGGTGGTTCTGTTGTCTCCGGTGACCACTGCTCTAGTGGAGATGGTCGACGGTGGTTCTGTTCCCCCCTTCGGTGTGGATTGTCCTCCCGCTCGCGGCAAGCCGTCCAGTAGGAAAGTCGGAAGCTCATTCTCCTGGTTGGCTCCGTCACGTCCCCTGCTGAAATTGCAGGGTTGGAATGGATGTTTCCGGAGGTGGTCCACTTCCTACGGCGGCAATTGACCGAGAGTCGGAGGATTGGACTGTTTCTAGTGTTATAGTTCGGCCGTTGTCGAGATGGGTTCCTACGGAGGCTGTTCTAAGGGAGTTCAGTCGGGCTGGCCTAGCTGGCCGGATTGCCATCTCTCCCTAGCCCACTGCATTCTCATGGGGAAGTTTGAGCTCCCAGTTGCTCGGTGTACTGCTCTGATGCAGCCCTGGATTGTCAATGGCCAACCGTTGGCGGTGGAGTCCTGGCGGCATGACTTTGTCCCTGTTGATGATGCCCTGCGATCAGCATTGCTTTGGATTCGCCTCCCAAACCTTCCCATTGAATATTGGAACGAGGAGACTCTCCGAAGCATGTTAGCTTTGGCAGGGGAATTTGTGGAAGCTGATGCTTTCACGAAGGAGAAGCGCCGGGGTAGCTTCGCTCGAGTCTGTGCAAGGGTTGATTTGAGCTAGCCGCTCCGGCCGGGGGCACGATTTAGAGCTCAGGGAGCCCCTTTCTGGCAGCAATTCATGTACGAGCACGTCGATTACATTTGTGCGAGCTGTGGTTCTGTCCACTTGACTGGTCCATGTTCGTCTTCTCCGGAGCCGGGGTCCTCTGCAGCGGCTCCTCTGTTTGGCCCTTGGATGGCAGCGCTGCGTCACAGGAAGCCTTCCCCTGTCTCGCTGCAAGCTGGGGACTTATCAGGTAAGATGGTGGCTAGGAGCTGACGAGGAAGGGAACAGGGGTTTCTCTCGGAGATCAAGAGGGTTGGAGGAAGCCGAGCAAGGTCTCCAGGCGTCGAACTGTGCCCTCGTCCTCATGTCCATCTGTGGCTATAATCCATTCAGTGAATGTGGAGGAGAAGGAACCGTGCCGGGAATCTCAATCTGTGCCGATTACTGTTCATTCTGAAACTGAGCCTTCTTCTGCTTCTCTGGCTGATTCTGGGGCCTCTTTGATGGCAGCTGCCCTCCCTGGTTCTCAAGGGTCTCCAAGGGAAGTAGGAGGAACAATCCCCCAATTGCTCAGACTATCAAGAAATCTACCTCAGATTCAGTCTTCCACTTCAAAGCTAAGGATCCTGCTACTCAGGCTGAGTTTCCCACTGTGACCCAGGCTGTTGATCCTTCTTCTCAAATTGGAGTTCAGCAGTCAGTGAAGGGGAAAGTGGCAGTTAATCCTTTTACTCTCATTGGAACGGATCGCTGGGCTGGATGTCCTAAGGTTCGGGAGGATGCTAATCCAACATCCCTGAAACGGGCCCGGGTAGTGGAGTTCAATGGGTCGAGACTGTCTCCTAAGGTTTTGAAAGGCAAGGGTCGGGTGCCTTCGTTAGGTAAAGGCCTATCAGTGACAGCTGATCCTCCTCAGGCATCTGGCCCCCACCAGGGTAAAGATGCTCATGCGATTGCTGTTATATCTCTGAAAGATGCCTTAGTCGTTTCCCCTTTTGTTTCTCAAGGAGTCGGGTCGCATCCTGTGGAGCATAGTGGTGTTGCTCCCATGGGGTCAGCCCAGCTGCCGGATCTTCATAATCCGGCAGAGTATCAGTTGCCTGATAAGGGTCTCCAGGTGCAGTGCCATGAATTGGAGACATGTTAGATTTGATAATGACCGGGGCTCAGGATGAGCCCTAAGGTTTCCTGTCTTCTTTTTGATGAAGATTCTCATTTGGAATGTTCGAGGAGCACTGAAACCTTCTTTTCGGTCCTCCTTTGTAGACTTCTGTAGATTCATCATTTTGATATATGTATTTTGTTAGAAACTCATTTGTCGGGTCTTAGTCTTCAGCACTTCCGGCGGCATGTTTCCCGTACCTGGTCTTCCTATGCAGTGGAAGCTAATGGTCTCTCTAGGGGTATTATGGCTCTTTGGAGGAATCCGGCTATCCACATTGATGCTTTTCATCAGAGTCATCAGCAGGTGACTCTGGTTATTTCAGAGGGAATCTCTCCACCCTAGTTGCTTCTGGGAATCTATGCTAGTACTGATTTCGTCAGCAGCGCAGTCTCTGGTCGGAGATTCTCACCTTGCTAGGCCAGGGCCTCCCCACTCTTATTGCTGGTGATTTTAACTGTATTGTGGATGCTTCTGAGAAACGCGGGGGGCATCGGTTTGTGGAGTCTCTGAACTCCAGTGAGTTTCGCTCCTTCATATCCTCATCTGGTCTTTTTGATCTGGGCTTTTCGGGACCTCAGTTTACTTGGTGTAATAATCGTAGTGGATCAGCTCGGGTGTGGGAGCGGTTGGATCGGGCTTTGGCTTCCTCATCTTGGTTGCAGTCCTTTTCCGGTGCTACTACTACTCACCTCCCTCGTATTGCATCGGACCATTGTCCCCTTCTTATCTCTACTGAGGTGTCATCGGGTAGGCGGGGGCCTTTTTGGTTTGAGCAGTTTTGGTCATCTTATTCTTCGACTCGGTCCTTAATTAGTCAGGTGTGGCATCTTCCAGTTAGAGGGAATCCTACTTACTGTCTCTCTCGCCGCTTAGAGCTCACTAAACATCGGCTCTTAGGGTGGCATAGGAGGGAGGTGGGGGATCTTTTGCACCAAGTTCAAGCTGTGGAAGCTGATATTTCTACCATTCAGGCGAGAGAGGTCGCTGAGGGTTGTCTATCAAACTCTGATCTTCAGACTCTCAGGAGTAGTTTGGCTTTGCATCATTCCTTGCTCTGGCAGCGGTCCCGGGTACAGTGGATTCAGCATGGTGATAGGAACACCATGTTTTTTCACTAGGCCACTGTGGCTCGACGTGCTGCTAATCGGATCCGGCGGCTTAGTGATCTTGATGGTAATATCCTTGAGGATGATGGGCTATTCGCAAGCAGCTTCTCCTTTTCTTTCAGTATCACTGGTCGGAGGTGCCTGTTTATGATTCCCCTATTACCATTGCTCCTCGGGAAGCCAGGGTTTCGAAGAGTGATAATGAGATGTTGATTCGAGAGGTCTTGGCGGGGGAGATTTGTGCTGCTGTTTGGGCGTTGGGTCCTGATAAAGCTCCTGGTCATGATGGTTTTCCACCTTTCTTCTTCCACTACTACTGGGATATTATTGAAAAAGATGTTATTTTGGCTATTCAGCATGTTTTCTCTTCCAGAACTATTCCTGCTGACTGGCAGAGGACTTTTCTTGCCCTTGTTCCTAAGAAAGATAATGCTCTTCTCCCCAGCACTTCAGGCCGATTAGTTTGTGTACCACTGTATAAAGTATGCACTCGTATCCTGGTTACTCGATTGCAAGGGGTGATTCCCCATCTTATCTCTCCGAGCAGGGAGCTTTTATTCAAGGGCGCAGTATCACTGATAATGCTTCATTGCCCAAGAGTTTATGCATGATCTTCAGTATGCCCCTTGTCGACAGTCTCTTATGGCCGTCCAGTTAGATATGGAGAGGGCTTATGATAGGATGAGTTGGATATTTCTCCGGCATACGCTTCGAGTGTTTGGGTTTGCTAACCTATTTATCGAATGGGTGTTGGCTTGTGTTCAAGGGCCTACCTTTTCTATTATTATTAATGGTAGCCCGACTGAGTTTTTTTCTCTGCTGTTGGTCTTCGATAGGGATGCCCTCTCTCGCCGTTCCTTTTTGTTCTCTATGCTGATGACCTATCTCATGCTCTTCACCAGGCGGTTGGGTCATCTGTATTGAAGCCTTACATGCCTGTGCCCCACAGACCTGCTCTCACCCATCTTCTCTTTGCTGATGACTGCATTCTACTTAGCCCGGCTTCTGTTCAGAATGCTGCCACTTGTTCTGCTATTATTCAGTCTTACTGTCGGAATTCGGGGTAGGGGTTAATTTGCAAAAATCTATCCTCTACTTCAGCCCATCGACCCCCCCGGCTGTCGGACTGCCATTTCTCAGTTGTTAGGGATCTCCACATTCTCTGATCGACTGACCTACCTCGGAATCCCTATTTCGGGCCGGCGGCCCTGTCAGCATGATTTTGTTGATCTTGATCGTCGGATTTCTGCCCGCTTGGATCGTTGGCAGGTATCGGGCCTTTCTATGATGGGCATTACCCTGATCCGATCTATTCTTCCTTCGCTGCCTCTCTATCTGCTATCCAATACTTTGATCCCGACTACCTGCCTTCGCCGGATTGACAGACGCTTTTGAGACTTTCTCTAGGCATCTATGCAGGGGGGCTATGGTATTCATCTATTGGCCTGGGATATTGTTTGTTTGCCTATTTCTGAGGGCGGTCTTGGGATTCAGTCTTTGGTGCTCCGTCGTGATGCTATTATTGCGAGACATGCTTCTAGATTCCTGTTGGACCCTCATTGTCTTTGGAGTTCTGTCATGCGTGGTTGATATGGTGGAAGCTCTTCTGACTCGCCTTTTAGTTTCCCCCGGGGATGTTCCTTCTTTTGGCGTGCGATCTGCGAGGCTGCTCCTACTGTTATATCTGATATTCATTGTATGATCGGGGATGAGACTTCAGTTGATGTTACTCAGGATTCTTGGATAGCTGATCTCCCTCTATCTCGATAGCCGACGTTTATCAGTTCAGAAGTAGAACCCTCTTTGCATGTTTCTTCTTTGATCTTCCAGGAGACTGGTGGTTGGAATGCCCCTAGGGTGACTAGCCTGTTTGGGACTGCGCTGGCGCAACGGATCCTCGCTATGCCTCTCCCTTATTCTGTGGCCCGGATATTAGACTGTGGCATCAATCCTGTCTTCCTTGCGCTCCCACGAGGGACTTAATTGCCCATGTCCGATCTCCGACTCTGGGCCTTGCTGATGTTGCATGGATTTGGCATCTGCCAATACATCCTAGGGTTTAGCTTTTTCTGTGGAAGCTCAGGTGGGATCGTCTTCCTACCTGTTCTCTTTTGGCTGACCGCGGACTCTCTATACTGCCTCTCTGCCCGATATGTGGGATGCAGAATGAATCGATTGATCATGTTATTTTTATGTGTCCTCCTGTGTCACAGATTTGGCAGCTGACCCACTTTACCCCTTGGTTGCTGGAGGATGGTCCCACCCGGCTTTCTTTTTTGCATGTTATCCGCTTGGTTATTCAGAGTGGTCCCCGCTCTCATGTATTTTATCTGCGTATTTGGCTTATCAAATCTGGCTGACTCGGAACCAGAGGGTATTTGCTGACGAGATGGCCTCTCCGCACGTGGTTATCCACCGTGCTCTCTTTCATGCCAGGGAGTATACTCACTGTCATTTTGGTATTCACAATGATGGGCCTGGTCACTGGGACTCCCCTGCTACTTCGGTAGCGCACCATCCTATGGTCTTTGTCTCTTAGGAGCCCCCATCCCTTGGGTTACGTCAAAGTGAATTTTGATGGTTTTGTCTCTGGTCGTATAGCTGGTTCTGGGTTTGTCATTCGTGGCTCTGAGGGTCAGTTATTGGCGGCTGGTGGTCATAGCTCTATTAATATTTCGGTCCCAATGGCGGAGCTCCAGGCTGCTTGGGCTGGCATCTCTTATGTTGTTCGTTATTTGGGCTATCGTAGATTAATCATTGAGGGATACTCTCTGATGATTATTAGGTGGATCAGACGAGTTGGGAATTTTTATTCTATTCTTAATTCCCTGCTCAGAGATATTAGAGTCTCTCTTCAGGCTTCTTGTTCTCTGTGCTCCATATATCTATAGTAAAGCGAATGCTGCAGCTGATTGGGTAGCATCTATGGTTGCTCGTCATCCGGTCAGTGGAATGGCATGTTGGTGTCCCTTGTCCTGTTATTCTTACTCAAATCTTATACTCTGATAGTTTGGGTTTGACTCGCGCCAAAGTGATGTAATCACCTGCTTGTAATAAAAAAAAAAAGATGGCATTGTGCAAAGAATCAATTTGCAAAATTCTAAGGCCTCTAGTTTCCTCTACGATCCAAATAACATCACCATTCCTTGACAAAACTTATGAACTTCATCCTTCGCCTGTACTACCCAGTAACCCTCAGTTTGTGAGCATGTTAGGCCTTTTGTCCTTTCGTCCATATAAATATATTATTGTGACCCAGCAAACAGCTTGTTGGTGGTAGGAAAATCGTGCATGCAGACAAAAGACAGCCAGCATCTTTAGACTATGGATGGGAATGATGAAAAGAAATGGGAAATGAGAACAAATAATCAATGCTATGATGTCGTCTTATGCATCAGTGAAAATTAGATGTTTTCTTGGATGCATCTTCTTTGAGTGCTTGATTGCCTGGCAACATCATGGACGAGCAGTTCTGACGGTACAGAATTGCTGCAAAAGATGCTTGAAAGAGATGTTCAAAACAGGAAGCAGTCATCAACTTTCTGTAGGATTTGATTATGATAGTCTATCTTCCTTGTCTAAAACATGCATTCAAAGTTTGGATTTGGCTCGCATTAGAATAGAATAATTATTCGTTTGTACTTTTAAAAAAAAACATGCATTCAAAATGCATATAGCACCTTAAATGCTTAAGAAATTGACTAATACCTAGCTTATCTTCGTTATCTAAACATACATTCAAAATTTAAAATAGCACCTTAAATGACATCTTAACCTATTAATATAGTCTAGGTAAGTCAAATCTCTTGTGCACCTTCTTTATTTAAACTTCTTCAATATAAATTCAAATTTTAAAATATCAAATGACACCCTAGTACCTTCAAGTTCCCATTAATTAATACACCATACATATCAAATTCTCTAAGACATATGACATCAAATCTCCTTATTGTCCAAACTAAGATCGCCATGTGTCCATCAAAATTCAAAATCATATCTTTTATAACCATATCAAATTAAGCTTCAAGATATGTGGCAAATAAAACATCCTCATTATCCATGCTAAGATCTCCATGTGTCCATCAACATTCAAAACCATTCCTTTTATAACAAATTCAAAATCATCCCACATGCCCTAATTGTCCTTCCTAAGAAGACTCCAAAGCCTTAGAAAGCATGATGTAGTTTAGGGTTTAGGATTAAAAAATCAAATAAAGTGTAAGATTAGGATTTAGGGTTATCATATTTTATTACCCTTTTATAAAAAAATTAAATATAATTTAAAATATAATAAACTAATTATCATATTTTATTATTATGAACTAAATATTGTAATCTTTCATTCCTGAGAATCTGATTGTCAAATGTAAAATTAATCGTAAACCAAGTACTACCTAAGAGTTTATTGTTTTATCTGACAAGCAGGTAGTCATCGTATTCTGAACTTGTTGCATAAGTCCCACCAATAAGCCATGAGTATCCCATTGTTCCTGTTAGGGTTTAGTCCTTGATGAACAGCAATGTGATCAACCTCGCTAGAGAAGTACCCTAGGCTTTCATCCTTTGTTATCAACAATTAGGTGTGTAGTCTCTTGATCCAAAATTCAAGATTGGTGCAGCGGTAAAACGTTGTTCTTGAACTTCTTGATCCTGGTTCAAAACTGAACTTCTTGATCTTGGTTCAAAACTCCACATCCCCCTTTATTCCTAAAGATTTTTTTACTAAATAAATCTTTCCTATTCTTGATTTTCTTATTTGCTGGAATTAATTCCTCCCATGCCTCTTCGTCTTCAGAATTAATTCCTCTATATCTTCACCGCACCGTGGACTTCCTCTTGCAATCCATCGTGGAACCAAGACGGGCGTTCTTGCAATCCACCGTGGAACCAAGATGCTTAATTCCCAATTAATTCCTTTATGTCTTCAACGCACCGTGGACTTCCTCTTGCAATCCACCGTGGAACCAAGACGGGCGTTCTTGCAATCCACTATGGAACCAAGACGCCTCCACCTGGGATCCTCCTCTTACACGGTTTCGTCCTGGGATCCTCCTCTTGCACGATTTCGTCCACAGCTTCGGAAAGCCTCCGTTGATGGAGGAAGGAAGAGGGAGGGGAGAAGATAGAGAAAGAAAAAAATTATCTTGGGAGAAAAGAATCTGTTCTCTATTCCATCAAACCCTAAAACTAAAGTTTAAATATATCCATGAAGTGGGCCAGGCCCAGACTCCATAAAAACTTCCATGGACTAACTCAATGAGATTAAACTAATCCCTAAGCCCGTGTACACCCGTGACTTGATTTAATCTCAATCCTTGGACTCAAACCCAGTCCAATACAAGTTAGTCCCCCTGGGCCTTGATAGCACTACACCAGACCCAACAATCTCCACCTTGGTGCTTTCAAGGCCTCAGCACATCCGTTGTATCCATCAGCTGCAATCCCTACGAAAGCTGTCCCGTGAAAAAACCTTGGTCAATGTATTGCTGGGTTCTCCTTGGTATGTACCTTCATCAGCTCCACTCCACCTTCTTCCACCAGCTCTCTGTAGTCAAAGCCTTCCTTCTGAGAGTATCCTCTGCCTACTAGTCCTGCCTTGTACCTGATACCTCCTTGCTCTAAAGGCCCTTTCTTGCGCTAATAAACCCATTTGCAATCAATGGGTTTCTTTCCTTATAGCAACTAGACCACCTGCCACATGCCAATCCTGTAGAGAGACTGCATCTCCTCTGCCATAGCCTGCATCTCCTACCATAGCCTGGACCCACCTATCTCTGTCCTGGCTGTCCTGGCTCTCCACAGCCTCCTCATAGGCGTAAGGATCTCCATTCGATGTCATCAGGGCATATGACACCGAATCCTCGAAGCCGTATCGAACTGATGGTCGCACGTTCCTCCTGGGCCTGTGCAGTGCGATCCCAATATCAGTCCCCTGTCCAGCTGCATCCTCCTGAGTCCTATGCTCAGCTGCATCCTGCTGAACTTTCTAGCTTTTGACCCCTCTGTCAGTCCTCTCCACCTGAATCTCAAATCCTTCTGGTCCACTAGCAAATGGCATTACTGTGTAGGAGGTCATCTGACTAGTATTATCGTGTTCCACCTCCTGTAGTTTCTGCTGTGCATCTGTACCATCTCTGCTCTAGAGAATCGAGCTCTCATCGAAGGTCACATCCCTGCTGATGATGACCTTCTTCTCTAAGGGATCCCATAATCAATACCCCTTAATTCCATGCGGATAGCCCAGGAACACCATCTTCTTAGACATGGCATCCAACTTACTCCGCTTCCCAACACCAACATGCACATATGCCGTGCATCCAAACCCCCTCAGATGGTTCAGGCTTGTCTTCCATCCAGACCATATCTTTTCTGGAATACCTCCATCCAACCTGGTGTGCGGTGACCGATTGACCAAGTAGCTGGCTATACCTACTGCGTCAACCCAGAACATCTTTGAAAGCCCTGCCTATAGCCTCAAGCACCTTGCTTTTTCCAACAATGTTCTGTTCATCTTCTCAGCCACCCCTTCATGTTGAGAAGTTTTCATCACCGAGAAGTGCCTTTTGATGCCCCACTCCTCACGAAATCTCTGGAACTCCCTACTGGTATATACCCCGTCACTATCTGACCTCAGATACTTCATACTCCTACCCTGCTCCCTCTCCATCTTAGCTTTCTAGATTTTGAACTTGGTGAAGACCTCTGATTTCTCCTTCATAAAGTAGATCCATTGCTTTCCAAGAAATCATCTATCAAGGTAAAGAAGTATCTGGCCCCATTCCTTGCAGAAACCTGGGCTGGTCCCCAAACATCCATGTGTACTAACTCAGGGGTTCTGCACTCCTAGTTATGCTAACCAAGAACTGCACACTCCTCTGCTTCTCCATCTAACATGGCTCACAGATCTCCATAACTCCACCACTCAGGTCCAGAAGTAGTCCTCTCTTGCTCAGTTCTTTCATCCCCATATCTCCCATGTGGTCTAGGCGGCAATGCCACATCCTGTACACATCCTGAGGATCCTGTTCCATAGCTGCTGCCTCAGATTTTTTTGTCACCACAGAGCCCTCCAACCTGTATAGGTTGTTCTTCAGCCTTCTCCATTTCATCACCACCATAGCTTCATTGGAGATGTTCAGAACTCCACTCCTGGCATGACTGCTGAAGCTGTATCCTGTCTGCTCCAGGTACCCCAGTGACACCAGATTTTTCTTAAGTTCTGGGACATGCTTCACGCTGGTAAGAGTGCGCACCATGCCATCAAACATTCTCATTCTTACTGTGCCAATCCATGTCACCTTGCAAGGGTGATCATCTCCAAGAGCCACACCCCCCTTATTAACCTCCGTGTAAGTGCTGAACCATGACCGGTTAGGAGTGTAATGATGAGAACAAGCTGAATCTAAGGTCCACATCTCTATACTGTGACTGTGACTATCTGATACCACTAAGATATCATCCTCCACCTCCTGGCCTGCAACTGTACTCACAGACTCAGATCCTCTCTTTTCTCCCTTTTTCCACTTAGGACAATCCCTTTTAAAATATCTTACCTCACCACACTTGTAGCACTTAGCCTTCTTGGACTGTAACCGTCCCCTAGGCCTGCTTCTGTCCCTGCCTTTGCCTGACCTTTTCCCAACTGATAGACCCTCATGGGGAATAGCTTCCTTGGTCATCCTCTCCTCTGCTCATTCGTTCGAAATACCAAGACAATATCTTCATAGAATAATGTCTCCTTCCCGTAGAGCAGTGTTGTGACCAATGAGTCATGTGATATGGGCAACGAACATAATAGCAAAAGTGTCTTATCTTTCTTCTCCATCTTGACCCCGACATTCAGCAATTCATTGCTCACCTGATCGAACACCTGGATGTGGCCCAACACATCTCCACCTTCTGACATCCGAAGGCTGTAGAGGCGCTTCTTCAACATCAACTTGTTGCACATATTCTTCCCCATATAGAGGCCTTGCAACTTTGACCAAAGTCCTTTTGGGGTCTTCTCCTCCAGCACTGAATAAAGGACTGAATCCGTCAGACATCCCCTGATCATTAAACATGCCTTTTTCTCTAACAACATCCACTACTTATCTGTCATCCCATCTGGTTTTTCCTCCAAAGCTAGATCTAAACCCAGTTGCACAAGAAGATCCTCTACCCGGACTTTCCATATGGAGAAACTTTCCTTCCCATCAAACTTTTCAAAACCTATTTTTATGCTACTACCTATGGCGAGATCTCAACCAAAACAAAAATAGCACAAAAATAAATTTTAAAAAATTAAGAAGTACACCTTGATGGACCTTGTTGAAATTGTTTTAACCCTTTGAAGATCTCCAAACAACTTATTCTTGTTCCTGAACGAGACAGGCTTTAAGATCTTCAAACAATTTCTTCTTATTTCTGATTTCTGAACCAGGCTCTGATACCACTTGTTGGGGTTTAGTCCTTGATGAACAGCAGTGGGATCAACCTCGCTGGAGAAGTACCCTGGGCTTTCACCCTTTGTTATCAACAATTAGGTGTTTAGTCTCTTGATCCAAAATTCAAGATTGGTGCAGCGATAAAACGTTTGTTCTTGAACTTCTTGATCCTAGTTCAAAACTCCACAGCCCCCTTTATTCCTGCGGACTTCATCTTGCAATCCACCATGGAACCAAGACGGGCGTTCTTGCAATCCACCATGGAACCAAGACGCTTAATTTCCAATTAATTCCTTTATGTCTTCACCGCACCGTGGACTTCCTCTTGCAATCCACCATGGAACCAAGACGGGCGTTCTTGCAATCCACCGTGGAACCAAGACGCTCCTTAATCGTGGAACCAAGATGCCTCCACCTAGGATCCTTCTCTTGTATGGTTTCGTCCTAGGATCCTCCTCTTGCACGGTTTCGTCCACACAGCTTCGGAAAGCCTCCGTTGATGGAGGAAGGAAGAGGAAGGGAAGAAGATAGAGAGAGAAAAAAAATATCTTGGGAGAAAAGAATATGTTCTCTATTCCATCAAACCCTAGAAATTAGAGTTTAAATACATCCACGAAGTGGGCCAAGCCCAGACTCAACAAAAAATCCCATGAACTAACCCAATGAGATTAAACTAATCCCTAAGCCCGTGTACACCCGTGACTTGATTTAATCTCAATCCTTGGACTCAAATCCAGCCCAATACAAGTTAGTCCTTCTGGGCCTTGATAGCACCACATCAGGCCTAACAATTTCAACTTTTGATGACCAAATCCATATAATGCCATTTGCCTTTAAAAAAGGTCATATGTTATAAGAGGAATTTATAAAGCCATAAGAATTCAATTCCCCACCATTATGGATTATCCAGCCCAGACCTAATTTTTGCCTCAAAATTAGCTCCAGCATATGCGAATTTGTCTTGAGGCAAAGTGAGGTCCCCTGACTCCCTCTTATGAATAGTTCACTAGGAAGTGGTCCTCCAAAATCTTTTTTATGCAAAACCATCTACATATTTAGGTTTATGCATAAGCCTCCCAAGTAGTATGTATGTTCCTTCTATTTCATATCATCTTAGCTTTAGAAACATTTACTATCCGACTTAGATAACCTGATACTTGCATGAGATCTACAAGATCAGTCAACAAACGATCTGCTTCAACCTATCTCGCTACACAACCAATGAAGACCATGCTCATTTAGGACTCTACAATGTTGAGAATTTATATGTTTGAGGTTTTAGGGTTTACGGTATAGAGTTTTGGGTTTAGGTTTTCTAAGGTTTTTAGGGTTTAGGATTTAGGGTTTTTAGATTTAGGTTTTGGGGTTTAGGGTTTAAGATTTTAGGATTTTAGGGTTGGTTTTAGGGTTTAGGGTTTTAGAGTTTTATGGTTTTAAGTGTTTAGGGTTTAGGATTTTTAGGATTTAAAGGGAATAGTGTTTAGGGTTTTGGATTTTAGGTTTTGGTTTTTAGGGTTTTGGATTTTAGGTTTTAGGGTCTTAGGTTTTGGCTTTAGGGTTTTAAGGGTTTTAGGATTAGGGTTTAAGGTGTTTAGGGATTAGGGTTTTGGATTTAGGGTTTTAGGGTTTAATTTGATGATGCTATCTTATTATTTTCTTATATATATAAAAAGATCAAAAATATAAGTCTATATGAAATTTTAAAATATTCAACATCCCAATAATAGTTGTTTCTAAGAAGTGACAATGTCTGATGGTAAAAAGATCAAAATTATAAGTCTATATGAAATTTTAAAAATATTCAACATCCCAATAATGGTTGTTTCTAAGAAGTGACAATGTCTAATGGTATAAATCAATAGACCATTTCTAAGAGTGACAGAATCTTATGAAAAAGCACAAAAAAGATTGTTGCCATCCATGTTTCTCATTTCAAATATCTTGGTCAAAGCAAAAGGCAGACGTCAAAATAGAATAAATAAATAATAAGAAGAGTTACAAGACCATATTAAATATAAAAGTTGAAGTAAAAATATTACACCATGAGAAATATCTCAATTCCAAGAAACTAATGTCAGAAAAAAGAAAGTAGATATTGGCCCCAGCGAGTGTTCCATACAATTTCTATCATCTTTCTTCTACAAAAAAGAAAATTACTAAAAATAAATGGAACTGAAGTGTGGTGCATTACCCGCGAGCCCTGGTTTGCTCTTTCTTTCTTTTTCAGCGCCTTAGCTTCTACCTAAAGTGTAAGTAATGACAATTATGATAAAGTTAAGGGATGGTTTTTTTCTTTTTTTTTTCGTTTATCCGATCGATATCATTTTTACCGGATCAAAAAATTCTCGATTTAAATGGCTTAACAGATAACAAAAATTTTTCGTTAACGACTAAACGAGTAAATGGCCCAGGAAGATATTCTCCGCCCCATCTCCATTTATCCATTTCCGTTTCCGTTAGCTTATATAATATATTTAAATTTTAAATATATATATATATATATACACGCGTACGTTTAAAATGCAATTAGAATTTGATAGATCATTTCCTATCTAATTTGTTACTGTGTTAAAGCTAATGTGTTAGATGTATCAATATCAATAATTGGTTGATAGCGATTGATCTATCTTATCTTCAAAAATTTTATTTTTTTAATTTTTAATAAATTATAAATTAAATAAAATAATATTATTATTTTATATAAATAGATAAATGGGTATCCTGTTGTTCAATCAGGTATCCTTGTCCCCATTCTGTTAACTATAACTGCTTAAGAGCGAGGATATTTTTTTTAATAAAGATAAAAATCGGTATAGACCATCCCGAATTATTCTTGGCCATTGCCATCCCTGCACCTTAGCTTCTATCTAAAGCGTAGGTAACGATAATTATGATAAAGTAAGAGAAAGGTAAAGAGTGAACTGCAAAGCTTGCGAGTAATGTGCCACACCTAAGACTAATCCTGTATATAAAAGTCAAAAAAAAAATATAATAGCAAATAAAGCAGATCAGACCGTAAAATCTTCATGGGCGTGAATCCCTTGCTCTCCTTTCTTGCCTCGGCTTAGTGCATAGTAATACATGCATTTATTAAAACATTTTCCAGCTCTATGGTCTCAATTAACTCAGAATTCCTGCAACCGTATTGAGAAATCAGATGCAGAAATAATTCAAAACAATAAATGACATAATTGATTGCATGAGTTGAAAGAAATTAACCACCATACGAGACTCTGATCATGAATTTGACACCATGAAAACTCTCCCATGCCTTGTCAATCAACTGAACCTAACATTTGGACTATGCTTCAGCAGGTGGATACGGCTCAGATTCGTCATGTTTTTCGCGAAGCCAACACGGCTGCTGACTGGGCAGCGGCGGTCGTGGCTCAGCATGCAGGTTATAGGCTTTGGAGGGTGGGTGATCCCTGCCCCTCTGTACTGTTGCAAATTTTACATTCTGATGTATTTGGGATGATCCGCACTAGACTAGTGTGATTGCCCGTTTCTTCCAAAAAAAAAAAAAAAAATCAACTGAACCTAAATGAAATTCAGGAAACAGTGAGCAGATCACTAAATTCATCGCAAAAATAAAAGTCAGTCACCCACTCTACTAACTACTGATGCAAACCATAAACACCTTCTTTTTATTGGGGCAGATAGTGATGCGAGTAAAATTATCGTTACATCAATACCCATATGCACAACAAAAAAGTTGGGATCACTTTCAATTTTTAATTCGTCAGTTGTTGCATCCAAAAAAAAGACAAAGCCACTATGTCTCAGACCGAAGTACCCTTATACCTCGGCCAGACCGAGCTATCCTTACACCTCGGCCAAACCGAGCTATTCCTGTACTTCGGCCAGACCGAGCTATCCCTATATCTCGGCGAGACCGAGGTATCCTTGAACCTTTGCGAAACCGAGCTATCCCCACATCTAGCTCAAGTGCGCATGCTACCTATCATCACGATAAATCCTTTACATGATGGATGGCTCCGATTGCTTGATTTCCAAAGTGGATTTCTCAAAATTAACAAAAATTCAAATCCATGATTATTTGGTAAGATTTCAGCGACATGGGCCTCCAACCGTCCTAGAAGGGAATAAAGCTAATAATGCCAATTGTGACCTAGGGTCTATAAATCATCGAATCTCAAAGCATCATCTAGCTTCTCTAGCCGTTGATCCTCTAACAAACAGGATTCGAATCTCATCGGCCTCGTAACAAACCTGATTCGAATAAGAGTCAAATCATTATGATTTCTTCACCTCCCAAGAAACATTCGAGGAATCAGATAAGCAGCCCGCTAATATTCAAACAGTTTATAAATACATTTTTCAAAAACTTTTCAGGTACACTCATTCTCTCAATGAAAAATTCATTGAAGCTTAAGCAGAGCATTCAGAGCTCTGGAAGGCCATTCTTGAGGGATTCTGCAAGAGCCTTCTCCTTTTATTTGCTTACTTTGAATTTTCACTGACTTGAGCATCGGAGGATCTTCTGCAGGGGCCACCCCCAATGTTCTGATGGGAAAGAATCCGTGTACGAGCAAATACTAGCAGACCGTAATACGCAGCGGAATAATAAATAAAATGCGCAAACCACACAATCACAGAAATACCAAGATTTACGTGGAAAATCCCTTCAAGATAAAGGAAAAAAAAAACCACGGGCAAGCCAGAGAAGAAGATCCACTATAAAATAATAAATATCCAAGTCTCAAAGTCCCTTGCCAGAACTTGAGAAACAATCACAAGAGGATAATAGGGATATAAGGATTACATCACCGAAAAATACGGTCTCCTGCGTTACCTCCTTATTTTCTTCCCTTCTCTTCTTCTTCTTCTCTTATTTTTTCTTCTGCAGCACCTTCACGTGATTCCTGGAGTGGAAGTCCTCCCACGTAGTTAAGCACCAAGCAGCAGCCCTTCCTTCTCTTCCCCTAGCAATCCATGCTCCTAGAAAAAAGAAATACCTGCTATATGCTTCTCATCTTTTTCCATACGGCTGCTCCTTAAAATAGAGAAAACCAAAAAAGGAAGGCGGCTACTCCTTTTATAAAAAGAGAGAACAAACCCTGGTGAAAAAGGAGTAGCGCTCCCTTTTGCCCTAATGGGCTGAATAGGTGGGCCATGGGCCCAACAACCTCCCCCTTCAGCCCATAAGGGAGGCTGTCTCATGCTTCCTTAGTGTGAAATCATGCCGACCAGCTGTCGGCATATCTCTTGCCTTTTTTTTGATAAGGTCTTTGTCAACATGTCTGCCCCATTTTCATCTGTGTGAATTTTCTGAAGCTGTAACTACTTCTCTTCAAACACATTTCGAATCCAGTGGTATCTCACATCTATATGCTTTGACTTGAAATGAAAAGTTGGGTTCTTGCACAAGTGGATGGCGCTCTGGCTGTCACAATGTACCACATAATTTTTCTGTTTCAATCCCAATTCATGTAAGAATTCTTTCATCCACAGCATCTCCTTACAGACCTCGGTAGCAGCAATATATTCTGCCTCTGTGGTAGAGAGAGCTACACACCTTTGCAATCTGGATTGCCATGACACAACTCCCCCTGCAAAAGTAAGTATGAAACCTGATGTGGACTTCCTTGTATCAATATCTCTCGCCATATCTGCATCTGTGTAACCAATCAGCACAGCTGGACCACCCCCAAAGCTTAAACAAACTTTGGAGCTTTCTCTGAGATATCTGAAGATCCACTTCACTGCTGCCCAATGCTCTTTCCCTGGATTTGCAAGAAATCTGCTAGCAACACCCACTGCATATGCGATGTCTGGCCTCGTACATACCATCGCGTACATCAAACTTTCTACTGCTGAAGCGTAAGGAACCTTCTTCATTTTCTCCTTCTCCTCATCACTTGAAGGACTTTGCTCTGAGCACAACCTGAAGTGACCTGCAAGAGGAGAACCAACTAGCTTTGCATTGATCATACTGAACCTATCCAATACCTTCTCAATGTACTTTTCCTGTGACAACCATATTTTCTTGATTCTTCTATCACGGGAAATCTGCATACCCAGTATTTGCTTTGCTGGTCCCATATCCTTCATTTCAAATGAATTGCTCAGCTCCTTCTTCAACCTGTCAATCATAGATATATCTTTCCTAAGAATAAGCATGTCATCAACATAAAGTAGGAGTATGACAAAATCCTCACTAAACCATTTGATATACACATAATGATCTGAAGCCATTCTTTTGTATCCATTTTCAGCCATAAATGAATCAAATTTCTTGTACCACTGCCTTGGAGCTTGCTTCAGCCCATATAAGCTTTTTTTCAATCTACAGACAAGATTTTCTTTACCTTTGACTTTGAAGCCTTCTGGTTGCTCCATATAGATTTCCTCCTCCAAATCACCATGAAGAAAAGCTGTCTTCACATCTAACTGCTCAACCTCCAAGTCTAGACTAGAAGCAATACCTAGAGCAACATGAATTGAAGACATTTTAACAACAGGAGAAAAAATCTCTTCAAAGTCAATACCTTTCTTTTGACCAAAGCCTTTCACAACCAATCTGGCCTTGTACTTTGGTTGAGAACAATGTTGTTGAGTCTTTAACCTGAAAACCCACTTTTCTTTTAAGCCTTCCTTCCTCTTAGTAGTTCCATTAAATCATATGTGTGGTTCTTCTGTAAGGCATCCATTTCTTCCAGCATACCTACTAACCACTCCTTTTTCTGCTCACTTTCAACTGCCTCCTGGTAACATTCTGGTTCACCTGCATCAGTAAGCATTATATATTCATCTGTAGAATACCTTTTGGAAGGTTGATGTTGTCTGATAGATCTTCTCAGCTGAGGCTCTGTAGGAGGTTGCTCCTGATCTTCTTTCTGCTCAACATGTCCTACAGGTGAGTTAATACCTGCTCCTGCACTATTTTCTTGCACATCTCCCCTATCACCCTGATTTACTAGAGGAGTAACTGGATCACAGTCTGTTAATCCTCCTGCAGAAGACTTGACTGACACCTCCTTCTTGAAGTCTTGAAGGGTTTGATCTTCAAAAAATACCACATCTCTGCTTCTGAATACCTTCTGCTTTTCTGGATCCCAAAGTCTATAACCAAACTCATCATGTGAGTAACCAAGCAAAGCACATTCTTTTGTCTTACCATCCAGCTTGGACCTCTCAATGTCTGGAATATGTGCAAATGCACGACAACCAAACACTCTCAAGTGCTTATAAGAGACATCTTTTTCTGACCATACACGCTCTGCAACATCACCATCTAGAGCTGTACATGGTGACAAGTTTATTACATCAACCACTGTCTTCAATGCCTCATCCCAAAATCTTTTAGGTAACTTGAACTGTGAAAGCATACATCTGATCTTTTCCATGATGGTGCGGTTCATTCTCTCTGCAATTGCATTATGCTGAGGAGTACCAGGAACTGTCATCTCATGTTGAATGCCATGTGATCTGCAATAATTATCAAATAACCCTGTGTACTCACCACCATTATCTGACCTTATACATTTCAGTTTCTTTCCTGTCTCTCTTTCAACTCTGACATGAAACTCTTTGAAGACATTAATAACCTGATCTTTAGTCTTCAAACCATAGACCCAAACTTTTCTGGAAAAATCATCTATAAAAGTGACAAAATAAAGTGCACCACTGATGCCTGAAATATTAACTGATCCACTAGGAGTTTTTGTCCTCAGAGGACCACAAACATCTGTATAGATACGATCCAAAACATGCATTTTTCTAGATAAAGCAGGACTAGCAAAAGAAACTCTATGTTGCTTGCCAACCAAACAATCAACACATGGGTTCAGATGTACACCTTTGAAGTCTGGTAGAACTTCTCCCTTGGAAAGAACTTGCAGCCCCTTCTCACTCATGTGTCCCAGTCATTTATGCCACAACTCCATGCTGAAGTCGTTCTCTGTAACATTCAATTGTTCACCATAAGCTTTAGCCTGCAACCTGTATAAAGTGTGACATTTCTTCCCACTGGCTACAACAAGTGAACCTTTACTGAGCTTCCATTGCCCTTTATAAAATCTGCTATCAAAATCTTCATCATCAAGTCTTCCAACTGAGATTAAATTTAGCCTCAAGTTAGCTACATGCCTTACATCCTTGAGCACCAACTTACAGCCAAGATTGGTCTTCATGTGGATGTCACCCATGCCAATGATATCTGCTGTGCCTTGATTTCCCATCTTGACAACACCAAAATTTTCAGTCTTATATGTAGAAAAAAACTCCCTCCGTGGTGTAGCATGATAAGAAGCACCTGTGTCAATCACCCACTATGATTCTGACACTCACATGAGAAGATGCCATCAGAAGTAGACAAAATCAAATAATCATCACTCTGCATAGTAGCTGTGATATTCTCCTTTGACTCTGTATCCTCCACTTCTTTTCCCTTTTTCTTACTCTTCTTAGGCTTCTTACACTGATTCTTGTAGTGCCCTTTCTCACCACAGTTATAGCAAGTAATATCTTTTCTTGACCTTGATTTGCTTCTACCCTTGTATGAATTGTCTCTATTTCTAGACTTTGACTGTCCTCTATTCTCTGAGACAAGTGCCTGTGAATTAATCTGAGAAGTTGCTGAATTTTTTCTTCTTAACTCCTCATTCAACAAACTGCCTATTACTTGACTCATGGTGATAACACCGTCTGGTGCAGAATTACTGAGGGAAACTATCAGTGTCTCCCAACTTTCTGGCAATGAACTGAGAAGTAACAATGCCTGCAACTCATCATCAAGAGACATTTTCATAGAGGATAACTGGTTATTAATACTCTGCATTTCATTCAAATGCTCAGCAATAGAAGCACCCTCTTTATATTTCAGATTCACTAGTTTTTTGATCAAGAAAGCCTTGTTGCCAGCTGTTTTTCTCTCATATAGACTTTCTAACTTTTTCCAAAGAGAGTTTGCAGAAGTCTCAGTGGAAACATGGTGAAAGACACTATCATCCAACCATTGCCGAATAAAACCGACTGCCTTCCGATCTAACATGATCCAAGCATCGTCTGTCACTATAGCGGGCTTTGCTTTGACCCCTTCTAAAGGTCCATATAGATCCTTGCAATATAAGAGGTCCTTCATCCTTGGTTTCCATATCATCTAATTATTTTCGTTCAGACTGATCATACGGGAAACATTACCGGCCTCCATGCTCGCACACACAAAAAAAATTCACAGGCTCTGATACCAGTTGATGGGAAAGAATCCGTGTACGAGCAAATACTAGCAGACCGTAATACGCAGCGGAATAATAAATAAAATGCGCAAACCACACAATCACAGAAATACCAAGATTTACGTGGAAAATCCATTCAAGATAAAGGAAAAAAAAACCACAGGCAAGCCAGAGAAGAAGATCCACTATAAAATAATAAATATCCAAGTCTCAAAGTCCCTTGCCAGAACTTGAGAAACAATCACAAGAGAATAATAGGGATATAAGGATTACATCACCGAAAAATACGGTCTCCTGCGTTACCTCCTTATTTTCTTCCCTTCTCTTCTTCTTCTTCTCTTATTTTTTCTTCTGCAGCACCTTCACGTGATTCCTGGAGTGGAAGTCCTTCCACGTAGTTAAGCACCAAGCAGCAGCCCTTCCTTCTCTTCCCCTAGCAATCCATGCTCCTAGAAAAAAGAAATACCTGCTATATGCTTCTCATCTTTTTCCATACGGCTGCTCCTTAAAATAGAGAAAACCAAAAAAGGAAGGCGGCTACTCCTTTTATAAAAGAGAGAGAACAAACCCTGGTGGAAAAAGGAGTAGCGCTCCCTTTTGCCCTAATGGGCTGAATAGGTGGGCCATGGGCCCAACATGTTCCCTGCGAAAGGACTGTCTTGCAGGTCCATTCGAGTGGAATGTCGATACCCAGATCCATGGTAGACTGTGCCCGAGTTGAAGAACAGATTTTTACGGCAACAGATATAGCATAACAACTAGACAAATGTTACCATCAAAATCAAAAGGAAAAAAGAATCCTTTTGTTTTTTTTCCCTGACCAACAGGATTACCTTGTTCTAGTGTTTCTTGAGTTTGAAGCACAGCAGCATTATTCTGCATCACTTGCTGCATGTTGAGGCAAATTTTTGAATTTGGCAGTGAACCAATCGAGTTCTTAATTTATCCAGCCAGGCAGTGGTCCTTTCTCTAGCTTCCTTTCCAAGAGGCTTCTGTTTTCTCCTACAATGTTCCATAATTGATACTTGGTATATTATGATGATTTTGCACATTGGAAGGTTTTATATTACATTAAAAAAAAATTGTAAAGAAAACCTGGCTTGCACATTTATGCAACCCTGTCAAGAGGAGAATTTGCACTGAGCCAGTTTGGAAAATGAACAGACGCACAAGTCTGGATCATCACCCTTGATATGAACTACTAGAAAAACAAAAATCAAGGCCGGAAAGTGCAAATATCACACATATATTAGAAACAATTGCAAGAAATAACTGAAATAGAAACAATTGCAAGAAATAATTGAATTATTCATATGATGGGAGAGTGTAATATATAAATTCATACTTAAGTCATCAATGTGCCTAAAATATATTTCAATTACCAATGCAAAAATATCCAAATATCCAAAAAGTCATACAATGTTTTCCAAGTCCATATTCATATCCAACAAATTACAAATGTTCTAGTTTGACAACGGTACATCTCCATGATCCATCATTCAAGCATCTTCAACATGCATCAATAAAGAAATGGAATATTAACTTTTAGAAAAACTTGACCTACATTATTTGTATTAACTTAATTGGCACAGTGTCTAAAGGAGAAGGTAAGAGCTTACTAAACTTTCCAGAGTTTGAACGACTCATTACACATAATATAGATAACTGTGAACCAAAATTCTAGATCAATGATCCAATTGATTTCATTTATAAATACCATCGAAAGTTGTGATGAATTTGGCCACTAAAATTCTAGATCTTTCTAGTTCATTCAAATAGGCTTAGTATTTCCTATGCAAGCATATTAAACCAAAAATCCATTTCACTCCAACAATTTAAGAATGTAATGCCAAATTACTAAGAAATAGCAAAGATTACGAGTGATAAAGAAAAATGTTTTTAACTCTAGTAAATGAACAAGTGCAACATTCATTACCATAGGCATTCAGTTGTTCAAGATCATGCCGATCCCTGGAAGTTCATGTCAGGAAATGACCATCATCAGAGAAGTGGAACAGATCTGAAAAAAACATTAAACTAAGGCAATGTACAAGCCAAACCTTTTCATTTTTCCCTACTCCACAAATATTTTCAAGATCCCAAGAAAAGCAACTTCATCTATTATGATAACAGTGAAATAGAATTGCCACAGTTTCTAAGAGGAGCATAGAAATAGTTAAATGTGCAAGGAGAGTTGCTGAGGACTAACAACAAACAACCACTGCATCAATTTGTGAAAAGCCTATTTCTATTACCAGACTCGCAGAACTTTTTGTTTTAAGAGAAAGAGAGAGAGAGCTTCTTTGGATCGTTACAAAGCAATTAACACCACCAAAATTACAATTCACATTATATCAACTTCTTATATATGTTCAAGACCACAATCAACTTCTAATGGTACAAATTCATTTTTTGGGACTAAAGCACATGTTAATGTGGCAAGTTGAGCATTTTATTTTCAGTAGTTGTAAGCAAGAACCACTTGGGACTTTCTCAGTCCAGGTTGAATTCCTTCCCGTCCTGAGAAGTCCAAGAACCAGAAAGCACCGGTTTTAGTTCACAAATTCGACGCCAAGGGTCCCAAACAACAGCGTCATGATTTCGGAACACAATAACAATGCCCTAGCTCCCAAAACCTAGATTAAAAAGGGAAAAAAAGAACAACAATAACCACTAAATTGATAATAGAATTACTTAATCATGGAAATTTCTCATAGGAACGTTACTATTAGTTGCCAAAACCACAGAATTTGAACGCGACCTTCTATCGCGTTGCTCCAATTGAGTTTCTTGCTCCACGCAATCTTTATTAAGATTGTTCTTATCATTCCCCCAGACCGATGCATGATTCAGATAATTGCGACACAACTACGTACCCTTAGAATAAATCCTAAAAAGCATATAAAGCCTATTAAAACCCATCATTAATAGTATAACATCAATGCAATAATATCAAAAGAAACTATATCTCATGTCGATATAGACTAACTGAATGATCAAAATGATTATCAAATGCAACTAGCTAATCTAACCTCACTCTTCATCGATCCAAAAGTCTAGTATGATATCCACATTCTCAATATCTGAACCAAACAAGATAAAAGGGATATAAGCTAAAAAGCCTAGTAGAAATACTTACATATATTTATGAATATCTAGAAAATATAAATAAAAGTATGTCTAAGATGGTCTAAGATTCAAACCCCAATCGCTATTAATCCACAATATCCAGTATAATTCATCATAAATCTCAATCGGCACGAATCTCAAATCATCAATCTTTACTATCAATTCTATTTACTCTTCAAATAATAAATCACCTGCAATGATCATCGTGCATAATTTAATCCTCAAGACTGATATGATTAAAATTATCATTACACCCTTACTATTCCACTTTAATTACTACCTAGTCTAAGCTTAAGTGAACTTAATCAAGGTTAATCAATGCTTAAATAAATTAATAATCCTCCAATCTATGTACAAACCCTTCTAATGAGCATTGCTTGGACATGCATTAGCTTAATTAGATCTTTTGCAGCTCAATTAGATTACTAGATCCCTAATTAGGGTTTAATTGAACTAAACCCATCATAAATTGATTCAAACCACATAAATTAATCTTAACTCGACACTTTGGTTCACTGATTGAACCTAATTTAAGAGTCTGGTTCATTTATTGAATTGAATTGGGTCCTGGTTCATTGAATTTGGGCTGAATTAAAGTTCTGGTTCAATGAACTGAACCTAACACTGGTTCTGGTTCAATGTAGTTCAGGTATCAATATTGAGTCAAGTCTAGTTCAACATTTCATGGTTCAGGTTATCTGAATGGGTCTAGGTTAATCTGAATTGGATTGGTCCATATGGTTCTTGATGACGCCCGATCACCGGTCTTGAACGTCGGGAGAAGAGAGCTGCTTAATCCACGAATCCACGCCTGATCGGATGGCCTGCGAAAAAGTTTCAAGACCGGACGGGTGCTCCGGTGGGGACCCTCCGACGCTCAAGTCAACAACCGGGGTCACAGCTGAGGGAGAGCTCAGACGAGCTCTTCTTTGGGATGAGAAGAGTCCACCGAAAGGGGGAATCCTTATCTGGGTATCAGGATAGCGAGCTTATGAGTTTGTGTACCTTGTTTCTGAGTGGACTTACTCTTTTTTAGGGGGTTGACACCTGCACAACCACGTGGAGTTCCGTGAGAAGGGAATGTCCATGGGGTTTGTGGGGGTTACGTGAATCTGGGCCGGTTGGTGGGTCCTGTCCCATCGGAGAGGGAAAACGGCGGTTGGTGAGACACGTCCCATCAGTCAGTGGAGCTGGCGGGTAGATAGGTCTGGTCCCATCAATGGAGTGGCCAGTGGGTAGTTGGACCTGGTTGTGTCAGACGGCGCGGGTCAGGAGGATGGCGGCTTGAACAGCTAGGACCGTCCTGGGCCAACTTGGGAAAGTCGGGACTGGTCGGGACTACCTTGACTTTCCTGAGGGCACCGAGGCCGAGCAGGGCCGACTCGGCCGACCTGGAGATGCCGGGACGGGGCCGACCAGGGATGGTAGGGGCCGACTCGGCCGGCTTGGAGATGCCGGGACCGAGCGGGGCCGACTTGGGAAAGTTGGAGCTGACTCGGCTGACTGGGAGATGTTGGGGCCGAGTGAGGCCGACTTGGGGAAATCGGGGCCGGCTCGGCCGGCTTGGAGATGCCAGGGCCGAGCAGGGCTGACTTGGAGAAGTCGGGGCCGGCTCAGCTGACTGGGAGGTGCCGGGGCCGAGCGGAGCCGACATGGAGAAGTCGGGGCCGGCTTGGCCGACTTGGAGATGCCAGGGCCGAGCGGAGCCGACTGGGAGGTGCCGGGGCCGAGCGGGGCCGACTTGGTAAAGTCGGGGCCGCCTCGGCCGATTTAAAGATGCCGGGGCCGAGCGGGGCCGACTTGGAGAAGTCGGGGTCGGCTCAACTGACTGGGAGGTGCCAGGACCGAGCGGGGCCGACTTGGGGAAGTCGGGGCCGGCTCGGCCGACATGGAGAAGCCGGGGCCGAGCAGGGCCGACTTGGAGAAGTCGGGGCTGGCTCGGCCAACTGGGAGGTGTCGGGACCGAGCGGGGCCAACTTGGGAAAGTCGGGGTCGGCTCGGCCGACTTGGAGATGCCGGGGCCGAGCGGGGCTGACTTGGAGAAGTCGGGGCCAGCTCGGCCGACCGGGAGGTGCCGAGGCCAAGGGGGCCGACTTGGGGAAGTCGGGGCCGGCTCGGCCGACTTGGAGATGCCGGGGCCAAGCGGGGCCGACTTGGGGAAGTCGAGGCCGGCTCGGCCGACTTGAAGATTCCGGGACCGAGCGGGGCCGACTTGAAGAAGTCAGGGCCAGCTCGACCGACTAGGAGGTGCCGGGACCGAGCAGGGCCAACTTGGAGAAGTCGGGGCTGGCTCGACCGACTTGGAAATGCTGGGGTCGACTTGGAGAAGTTAGGGCTGGCTCAGCCAACTGAGAGGTGCCGGGGCCAAGCGGGGCCAACTTGAGGAAGTCAAGGCCGGTTCGGCCGGCTTGGAGATGCCGGAGCGGGGCCACCTTAAGCTTTTGATTTTGCCATAATTGCCCTCGTGGCTACGTCAGCCACATCAGATGCCCCCCGCCCCTGAGCGCGAAGGGCCTGTTGAGATAATGCAGAATTGAGTATCCCACGTTCTCCTATTTTGCAGTTGGATAACACAGAGTCCCACGTTCTCCTACTTAGACCAAGTCACTCTACGTGTCCCATGTTTATCTGATCGTGGGTTTTATGTGTCCTATGTTTATCTGTTCGTGGGTTTTATGTGTCCCATGTTTATCTGTACGTGGGCTAATTAGTTTCGCATGTTATTAGATAGTGGGTAACGTGCCTCTAATTTCTTGCTACACGATGTTTCTTTCATCTCTATTTAAACCTCTGTAAATGAAATCATTCGAGATAATGAAGTGCAAGTTTATCCTTTTATTTTTTTTTTACCTTCTCCCAAAATTATCCTTAGAAATTTATTTTCCTTCTCAACTTTCTAACCATCGTTGAGGAAGTCCCTACTTTCAAAATCTGTTAGTCCCGTATCTCTTCTTTTTATCAAGTGGTATCAGAGCCAATGGCATTCAACAACAATACCATCAACCCGGTGATTCCAATATTCAAAGGAGAAGGCTATGATTTTTGGAGCAAAAAGATGAAGACTCTTTTTATCTCACAAGATTTATGAGAATTGGTGGAGAAAGGCCTACCAGAGGAAGGAGCATTAAAGCCAGAGAATATAAAAAAGGATGCCAAAGCTTTCTTCTTCATTCAACAGGCCATTGGTGATGCAATTTTTCCTCGAATTTCAGCAGCTACAACCTCTAAAGATGCTTGGGATTTGTTGCAAGAAGAATATCAAGGTAATATTAAGGTATTAACCGTCAAACTCCAAACTCTTCGTCGAAAATTTGAGACATTAAGCATGAAAGATGATGATTCTTTAGATCAGTTTTTTTCCAAAGTTCTAGAAATTGTTAATCAAATGAGAATTTATGGTGAAGATTTATCTAATCAAAGAGTTGTTGAAAAAATATTACGAAGTTTGTCAGTTAAGTATGATCATATTGTAGCTGCTATAGAAGAATCCAAGGATCTAACCAAACTTTCAGTTAGTGCATTACTTGGCTCTCTTCAGTCACATGATGACAGATTGAAAAGGTCCAATGAAAGTATAGTGGAAAAAGCCTTTCATTCTAAGGTGAATGCTCCAAAGGAAAGCATCAATCAGCATTGTACACCAAGAAATAGAGGAGGTTCTTTTCGAGGCAGAAGAGGTGGAGGACGTCTTGGTAAAGTTTATCAGAATCGCAATGAAGGTAACAGCCAAGGTGATAATTTTAAACCTTTTCAGTGTAATTATTGCAAGAGATATGGTCATATTGAAAGGTTTTGTCGGATAAAGGAAAGTAATGAAAAGGGTGAAATCTCTAAGCCTTTTCTTTGTCATTTTTGCAAAAAGTATGGCCACATTGAGCGTTTTTGTAGATTGAAAGAAAAACATGCAAATTTTGCAAAGAACATGAAAAGGGGTCAAATGAAAATTTATTTCTTGCATGCTTTACTGTAAAAGAATGTCCTAAAGAAGTTTGGTACATTGATAGTGGATGCAGCAATCATATGACAGGTTGTGCAGAGATCTTTTCTTATTTGGACAAATCTGTTACTACAAAGGTAAAAATGGGTGATGGTAATGTTCGAGAAGCTCATGGGAAAGGTACTGTGAAACTTGATTTCTATGGCTTGAAATCAATTGAAAATGTTTTATATGTTCCTGACTTGAAGTCTAATTTGTTGAGTGTTGGGCAATTTTTGACTGAAGGTTATTCACTTGTTTTTGAAGATTTAAGATGCCGTGTTTATGATAATTCTAAGAGTTCACTTATTATTGAGATACCTATGATTGAAAATAAACTTTTCTATCTAAGTCTTGATCATGCCTTGAATGTCTCATTAGCAAATGATAATGTGTTATGGCATCATAGATATGGACATTTGGGTTATCACAATTTGGAGCTTTTATCAAAAAGGAATATGGTGTATGGATTGCCTAGAATTATGAAGAATGATCATATATGTGAGAGTTGTGTGCTTGGAAAGCATCACAGAGATGTTTTTCCAAAAGGAAAGGCTTGGCGGGCCTCAAAACCACTTGAACTGGTGCATGTAGATTTATGCGGATCAATGCAATCTCCATCCTTAGACAATAGCAAGTATTTTATTGTTTTTGTTGATGATTTTAGCAGAATCACATGGGTATATTTTGTTAAAGAAAAGTCAGATAGCTTCTCTGTATTCAAAAGGTTTAAATGCTTTGTTGAAAAGAATAGTGGCCATGCATTAAAGGTATTGCGAACCGATAGGGGTGGAGAATTTCTTTCAAAAGAATTCATTCTTTTTTGTGAAGATAATGGCATTCACAGGCAATTGACTGCAAGCTTCACACCACAACAAAATGGAGTAGCAGAACGAAAGAATAGGAGTCTTGTTGAGATGGCAAAAGCATGGTTAAAGCAAAAGGGCTTCCTAACAATTTCTGGGCCGAAGCAGTTCATACCGCTGCCTATATACTCAATCGTAGCCCCACATCTTCACTTCAAGGCATAACACCATTTGAAGCTTGGCATGGATGGAGACCAAAGGTAACTCATTTTAGAGTATTCGGGTGTCTTGCTTATGTTCACATTCCATCTCAAAAAAGGAAAAAATTAGATGATAACAGCATGAAATGCATTTTTATTGGTTATAGTATTGAAAGCAAGGCTTATCGGTTTTATAATCCTATAACTCAAAGGCTTGTTGTTAGCCGGGATGTGATATTTGATGAGCAGAATGCATGGAATTGGAATGAATTACAAAATACAGCAATAGGTGGAGCTCAAGTTGAAGAAACATCAGTGGCCTTTGATGATGAAAGTGAAGATTTAACTGATCCAAATCAATCTTCACCAAGGTCAACACCTGTGCAGTCTACACTTGTGAGTTCTCCTTATTTATCATCTTCTGAATCTCCTCCAAGAAAGATAAAATCCTTGATTGATATATATGAAAGATGTCAGTTTACTTCTATTGATGAACCAAGTTGTTTTGAAGAAGCAATAAAGCACAAAGAATGGTGCAAAGCTATGGATGATGAAATTTCAGCCTTAATAAAAAATGGTACTTGGGAGCTCATGGATCTACCACCTAACCATGAAGCTATTGGTTTAAAATGGATATACAAAATCAAATACAAAGCAGATGGATCAATCCAAAAATTTAAAGCAAGGATTGTTGCAAAGGGCTATATGCAGCAAGAAGGTATTGATTTTGCAGAAACATATGCTCCAGTAGCTAGATTTGATACAATTAGAACAGTTTTATCTATAGCTGCTTATTATCAATGGAATGTTTTTCAACTTGATGTCAAATCAGCCTTTTGAATGGTTTTTTGGATGAAGAAGTATATGTGCAGCAACCACAGGGCTATGAAGTTGTTAATGAAGAAAAGAAGGTGTATCGATTACGGAAGGCACTTTATGAACTTAAACAGGCACCTAGAGCATAGTATGAAAGGATTGATCAGCACTTTGTACAGAATGGCTTTCAAAGGAGCAAAAGCAAGCCCACCTTATATGTCAAGTCAAAAGGTACAAATATTCTTATGGTTTGTTTATATGTTGATGACTTGGTATATACCGGCAGTAGTGATGAACTGATTGCAGAATTTAAAAATAGTATGATTAAAAATTTTGAGATGTCAGATCTTGGCTTGATGAATTACTTTCTTGGTTTGGAAGTAAAACAATTTGGTGATGAAATTTTTGTCTCTCAAGAGAAGTATGTAAAAGATCTTCTTCAGAAATTTGCAATGTCTGATTGCAAGCCAATGAAGACTCCAATAAACACTTGTGAGAAATTTAGCCAAAATGATGGAGAAGAGCAGATTGATGCATATATGTACAAGAGTCTAATTGGAAGTTTGCTATATCTCTCACAAATACTCGTCCATACATTATGTATGCAACAAGTTTGCTATCAAGGTTCATGCAAAGTCCAAGCAAAATTCATCTTGTGGCAGCAAAAAGAGTGTTGAGATACTTAAAAGGAACTATTACCTATGGTATTTCATACACTAATGCTAATAATTTATCTTTGTGTGGTTTTTCTGATAGTGATTGGGCAGGTTCAGTTGATGATCGAAAAAGCACTTATGGTTACATCTTCACCCTTGGATCTGGAGCAATATCTTGGAGTTCAAAGAAACAAAGTACTATAGCACTATCATCATCTGAAGCTGAGTACGTAGCTGTTACTGCTGCAGCTTGTCATGCTATCTGGTTGCGTAGAGTATTGGAGGATTTAAAACTATCACAAAAGGGCCCAACTACTATCAACTGTGACAATCAATCCACAATTGCAATGACAAAGAATCCAGTGTTTCATCAGCGGACAAAGCACATTGAACTTCGGCATCATTTTGTTCGTGAACTAGTGACTAATGGAAGTATTGAACTGCAATTTTGCAACACCAAAGAACAATTAGCAGATATCTTCACAAAAGCATTGCCATTGGAAAGCTTTTTATATTTAAGAGAAAAATTGGGAGTATCTGCATTAAGGGGGAGTGTTGAGATAATGCAGAATTGAGTATCCCACGTTCTCCTATTTTGCAGTTGGATAACACAGAGTCCCACGTTCTCCTACTTAGACCAAGTCACTCTACGTGTCCCATGTTTATCTGATCGTGGGTTTTATGTGTCCCATGTTTATCTGTTCGTGGGTTTTATGTGTCCCATGTTTATCTGTACGTGGGCTAATTAGTTTCGCACGTTATTAGATAGTGGGTAACGTGCCTCTAATTTCTTGCTACACGATGTTTCTTTCATCTCTATTTAAACCTCTGTAAATGACATCATTCGAGATAATGAAGTGCAAGTTTATCCTTTTATTTTTTTTTTGCCTTCTCCCAAAATTATCCTTAGCAATTTTATTTTCCTTCTCAACTTTCTAACCATCGTTGAGGAAGTCCCTACTTTCAAAATCTGTTAGTCCCGTATCTCTTCTTTTTATCAGGGCCACGCGCCTGCTGCCCTTTGGGCGAGAGGGGCGCGAAAATTCAAAAAATGATTACTCTCTAGTGCGCTTTTAATAGCTTGGTGAGCTGGCACGTGTCTCGAGGCAGTGTCGCTTCGCAGATCATCCATAATCATGCGGTAGGTGGAGGCTGATGTCGACGCCGGATGCCATGAGGAAAGCGTCCATCGGGGGATGGAAAAAGGTGGAGGTTATTATTGTTTCTCCGTTTTTTATGCCCTGCGATTGGTCGGGGATCACGCTCCCCGGGGTGAATCGAGGCGGCACATCTCGGGCACTGGCGAGATTTCTGGTGGACAGCTTGTGGCGCAATAGAAGAGCGCCACGTGGCGGGGCCTTGATTACCGTCGTTCGGAAATGGGGGTATAAAAGCACCCCAAGAGCTTGGGGAAAGTTTTTACATTGCCATTGCTTTCTTCTAGCTTTCCCTCTCCTGAGCTCTTCTGCAACTTGAGCCCTTCTGCCCTCGAGTTCCTTTCGATTCCCAGGTTAGTCTTATCCTTTGTCTCACCCCATGGACCGCCATGCTATTAGGGAGGGTAAGAGGCCCATTGTAGAGTCTTCCCATTCCGACAGTGAAGGCCAAACCCCTTCAGTTAGACAGGTGCCCCGGCCTGTGGGTGGCGTTACCATCTGCGATCGACCAAAGGTGACCGGACTTCCATCTATCCCAGCCTCCCCTATTAGGGCAGTTCTTGTGTCCTCCCGCCGTCCGGGACAACCTCTGGCGGTGAGTTTTGATCCGGCAGGTCCATCAGGAGTGGCCTCAACCGTGACCCCCCAAGACGTAGAGGCTATTAGGGCTAAGTATATGGTCCTCAGCTTCATCCACCTGTCCGCGCTGGGGCCCAAAGATAGAGTGACCTCCGCCCACCCCGGTCGGGTCGCTCTATACGAGGAGTTCTTTCGGTATGGACTGCGCCTCCCTTTTCATCCTTTTTTCTTGAATCTCTTAGATAGGTATAGATTAGCGCCGGCGAAGTTGACTCTGAATTCGATTTGGATTATCTGCACTTTTATCATTCTTTGCTACTTCCAGGAGGCCTGATCAGGGTTATCGCTGTTTCGGGCTTTCTATAAGCTCTGCCGCCAAGGTGAGAGGACCTGGTGGGCATTCACCGCCAGGCCGGGTAGGGCCTTTCCCCTAGGTCTCCCGTCTAAAATTAGGGGGTGGAAGCCTCGATTCCTCTTTGCCCACGTCGATGGGGTGAGGGCCAACTGGAGGGAGCCGGATACCAGCTCCAACGATAACTCCACCGTGGGAGAAAGGGATAGGGAGCTCTTCATCCAATTGTCCAACTGCCAAATCCCTAGCTACCAGGAACTCCTGTCCGAGGAGAACCTAATAGAGGCCGAGTTGGCCCCGGCGGTCGGTGAGCACGATGTCCGATTCCTTCTGTCTCGACCGGAAGATTATTGTACGTTGTTGCTAACATTCCTTATTTTTGGGCGCAGCGATGAAGTTTCCCGCCAGCGCGTTTGAAGCCACCTTGAAGCAAAAGAGGCCGGCGACTGGGAAAACGTCAAGGCCGGCGAAGAAAGCTCGAAGGAAGGAGCCGGCCGAGCCGGCTCAAACCGCTAAAGTCCCCAAGGCTCCAGCGCCTGCAGAGGAGCTGGCTGAGGAAATGCCGGTTGGAGAAGTGGTCCCGGGGCTGGCCGGGATCAAAATAGAGGAAGGAGAGACTCTGGTCATTACCAAAGCCGCCGTGGTGATTGTGGATCTTGAAGAGGAAGCCTCCACCGCCGCCGATGTGCCCGAGGCGGGGCAGGTTACATCTATTGTCAGCCCTCTGGCTGCCACCGAGCCGGAGACGGAGAGTGCTCCCCCAACTGCCAGAGAGGGGGAGTTAATCGCAAGAAGGTCCAAGGCTAGGATGGAGGCGACCAAGAAGTAGAGGGATGAGCCATGAAGCTCATCCCAACAATCAGTGCGCCACCCGACTCACCCTTGGGCTAAAGGGCAGCAGGAGAAGACGGCGCGGCCAGCACCCGTACTTGGCTCGATGACAGACGCTGGGTGGGCTGCCTGTCTCTTGTCGAAGTACGGATTGCCGAGTCCGAGGAGGAGACGCGGGGGTTGAGCCACTCCGCGCTCCTATATATGGTGATGGTCTTCGTTGTCCAGGTAATCCTTTGAGTTCCTTCGTTTTCGGACGTGTCTTCCGATGTCTCAGTCTTCTGTGGCTAACATATTCTTCTACCGCAGATGGCCAACGGTGCAATAGCCCTTCGTGAGGCGATGTCTCATTCAGCGGACGCGCTCATAAAGTCCATGGCGCGGATAAGAAGGAGAGCATGGTGCAATTCCAGATTCTTGCTCAACTTCACCACGAGGCCAAGGCCCGGGATGAGAATCTGGGTGGCCGAATAAGGGAGGCGGAATGCCGGGCCGAAGCTGAGAGTGGCCGGGCATCCGTGGCCGAGGCCAAATTGGAACTGGTCTCGGACAGACTGAAGGCCACCGCGAAGCAGAATGAGGAGCTGGTCCATCAGCTTCAATGCACCGAGAGGGAGGTCGGGGCGGCGCGAGATGAGGCTCGGGCCGCTGCGGAGAGAGCTGCCGCCACGGAGAAGGTGGCGGTCGAGGTAGGCCATGAGAAAGCCGGGGCCGCGGCTCACGCGGACGAGGCCAACACGCGAGCCGAGGAAGCTAAGGGGCGAGCCTGGGAGGCCAAGGCACAGGCTAAGGCGGTCATGGCTAGGGCGCAGAAGGCCGAGGCGCAAGCCAAGGAGGCCGAAGGTAGGGCTCAACGAGCTGAGACGCGAGCCCAGGAGGCCGATGCCAGGGTCCAGCAGGCTAAGGCCGGGGTGGGACAGGCCATAACCAACTATAAGTCCTCGCCGGAATTCGGGAAGGAGGTCCTCGAGGCCAGCCTCAATGCCTATGTTAAGGGCTTCGACATGTGCAAAACTAAGGTGTCCGCAGCTCTTAAGATTGAACCATGTCTAACAGAGTTTGATTCTTTCTTTCCGACACACCGTTATACTGCGGTGTTTCAGGAGGAGTCCATTGGGAGAGAATCTCATTCTCTCTTAAATATGTCACAAATTCATTGGAAAGGTATTCGCCTCCTCGATCTGATCGAAGGGTCTTAATATATTTTCCAGTTTATTTTTCTATTTCTTTATGATATAGTTTGAACATTTCAAACGACTCAAATTTATGTCTCATAAGATAGATATAACCAAACCTAGAAAGGTCGTCTATAAAAGTTATGAAGTAGTAATATCCACTTTTGGCACAAGTGCTCATTGGTCCACATACATCAGTATGTATTAGACTCAATAGCTCTTTGGCTCTTTCACCTTTTCCAATAAAAGATGACTTGGTCATTTTACCAAGAAGACATGATTCACAGGTAGTTAATGATTCACAATCATCAACTCGAAGGATGCCCTCCTGAGTTAACCTGTTTAATCTATTCTTATTGATATGACCCAGCCGATGGTGCCAAAGATAAATGTCTGTGACATCAGTTGTTCTAGGGCGCTTACTTGAATTGTACACTATATTCATAGGCTGTGATAATATATAAATGCCATTAGATAAATGCCCAGTCATTACAGTGACTCCATTCATAATGATATTCAAAGTAACATCCTTTATTGAAATTTCATAATAACTTTTGGCCAGAAGGCCTACAGAAATTACGTTCAACAAGAACGTTGGGAAAAAATGATAATCATTTAGTATAATGACATTTCTATTGAAAACTATTTCAAGAACTCCTAATGCCAGAACTGGAACTAATCTTCCATCGCCGACATTAAGGAATCTTTCATTGTCCTCAAATCTTCTGGTGACCTGTAGTCCCTGCATTGAATTGCAAATGTTAAAAGGACTCCCGATATCCAATACCCAGGTCTGATTATCATATACAGAAAAATTACAAGGTGTTATCATATAAATACCTTGTTGAGCAACATCTTGCTCCTTTTTCTTCTTTGGCCTGTTTTGATCAAGTGTGGCTATGTAAAGAGGACAGTTCCTCTTCCAGTGCCCTTGCATCTTGCAGTGAAAGCATTCAGCTTGACTTTTATCAACTTTCTTCTTCTGCATCTGACCCCTTATAGATGTCCTAGCATGTTGCACCTTTTTATTATTCTTTTTCTTCTTTCCTTTCCCAAAGGGTTTACGCCCTACCTTAGATCCTTCAACCATATTAACCAAACTCTTAGAGAGCTGGTTATCCTTCTCAAAGTTCTGTAACAACCCCAACAAACCATGGTAGTTGACTGCAGGCTTTGTCATTCGAAAATGAGTAAGGAAAGGTCGAAAGGATGGAGGCAAGGAATTCAGGATCGCATCTTTTCCCAATGGCTCATGTAAGGGAAAGCCGAGCTTGCTTAGGAGTTCTATCTTCTCGATCATATATAATACATGATCAGTGATAGGAGATTCATCCCTCATTCGAGAATTGAAAATTGCACAACTAGTCTTGTGCCTTTCAACATCGTCGGGTGTGCCGAAAGATTCATTCAACGATTGAATGATTTCTTCTGGCTGAGCATTCTCGAACCGGCGACCGAATTCATCGTTCATTGCTGCTAGCATGATACAACGCACTCTAGTTCTATCATTGAGCCACTTCTGATAAGTGTCTCTCTCAGAACTTTGGGTATTTGCATCAGGTGTCTTTGATGTAGGATTATTCAGAATATATAGAATCCTCTCATGCTCAAGGACGATCTTAAGTTTTTTTAACCAGTTATTGAAATTGAAACCATTCAACTTGTCACTATCCAATAGGGACCTTAATGATAAATTAGTGGTCATTTTCTGCATAAGGAAAAACTAAAGTTTATTAGTATATAAATTGATTCAGTCTAAAGACTTGGACTTTAGTCTAAAGATTCTTCCACTATTTTGTTCAAATTGGCAGCCTTTACATCCCAATTCGAAGAATTATTCTTAATTCTTTAGTGGGCACTAAGATCTACCTAAACTACATACATGCCCAAGTGAAGCTTGGCTAACCCATATGCATCTAAGAGTACGTTTAAAACCAATTGTTTCCCCAAACAATTCTTAGTGTTCAGTTTTGCCCCATATACCTCTTCAGCAGGCATGAAGTGCCTCCACTAAAAGTTCTGGTTAGGTCCAACCATTAAATGATTTAATCAGTGTAACCTATCAATAGACAATCAAGCCCGAGTAAAGCTCGGCTCACCTGACTGTTTACTTAATAGTTACACTGACTTATCATATAATGAATGATAATTCCAATGGTTGACAGGCACCTCCAATAATTATCAAGACATCGGACTCATTATTACCCACCTTAATGGGAGGCTATGATCTAGTTATCATATAACTATTTCATTTTAAGGATCTAATAATTTTAGAAGATTTTAATAATATGAAGATAAATTGACTAATCAAGTTCTTCCACTGAATCTATGAAATCGGTAGAATGAAACAAGATTAAGTCAGGTTAAGTGGCACCTAAATCAGTCAGACTGATTTTCTTACAGGCATGGGTCAACCCGAATTAGGTAAATGATCTGAATCATAAATGGTTCACCATATTGACCAGGTGAGTGAGATCGATGGGAGGGATATGCCATTAACTCATTAAAGACGCATCAATACGAGTAGCTCCCAATTAAAAACCATTTGATCGTTGATCTTAGAGCAACTTGCCAACCCACCTTGACATAATATGGTTAACCAATTCTGATTTGACCATCTAAGAGATTCATGCTCAACCACAGAGCCTAATCTACTTCCATTTGGTTTAATCAAAGAGAAGGACATGATCAACTACAACTATTGTTTGATTTAGAGCATTCTTAACCTAATCTAATTAGATTTGATCAAATACTCTTACAGTCCAGTTGATTTAAACCTTAGGGTCTAACCCTTTATGGACCCGATTTAGCTAACCAAAAGGATTAAATATATTTTATGTTTACATGTCATATATTTTAATCAAGCATCATATGTATTATGTTACTACTCATAATTCCTATATTTAGATCATATCTAAAGAGATTATGAATTAACATTTGACATTCAAATTAGATTCTCATAAATATTTGTATGTTTCATAACATAGACATCATGCCATCATATATCATATCTATATTTTATACTAAACATGCAAATATCATGTTTTATATAACATCAACATGTATCAAATATAAAACATATTTTGAGAGTGTGTGTAATCAGTGTTTTGAAGCCAAAGATTAATTTAAATTATTACGGTAATATGTCACAGAATACCTCATTGAATGGGTAATTTGGATTTTCAATCCATCTGTGACCGAATAGACCTAAGATTTGTTTTAGCCTTGATTACCCAATTAATAGGAGCATTAATTTATATGCAATAAATTAGATCAATACGAAACCATCGCTCTGATACCATTTGTAAAGAGAAACAATCCCCGAGCATACATATTTTAAAAAATTTGATAATAATTATCATTGCGGAATTTTAAAGATTACATACTAATCTATCTAACATGCATCAAGATCATATCTTTGCCTTGTATATAGGATCGATTGATCCAAAATATGCATATAAATAAAAATATCAAGATCATATCTTGATCTTCAAGATGACTAGTCATACTACTTATCTTGAAGCCTGCCTTAAGATCTAGGGATCAAATCGCTTACCTTAAGAACAGTAGGTAAATCCTTATTGCTTTGCAGCCGTTCAATCGTCCGACCTCTAGAATCGTCCATGCAAAGCCCCGAATGATCGGATTTCTGGGAGTGCTAGCTCGCGAAAAAATAGTTTTGCTGATCTTAAATCCTCCCACTTGAATCTTCCTCTAAGATCCACCACGCTTCCACTAACACCAAAATCACTAGGATTTTTTATTCTAACCTTTTTAGAATTACAATCCACGACATATCGTGTATTGTTGCTCTGTGTATTCTGGTGAGGGAATACCCTCTATTTATAGTCTCAATTTAGCCTTAAAATTGAATTCTGACATTAAGAATTTCATTGTTTGGTAAAAGCGAAGAGACGCCGAAGGCACATCGCTTGGTTTAATTCCGACATTCGGTGAAAACCAAAGAGACGTGGCTAAATTCGACGTTCGGTGAAAACCAAGAGTCGTGGCTAAATCCGACGTTCGGTGAAAATTAATGTTAGGCATTAAATTCTACATGAGAATTTAATCTCTCATGAGATGAGATTTTAGCCATCTCATCATATGAGATCCTTATGCGAGAGGTTTGGGTTCAGGTGATGGTTTAATCTGATCTGAATTTATTTGACTGAACCCACATAGATCATGGTCCAAGCCCAAATCAAATTTGGCTAGTCCTGAATCTATTTAAATCCAAATCAAGTCTAATTTCAAATCAATATTTGAAATTGACTAGTCCTTCTAATGGACTTAAACCAAATTGAATCTTATTCACTTATACTTAACCCAATTGAGATAATTTAATCAATCAAATTGATTAATTAAATCATATACGATTCTCAATGTTGATCAGCAAATAGATCATCCTAGGAAACTTCTATGTGTGTGACTCTCTAGGTTCGAACCTAAGCCGGTAGCATAGAAACAACTTTCTATACTAATCGATATGCCCATCTAGCAATGGAACCCGACATCCGGATAGGTCAAAGAGTTGCCGAGCAAACTCCAAGAACCCTAAGAAACAGTTACCGTATAATTCATCCTCTTGACCACAAATGCTAAGGATGACTTATGAGCCTGTCAACTTTAAATAGCAAATCCATAAAGTGATTTCAACTTTAGTGATCATGTGACTTTCACATGAAGTGCCTTGGCCAAGGTCTTACTAAATTGAAACACAATCATTTCTTCTTTTAACGGGATAGGTCAAATTCCATCTTGATCCATAACTGACTACCATAAGTACTTGACTGCACCTAGTAACCTTTCGTAGCTGGATTAGAAATCCAGGTGGTCCGGCACCTAAGTACAATGAGTTGCTTGTAAGCCACTGGTTGTGATCTTCAGGTCTGAATGATGCTTATACCTATATCTTCTCGGATTAACTCTTGATAGTAGAGTATCCGGAAATGAGTCACGTTCGGTGAAATGTACTCCTACACTTCCACCTGTATGTCATACTAGTGTCTCTACACTCCTTGGTTAAGAGGAAACCAATAAATATGATATACAACGTCCTATAATTGATAGTACTATGGCCCTGTCATAGTATATCATTTGGTCGCGAACCCTTTTAAGGACCTTCAAAGATAAATCCTTCTTTATCGTGAAGGAAGATCCTGAGGGCTTCATTACAATTAGGAGTATTAAGAAGATGTTCTTGTAATGAATAAACTGTCAAATAACTTTTATTAATATATCAATTTATATACAATTAGCACAATCATCAAATGATTGGCTTTAGGATACAATTCCCAACAAACTCCCACTTAGCCTAAAGCCACTCATTACAGTATCTAATACCCATCTTCAACTTATAGTTGTCAAACTCCTTGATGCTGAGTGCTTTAGTAAATGGGTCACCTAGGTTTTCCTTTCCATCAATCTTCTGAAGATTTATGTCACCTCGGTCTACAATATCTCGAATAAGATGAAACCGGCGCAGTATGTGCTTGGTGCGCTGATGTGCTCGTGGTTCCTTTGCTTGAGCTATGGCACCAGTGCTGTCACTGTACAACAGGACTGATCCATCTATGGAATGTATCACTCCAAGCTCGGAGATGAACTTTCGCAGCCACACAACTTCTTTCGTAGTATCTGATGCAGCGATGTACTCTGCCTCGCACACCGAATCTGCCACTGTATGTTGCTTAGAACTTTTCCAACAAACAGCTCCACCATTTAGGATAAACACGAAACCCAATACACTTTTGCTATCATCATGATCTGATTGAAAACTGGAATCAGTATATCCAACAAGTTTCAAATCGGACTCTCCATAGACTAACCACTAGTCCTTAGTATTTCTCAAATACTTAAGGATTGTCTTAACAACTTGTCAGTGTTTTTCTCCTGGATCAGATTGGTATCTACTCACTACTCCTAGTGAGTATGCCACATCTGGTCTTGTACATGTCATGGTGTACATAATCGATCCCACTACCGAAGCATATGGAATTCGACTCATACGTTCTCCTTCATTAGGAGTTGTCGGAAAATCCTTCTTAGAAAGATGAATTCCATGGCCTATCAAAAGATAGCATTTCTTGGAATTCTCCATGCTAAACCTTTTTAGCACGGTGTCAATGTACGTAGATTGGGATAAACCAATCATCCTCTTAGATCTATCTCTATAGATCTTCATCCCTAGGATGTATGATGCTTCTCCCAGATCTTTCATGGAGAATTATGATGATAACCATGTCTTTATTCCTTGTAATACAGGGATATCATTTCCGATTAAGAGAATATCATCCACACATAATACAAGAAATATAATAACGAAATTGTTAGCCCATTTATAAATGCAAGGTTCTTCTTTATTTTTAATAAAGCCATAAGATTTGATCACTTTATCAAATCGTATGTTCCAACTCCTAGATGCTTGCTTAAGTCCATAAATAGACTTCTGTAGCCTGCACACTTTAGACTCGTCTTCAGATATAAAACCTTCAGGCTGTATCATATACACATGTTCTTCTAAATCACCATTTAGAAAAGTGGTTTTAATATCCATCTGCCAAATCTTATAATCGAAGTGTGCTGCTATAGCTAGCATAATCTGAATGGATTTCAGCATTGCCACAGGAGAAAACGTTTCATCATAGTCAATACCATAACGTTGATGATACCCCTTAGCAACCAGACGTGCTGTATAGGTCTCAACCTTTCCGTCTGTGCCTCTTTTCTTCTTGAAAACGCACTTACACCCTATGGGTTTTATCCCTTCGGGTGGTTCAACTAATGTCCATACATTATTGTCCTTAATGGAATCAAGTTCGGATTTCATGGCATCAAGCCATTTATTAGAGTCAGTCCTTTGCATAGCATCCATATAGGTGATCGGATCCTCGTTGTTCTCATCGAGTTCAATAGGATCATCGTTCTGGACCAAGAAACCTAAGTATCTGTCCGGTTGATATGGTACTCTACCAGATCGCCTTAATGGTGCATCTAAAATGGGTTTTGAGTTTGATCTAATCAACTCAGATTCTAAGGGCAAGTTCCATGTATGCAGAATAGGTTGTCCGTCGAGCTCTTCTAATCTGTATGCCCTCCGGTGGAGCATCTCGGCGACACGATAAGGATCCTCCCAGTTGGGGGACAGTTTGCCCCCCTCCGTAGGCTTAGATACCTCAGCCTTTCTCAAAACCAGATCTCCGTGGCGAAAGACCTTGGGATGAACTCGGGCGTTATAGTACTTGGCTGCCCGCTGACGGAAGGTCACCATACGTTGCCTCACCCTGTCATGTGCTTCGTTGTTGAAGTCCAGATTAGCCCGTATCAATGTGGAATTGTCTTCCTCGTTGAAGGACTCCACGCGCAGACTGGGCAGTCCGATCTCAACAGGGATGATGGCTTCGGATCCGAAGACGAGAGTGAAGGGAGTCTCGCCTGTCGGGGCTCTGAGGGTCATGTGGTAAGCCCATATCACACTGGGGAACTCCTCCACCCATCGACCCTTGGATCCATCTAGCCGGGTCCTGAGCCCTCTAAGAATTGTGTGGTTCATGACCTTGGCCTCCCCATTGGTCTGGGGGTGGCCGACAGAGGTGAATCGATGGCGAATATCCAGCTCACCGCAGAAAGCCTTGAATGCATCATTGTTGAACTGGCGGTTGTTGTCCGTGACGAGAGTGTGAGGTAGGCCAAAGCGGCATATGATCGACTTCCAGAAGAAGGCTTTGACTTTACTCTCAGTGATCTTAGCCAGTGCCTCGACCTCGACCCACTTGGTGAAGTAGTCGATGGCTACTAGCAAGAATCTCTGCTGTCCCAAAGCTGGGGGAATGCCCCGAGGATGTCCATTCTTCACTGAGCGAAGGGCCAACGAGCCGAAAGCGGGCTTAGCGGGGTAGACGGCTGATGCTGTATGTGTGCGTGGCGCTGGCAACTATCACACTTCTGAACTAGTTTGGCAGCGTCCTCCCTTTTGGTAAGCCAGAAATATCCCTGATGGAAGGCCTTCTGGGCCAGGGACCTGCCCCCCAGGTGATTTTCGTATGCCTTCATGGATTTTTCTAAGTATGCAGTCGGCATCGGTAGGTCCTACACATCTGAGCAGGGGGTAGGAGAATGACCTCATGTATAGACGTCCGTCTAGAAGGACGAATTTGGAAGCTCTCCACTTGAGCAGCTTGGCTTTATTGCGATCATCAAGGAGGGTGCCGTCAATGAGGTAGCGGACGTAGGCATCCATCCATGTAGGCTCTTGGGTGAGCGGGAGGACTTCATCACCATCTTCTATGCTGGGCCTTTCTAGGTATTCAATGTAGGCGTCTCTTGCGATGCCGTTGGCGGAGGTAGCCAGGCGGGAAAGGATGTCAGCCTTCGCATTCTCACTCCAGGAAATGTAACTGATGCTGAAATAAGCTAACGGGATGACCAAGAGCCGAACCTTGCCCAGGTATTAAGTCATAGCAGGGTCATGCGCCTCGTACTCTCCATTGATTTGTCCGGAGATGAGTTGCGAGTTAGTGAAAGCTCTGAGATCTTTTATTCCAAATTCTTAGGCTAGCCTTAACCCTGCCAGCAGGGCCTCGTACTCGGCCTGATTATTGGTGGCTTCGAATAGAAACCGCAGGGCACACTCTGTTCTCTCTCCATCCGGTCCGGTGAGAATGAGGCCGGCACCACTTCCCTGAGAGTTTGACGCGCCATCTACATGGAGGATCTAGGTTTCTTCATCATTGCTAGGCTCAGGCACGTGCTGCTCCACAGAAACCTTCCTGGTCTCCTCATCTGCCCAAGTGCATTCGACTAGGAAATCGGCCAGGACTTGGGACTTCAAGGCCGGCCGTGCTTAGAAGGAGAGGTTAAACTCTCATAGCTTGATGGCCCACTTGGCGAGTTGGCCTGAGGTGTTCGGACGGGCCAGGATGGCCCGAAGGGGCTGGTCTGTGAGCACCACAATGGGATGGGCTTGAAAATATAGGCGGAGACGTCGGGCGGAGACGATCAGGGCGAAGATGATTTTTTCTATCTTGGAGTATCTGACCTCCACATCATGGAGCACCTTGCTCACGTAATAAACAAGCCTTTGGGTCCATCAGCATCGAGACGCACCAAGACTGAGCTAACGGTCTCTGGAGAAGCGGCGAGGTAAAGGAAAAGACTTTCCCCGTCTCTCGTCTTAGACAGGAGCGGCGGAGAAGATAGAAACGCCTTCAGCTCATCGAAGGCTTTCTGGCAATCATTCGTCCACTCGAAGCTGTTCACTTTCCGCAGGGCCTTGAAGAAGGGCAAGCACCTCTCGGCCGATTTGGAGAGGAAATGACTTAAAGCCGCTACCCTCCCGTTAGTCGCTGCACTTCCTTCTGCTGGATGGTGGCCTCATGTCGAGGATGGTGCTAATCTTTTTCGGGTTTGCCTCGATCCCTCGCTGAGTCACCATAAAACCTAGGAACTTGCCCGCCGTGACCTCGAAGGCACATTTCTTGGGATTCAGCTTGACCTGGAAGTGGCGGAGGTTGTTGAAGGTTTCCTCTAGGTCGGAGATATGATCAGAAGTGCAGATGCTCTTGGTTAGCATGTCATCCACATAGACTTCCATGTTCTGGCCTAGCTGATCCTGAAACATCCTGTTCATCAATCTTTGATAGGTCACCCCCGCGTTCTTGAGACTGAAGGGCATAACTTTGTAGCAATAAATCTCCTTTTCTATTACAAAGGATGTGTGCTCTTCGTCATTGGAATTCATCCTTATTTGGTTATATCCAGAGAAGGCGTTCATGAAGCTGAGAAGCTCGTGGCCGGAGGTGGAATCTACCAGCTGGTCTATCCTTGGCAGGAGGAAACTATCTTTCGGGCATACCTTGTTGAGGTCGGTAAAATCGATGCAAATTCTTCAGCTCTCGTTTGCCTTTCGCACCATGACCACATTAGCCAGCTAGTTGAGGTAATGCGCCTCTCGGATGTGGCCGATGCTGAGCAGCTTGTTAACTTCCTCATCGATGGCTTTTTGCTGCTTGGGAGCGAAGCTTCTCTTCCTTTGGCGGATTGGACGATGCTTTGGATCGATATTGAGCTTATGGGTGATTACTTCTGGAGGGATGCTGGGTATGTCAGATGCTGACCAAGCAAAAACATCTGAGTTGGCCCGCAGGAAGGTTAGGAGACGATCACGATCCTCTGGGGGGAGGAGTCTGCCGACGTGCACGGTCTTCGCTGGATTGTCCCCGAGGGAAAAGGTTAGGAGGTGCTCGGCTGGCTCTCCCCTCCTACCGGACTCCCTGGGGTCAGGTGCTTCTGGAATCGACTTGGCTTCCAAGGGGCTTGACGCTATGTGATAGCAGGGCAGGACTGAGCCGACCTCGCCCCTCATCTCCCCGACACCTTCGCTAGTAGGGAACTGCACCAGGCGTTGGGTGGAGATAATCGCATCCAATAGATTCAAACCTGGGCGCCCGAGGATGGTGTTGTATGCCAAGGGGACCGCACGACCAGGAACTTCATGATCACTGTGCTTTGGCATGGCGGTGTTCCGGCTGTCATATGCAAAGATATTTTGCCCTCAACCCTTACTGAATCCCCCGTGAATCCAACTAGAGGGGCTGCCACAGGCTGGAGAGAGTTAAGGGACAATCCCATCCGAACAAAAGCGTCATAGGTAAGGATGTCAGCTGAGCTGCCACTATCAACCAATATCCTCTTTCAGGGTGCTTGGCAATCGTCATAGAGACGACAATGCCTTCATTATTTACATTCTCAAAATTCACCGGTCCCCCCCCCCAAGAACTATATAACCCGGCGCTTCCTCCCTCTTGGTTGCTTGGATGAGGAATCCGCTCCCCAAGACACCATCCCGACCGTCCGCTCCGTGGGGGTGTTGTCGATAGCGGCTTTAGCAGGCGGGGGTCCCATGAGCGCCGGCAGCGGTTGCGGCACCTTCTGAATATATTTGCCGAGGTAGCCCCGCTAAATGAGCTCCTCAATGGCATGCTTCAAGCTGAAGCAGCTGTCAGTGTCGTGTCCATAATCTCGATGGAATCAGCAATAACGGCTCTTGTCGCGGGGAGGACCTTTCTTCATAGGAGGAGGGTGCTGGAAATAAGGCTCGCCCTCGATTTCCATCAGGATGTGAGATCGAGGGGCGAGGAGAGGCGTGAGCTTGCTCTCGTCGGGGACGGGGCTTTGACGCATATTGTCGGATCGGTGGGGCGGATCAGGCTACCGATGGCGAGGGGGTCCACTCGGCTCGGGGCGAGCGGGCTTGCGGCTGGAGCTCCTTGAGGACTCGCGGCGGGTGAGGTTGGCCTCATCCGTGCGGATGTACTTCTGAGCTCGAAGGAGGAGGAGGTCGGAGTAGGAACTCGGGGGATTCTTATCCAGAGAGAAGGTGAAGCGGGATGGGAGGAGCCCCCGCTTCAGCGCTAGCGTTGCCACCGCGTCGTCGAGACGATATACCTCAAGGGCAGCAGTCTTGAACCGGGACACAAAGTCCTGCAATGACTCCCCCTCCTTCTGACGCACGGAGAAGAGGCTATCCATAACCCTCGGGATCCGCCGACAGGCATCAAAATGCGCTAGATTTGAAAAGAGTCGATGCTGTGGGGGGACAGGCACGAGTGCCAAGCACGAGCAACCTTCCGCAAAGTAGCAGGGAAAGCCTTGCAGAGAAGGGCGTCCGAGAGACCCTGGACTTGCATCATAGCCTTATAACTCTTGAGGTGGTCGAGAGGATCCATCGTACCATCGTACGGATCTATTGGGGGAATTAAAATCTAGAGGGGATGGGCTCCTCCAGTATCCGGCGAGTATAAGGAGGACGGGTGTCATATTCCTCCTCCGGCTGATTGTTGATCTTCCTGGCGAGCTCGTCTAGTCACGGTTGTACTCGTTCAGGTGCTCCTTCGCCTGGCGGTTGATTGTCGGGGCCCTCCGAGATGGCTCGAAGGATGAAGAAGAGGAAGATGAAGAAGAAGGAGAAGGACGCGGAAGGTGGGATTTCCGCTTTGGTTCCTCCTGGCAGTGCGGCTCTGGAGGAAACTTGCTCGGGCCACAATCAGGGGATCGCGGCTGCTTGGGGGGCTCACGGCGAGGCTTCCTTGGAGAAGCCCGGCGACGACCGGCCTCTCGCTGAGGAGAGCCTCCCCTTGCAGACTGTTGACTAGCAGGGGGAGCGGTCTGATGCTGGGTGGCCACAGACTGTTGCTGTTGAAGTCCATGGACAGTGGCGGTGAGAGTTTGAACTTGCCGAGTGAGAGTTGCTAGCTGCTCCGCAGCCGGAGCAGTCGCCTCTGGTTGCGGGGAGGTAACGGGAGGATCAGCGGCAAGGAGGTTGGTCTCCTGCTGCCTAGCCGGAGGAAGATGCACCACAGGGTGACTAACTGAGGCATCTTGAGCCCGTGTCATCACCATTATTGGGAGAGGGAGAGAAAAAAAGGGGGGATACTAGGGTTCGGATCTTCTTTGCTTTTGCAGTCGCCCCCTTCCTGGCGCGTCAATCTGATGACGCCCGATCACCGGTCTTGAATATCGGGAGAAGAGAGCTACTTAATCCACAAATCCATGCCTAATTAGATGGCCTGCAAAAAAGTCCCAAGACCGGAGGGGTGCTCCAGTGGGGACCCTCCGACGCTCAAGTCAACAACCGGGGTCACAGCTGAGGGAGAGCTCAGATGAGCTCTTCTTTGGGATGAGAAGAGTCCACCGAAAGGGGGAATCCCTATCTGGGTATCAGGATAGCGAGCGTATGAGTTTGCATACCTTGTTTCTGAGTGGACTTATCCTTTTATAGGGGGTTGACACCTGCACAACCACATGGAGTTCCGTGAGAATGGAATGTCCGTGGGGTTCATGGGGGTTGCGTAAATCTGGGCCGGTTGGTGGGTCCTGTCCCATCGGAGAGGGGGAAAAATAGCGGTTAGTGAGCCACGTCCCATCAGTCAGTGGAGCTGGCGGGTAGTTAGGTCTGGTCCCATCAATGGAGCAGCCAGTGGGTGGTTGGACCTGGTTGTGTCAGATGGCGCGGGTCAGAAGGATGGCGGCTTGAACAGCCAAGACCGTCCTGGGGCCAACTTGGGAAAGTCAGGACTGGTCGGGACTGCCTTGACTCTCCAAAGGGCACTGAGGCCGAGCAGGGCCGACTCGGCCGACCTGGAGATGCCAGGGCGGGGCCGACCAGGGATGGTAGGGGCCGACTCGGCCGGCTTGGAGATGCCGGGGCCGAGCGGGGCCGACTTGGGAAAGTCGGAGTTGACTCAACTGATTGGGAGATGCTGGGGCCAAGCGGGGCTGACTTGGGGAAGTCGGGGCTGGCTCGGCCGGCTTGGAGATGCTGGGGCTAAGCAGGGCTGACTTGGGGAAGTTAGGCCTGGCTTGGCCGACTGGGAGGTGCCGGGGCCGAGCGAGGCCGACTGGAGAAGTCGGGGCCGGCGAGGCCGACTTGTAGATGCCGGGGCTGAGCAGGGCCGACTTGGAGAAGTCGGGGCCGGCTCGGTCGACTGGGAGGTGTCGGGGCCGACTCTGCCAACTTGGAGATGCCAGGGCCGAGCGGGGCCGACTTGGGGAAGTCGGGGCCGGCTCGGCCGACTTGGAGATGCTGGGGCCGAGCGGGGCCACTTGGAGAAGTCGGGGCCGGCTCGGCTGATTGGGAGGTGCCGGGGCCGAGCGGGCCGACTTGGGGAAGTTGGGGCCGGCTCGGCCGACTTGGAGATGCCGAGGCCGAGCGGGCCGACTTGGAGAAGTCGGGGCCGGCTCGGCCGACTCTGAGGTGCCGAGACCGAGCGGGGCCGACTTAGGGAAGTCGGGGCCGGCTCGGTCGACTTGGAGATGTCGGGACCGAGCGGAGCCGACTTGAAGAAATCGGGGCTGGCTCGACCAACTGGGAGGTGCCGGGACCGAGCGGGGCCGACTTGGGGAAGTCGGGACTGGCTCGGCCGACTTGGAGATGCCGAGGCCGAGCGGGGCTGACTTGGAGAAGTCGGGGCCGGCTCGGCCGACTGGGAGGTGCCGGGGCCATATAGGGCCGACTTGGGAAAGTCGGGGCCGGCTCGGCCGACTTGGAGATGCCGGGGCCGAGCGGGGCCGACTTGGGGAAGTCGGGGCCGGCTCGGCCGATTGGGAGGTACCGGGGCCAAGCGGGGCCGACTTGGGGAAGTCGGGGCCTGCTCGGCCGACTGGAATTGCCGGGATCGAGCGGGGCCGACTTGGGAAAGTCGGGACCGACTCGGCCGACTTGAAGATGCTGGGGCTGAGCGGGGCTGACTTGGAGAAATCGGGGCTGGCTCGGCCAACTGGGAGGTGCCGGGGCCAAGCGGGGGCCGACTTGGGGAAGTCGGGGCCGATTCGACCGGCTTGGAGATGCCAAAGCGGGGCTGCCTTAAGCTTTTGATTTTGTCATAATTGCCCTCGTGGCTACGTCAACCACATCTGTTCTAAATCAATGGGTTCACTGATTCTATTAAATCGATTCTAGCTGAACATGGCTCAAGTCAACTGGTTGATTTCCATTAGGTGGTTCCTATTCAATTAGATCCGCACCAAATTGGTTCAGCTTCCATTAAGCTAAACCGGTCGGTCCACTGTAATTGACTGAACCAGGACCGAAACCGGTTCACCAGAGCCCCGTGCAGACGGTCATCTCCTTCCTCAATCCATGGCTCGACCCCTTCCAGGTTCCGCCACGGCCGAACGGAACAAGATATCATTGCATTTGATGGGGCGGAATACGTAACGATGAAGGGGGCCGAGGAGCTCGAGGGTGATGAGGAGAATAACAGGGGAGTCACGGATAGAGGCGAAAGGCATTTGATTTAGGGGACGATGGGGGAGTCGTAGGAAGAATTTTATGT
>UESW01003848.1:103191-182348 GCA_900491605.1 Calamus simplicifolius
ATCTAGTACGCAGAACAAGAGATAACATTTCAATTATCTATTTAATAAATTTTGAAATTATCATCTTAAGAAAAATTTTTGTTAATTAAAACACGTCCGGTCGTAGCTCATTATTCCCTTGGGCTAGTCTATGCAAAACACCGTAGGCATAGAGACTCAGGAGACGTATTTTAATACAAAAATTTAAACTTAAAAAACAAATGATAAAAATAAATCATGTTACATGATTTAATAAAACATTAAACAGATAATAAATGCATTTAAAATTCAACCAATCCAGATTTTAAATCCTGTGAGAGAACGGAAAGACCATAAGCGAGAAAAGCGAAAACCGAGAAAAGCGAAAACCGAAACAGGCCACGTTTTCTCTCCTTTTTTAATATGTCATTTCCTTTCTTTAGTTTTTCCTTTCTTTAATGCTACGTTTCTTTTCTCTTCCTTTCTTTAATGCTATCTCCTTAATACCAAAAAGAAATCCGGGAAACCTTTAATGCCAGAAAAATCTTTAATAGAAAAGAAAGAGGCCACATTTTGTTTCCGCAAAAAAATCGAATCTGAGATAGGTTTAATGGTTTCTATCAATTCCAGAACTGATTGAAACCTGAGATCCGAAAAACTGAAAACGGAAAACACGCGGCATAAATTGCTTGAAAAAAGAAACTTGGATGGAAATACTCATAAATAAGGCAGAGGTTTAAAAAGCTCTAATACCAAATGTAAGACTTAATTTAAATATATTGATCACGATATCAATATATTTATTATGATCGATAAATACCTCCAGCCATTATTATTAATGGTCTATCCAATGAGGGTAAGGAATTCGATCTTCCTTGAATCAGCTGCACGGGATCTTGATCTTCTTTCTTTAGGGATCTCGATCTTCCTTCTTCGATGGATCTTGATTGATCTTCCTCCTCCTCTCGATGGATCTTGATTGAGTCCTCTCGATGGATCTTGATTGAGTTCTTCTAATCAACGAGCCATCGCATTCTGATGGTGTATGCCTCAGGATGTGCTCTTGATCAGGGACTCAATGCCAATGCCTCTGCTTATTAGGTTTTTCTTTTGATAACCTTATTGAAAACCTTAGGAAGGGTTCCCTATTTATACTCAATTCCCTTCACCGCATGCTCCCATCAAGCAAGCGTTCAACATTAAAGAGGGGGCTGTTATCATTTCTTAATTAGTGAAACGCTAGTTAATAAAATAAGGACCATTAAAAGGCGACGGGTTATTACATAAGAACTCAAGGAAGAAGTTCATCATACATGCTATGATGAGTTGCTAAGCTTCTTCCTACCGTTTAATAATTTTTTGAAGAAATAAGATGATAACTAGCTCCTTACAAACAGAGGTTCTTTTTGGCATCAGAACCCATAATATAGAGCAAAAGGCCAAGGAGAAATTATTGGCCTAATACGTATGTGACGTTGAGGATGCAGCATAATTGGCTAAGTAGTTGGCTGCTTGATTGCCTTCACATAGAATATGACCCCACTTAAAATAATATGTGAAAGGGAGAAGGGAACGAATGGCCCTCTCATTTTTGGATGGAGATTTTCCACAGCGCCATTAATCCAGACCACGCTCCTAAGTAGTAGTTATAATTCTATCTTCAGCACGCTCCTGAGTCGCGGTAATTATAAAATTGAGTTCAGTCATTAGAGCATGCTATGACCATGCTGCTGTAAATATTCCAGCGTTTTCCATCTGGAGAACAACCAAAAGTATTCTTGCTGTAAATCGTTCACTTGTCAATTTCCTACGACTAAATTTTTTTATTTTAAATAAATGTTCTGCAGAATCTTGGTAAACTATTTGAATGGTTCAATTTTGAAGCCTTAGCTTAATGCGTGATCTCTGGCTCTCCCCAGTTGGTTCCACTCGGAAAGCAGAGCTGAAAATATTATAATTATCAGGCTTGGCTTATTGACTGCTGAGTTTTGTCATCATCCTCTGGCTAATTACAAACGCGCATTTAATTTGCTCGAGACCGAGGCTTATGTGGGATCAGATTGAACAGTGTGTCTGCAGAGAATTCCTGAGCTCGATGTATTTAATCTATAATTACCATGCCATCAAAAAAAAAAAAATTCATCTCCATGAGTTTTAACGTGTTTCACTGTGATGTCACATGCCACATGTTGTTCTCATTTTTTTCGCTGAATCAACCAACTTGCCCACCAACACCCAAACTCTTTAAAATTCAAAAGGATCAGCTCAAAAACAATCGATCAAAACGCCATGCCGACGGTACAAGCCGCAGGCATGCAATGCACATTCTCTGAGAACGGTGACCTCCATCATTCCCTTCAGGCAACTCCTCCCATCCCCTCGCAGCCCCCACCACACTGGAAACTTCCCGACAAAAGCCTATATATATATATATATATATATATATATGCTCACAGCCTTACACTACCCAGATCCCCATCAAAACTACATATATTTGCTGGGGCCACAATCAGGGGACCATGACCGCTTGGAGGGCTCACGGCGAGGCTTCCTAGGGAAAATATGACAACGACTGGCTCCTCGCTGAGGAGAGCCTCCCTTGCTGACTGCTGACTGGTGAGGGGAGCAGTCTGATGCTGAATGGCCACGGACTGTTGCTGCTAGAGTCCATGGACCATAGCGGTGAGAGTTTGGACTTGCTGGGTGAGAGTCACTAGTCGCTCCACAGTTTGGACAGCTGCATCTGGTGGTGGACAGATGACGGAAGGATCGGTAGCAGGGGGATTGGTCTCCTGCTGCCTAATTGGCGGGGAAAGTCTCGCTGGACAGCTGATGGAAGCGTCCTGAGCTCGCGTCACCACCATGGCTTGAAGAAGAAAAGAGGGGGGGAGCAAAAGTTCGCCGATATGTAACACAGGGGACCCTGAGCTACCTGTCGCCTCGTTCGTCCCCCTTCCTGGCGCGCCAATCTGATGACGCCCGATCACTGGTCCTGAACGTCGGGAGAAAAAAGCAGATTGATTAGCGGATCCTTGTTTCACCGGGCTGCCTGCAAAAGTCCCAGGATCAAAGGGATACTACGGTGGGGACCCTTCGACGCTCAAGTTAGCAACCAAGGTCACAGCTGAGGAAGAGCTCGAATGAGCTCTTTTTAGGATGAGAAGAGTCCATAGAGAGAAGGAGTTCCCCTCTGTGTATCGGGATAGCAAGTCTCTAAGTTTGTCACCTATTATTGAGTGAATTCACCTTTTTATAGGGGGTTGACACTTGCATGACCACGTGGGATTCTGTGAAAAAGGAATGTCCGCAGAGTTCTTGGGGGTTGCATGAATCTGGACCGATTGGTGGGTCATGTCCTATCGAAGAGGAAAAAAATGATGGTTGGTGGGCTACGTCCCATCAGCCTGTGGGGCTATCAGGTAGTTTCGGTCCAGTCCCATCAGCGGTGTGGCCAGTGGGTAGTTGGATCTGGCGTTGTCAGGTGGCGCAGGTCAGAAAGGTGGAGGCCTGAATCGCCAGGGCTGTACTGGTGCTGACTTGGAAAAATTAGGGGCGCCTTGACTCCCCTGAGGGCGCTGAGGCTGAGCTGGGCCAACCAGGGATGGTAGGGGCCAACTCTACCGACCAGGAGGTGTCGGGGCGGGGCCGACCAGGAATGGTCGGGGCCGACTCGGCGGGCTTGGAGACGCCGGGGCCGAGCGGGGCCGACCAGGAATGGTCGGGCCGACTCGGCGGGCTTGGAGACACCGGGGCCGATCGGGGCCGACCAGGGATGGTTGGGGCCAACTCGGTGGGCTTGGAGATGCTGGGGCGATCGGGGCCGACCAGGAATGATCGGGGCCAACTGGCGGGCTTGGAGACGCAGGGCCGAGCGGGCCGACCAGGAATGGTCGGGGCCGACTCGGCGGGCTTGGAGACGCCGGGGCCGAGCGGGGCCGAGCAGGAATGGTCGGGGCCAACTCGGCGGGCTTGGGGACGCGGGGACGAGCGGGGCCGACCGGATTGGTCGAGGCCGATCGGCGGGCTTGGCGATGCCGGGGCCGAGCGGGCCCGACCAGGAATGGTCAGGGCCGACTCGGCGGACTTGGAGACGCCGGGGCCGATCGGGGCCAACCAGGAATGGTCGGGGCCGACTCGGCGGGCTTGGAGATACTGGGGCCGATCGGTGCCGACTAGGAATGGTCGGGGCCGACTCGGCGGGCTTGGAGACGCCGAGGCCGAGCGGGGCCGACCAGGAATGGTCGGGGCCGACTCGGCGGGCTTGGAGACGCCGGGGCCGATCGGGGCCGACCAGGAATGGTCGGGGCCGACTCGGCAGGCTTGGAGACGCCGGGGCCGCACTAATGTTTTGCCGATCTTTCCCTTGTGGCTATACCAGCCACATAGATGCCTCCCGCCTGTGAGCACTAAGGACCATGTGCCTGCAGTCCTTTGGGTGAAAGATGCGCGAAAATTCAAAAATGATTGCCTCCTCAGTGCGCTTTCAATGGCTTGATGAGCTGGCGCTTCGTCCGAGGTAGTGTCTCCTCGAAGATCTCCTGCAATCATGTGGTAGGTGGGGGCTGACGTTGGCGTCAGACGCTGCGGAGAGGAATCTCATTGGGGAATGGAAAAAGGCAAGGGTCATCATTGCTTCTCCGCTTTCTATGCTCCACGATTGGTCGAGGATCACGCTCCTCGGGACGAATCGAGGCGGCACATCTCGGGCGCAGGCGAGATTTCGGCTGACAGCCCTTGGCGCAATAGATGTGTGCCACATGGCTGGATCTCGAGCGTTGCTGGCCGAATATGGAGGGTATAAAAATGTTTCAAGAGCATGAAAAACTTTTACGCTACCATTGCTTTCTTCCACCTTCTTCTTCCCTGAGCTCTTCTGCGACCTGAGCCCTCCTAACTCCCAGGTCAGTTTCATCCTTTACCTCACCCATGGATCGTCATGCCGTTAGGGAGGGTAAGAGACCCGTAGAAGAGTCTTCCCATTCCAGTAGTGAAAACCAGGCCCTTTTAGCTAGCCAAATGCCTCGGCCGGTGGGCAGCATCACCATCCGCAACCGATCGAGGGCGATAGGACCTCCGTCCACCTCAGGCTCCCCTATGAGGGCAATCCCTGTGTCCTCCCACCGTCCGGCACTTCCTTCGGCGGTGAGTTTTGATCCAGCAGGTCCAGCGGGGGTGGCCTCAACCATGACCCTTGAGGATGTAGAGGCCGTTAGGGCTAAGTACTGGTCCCTGATTTCATCGGCCTGTCCACGCCGGGCCCGAAGATGGATGACCTCGACCACCCCGGTCGGGTCACTCTATATGAGGAGTTCTTCCGATGCGGACTGCGCCTTCCTTTCCATCCTTTTTTCCTAAACCTCTTAGATAGGTATAGGTTAGTGCCGGCGCAGTTGACTCCGAATTCGATCCGGACATCTGCGCCTTCGTTATCCTTTGCTACTTCCAGGAGGCCCGGCCAGGGCTGTCTCTATTCCGAGCTTCTATAAGCTCCGCCGTCAAGGTGAGGGGGCCTGGTGGGCATTTTACCGCAGGCCGGGTAGAGCCTTCCCTTTAGGTCTCCCCGTCCAAAATTAGGGGATGGAAACATTGATTCCTTTTTGCCCATGTCGAGGGGTAAGGGCTGCTTGGAGGGAGCTAGACACTAGTTTCCAATGATGATTCCACCGTAAGGGATAGGGACAGGGAACTATTCACCTAATTGTCTAATTGCCAAATCCCCAGCTACAAGGAACTCCTGTCCGAGGAGAACCTGGTAGAGGATGGTTGGCCCCGTCGGCGGTGAGCTTGACGCCCGACTTCTTCTGTCTCGATCCAAGATTTGTTGTACGCCATTGCTAATGCCTGTCACCCTTTTGGTGCAGCGATGAAGGTCTTCCCAGCGATTTCGAGGCTGCCTTGAGGCGAAAGAGGCAGGCAACCGGAGAGACGTCCAGGCCGGCGAAGAGGATTCGAAGAAGGGAGCCGGCCAGGTCGATTGAAGCCCTCACAGCTCCGACGCCTACGGAAGAGCCGGCTGGGAAGAAGCTGGTTAGAGGAGTGGTCCCGGAGCCGGCCGAGGCCGAAGTTGAAGGAGGAGAGATTCCGGCCACCACTGAGCCGATGGTGGTGGTTTTAGATGAGGAGGAGGTTCCTGCCGCCGATGTGTCCAAGGCGGGGCGGGTCACAATCGCTTCCGGCCCTCGGCTGCCGCAGAGCCGGGAGTGGAGAATGCTTCCAAAACCGCCGGCGAGGGGGAGCCAGTTGCCAGGGAGCCCCGGGCTGGGGCGGAGGTGACCAATAAGCGGGGAGGCGAGCCGGGGAGCTCATCCCATCAATCGGCATGTCGCCCGACCCACCCTCAGGTCGAAGGTCCGCAGGAGGGACTGACGCGGCCGGTCCCCACACCCAGCTCAGTGACGGATGCCGCACAAGCTGCCCGCCTGCTGTCAGGAGTTCGGACCGCCGAGTCCAAGGAGGCAACGCGGGGAATGAGTCACTCCGCACTCCTGGATATGATAATGGTTGCCGTTGTCCATGTAATTTTTGAGCTTTCTTCATTTCTTTTGATGTTTCCACTTCCTATGGTTAACATGCTCCCGTTTGCTACAGATGGCAACGGCGCAATTGGCCTTCGTGAGGCATTGGTCCACTCCTCGGACACGCTTGTCAAGGCCATGGCGTGGGCCGACAAATGCAAGAAAGAGAGCATGGCGCAGTCCCAAAGCCTTGCTCATCTTCATCAAGAGGCCTCGAACTGGGAGGAGAATCTGGCCGGCCGACTAAGGGAGGTGGAGAGCCGGGCCTCTGCAGCTGAGGCCAAGATGGAGCTGGCCTCGAAAAGGTTGAAGGCCGCCGCGACACAAAACGAGGAGTTGGCCCGGCAGCTCCAACACGCCGAGGAGGAAGCCCGGGCTGCTGCAGAGGGCAGCTACCGCGGAGAAGGCGGCGGTGGAGGTGGGCTCGGAGAAGGTAGGAGCAGTGGCCTGTGCTGATGAGGCCAGTGCCCGTGCTGAAGAGGCCAAAAGCAAGGCTTGGGAGGCCGAGGTGCGAGCCAAGGAGGCCAAGGCCAGGGCGGAGGGCTGAGGACGAGGCGGGCCGGCCGTCTCCAAATATAAGGCCTCGCCGGAGTTCAAGCAGGAAGTTATCGAGGCCGGCCTCGATGTTTATGTTCAAGGCTTCGAGATGTGCAAGGTTAAAGTATTTGCGGCCCTCGAGATGAACATCTCTGAGCTTGATGAAATCCAACCTGGGGAGTCTAACGAGGAGCCAGAGATGGAGAACGAGAAGAAGCCCGGCCTAGGCGAACCTTGAGGATCCACCGCTCATTTTTCTTTTTCTTTGATTCATGTAACCGGCCTTAGGCCAAATTTTGTACTTCCCTTCAATTGTTAATGAAGAAGAACTTTTTGTCGAAATTTCTTTACCTTTTGCTTCATCTGTTCCTTCTTCCTTTGGGAAAAACGTCTTACTGCGCAACCAACGATTGAACGGGTCCCATACCTATTGATGAAGGGGGGAGGGCTTTCCTTCTGAAATGTTTTCTTAACTTTGAATGTTGCGCATATTGACAATGTCATAGCTGAATCACAGTTTTGGACTGGCCAATGCTCGAATGCATCTCCATGATGTAAGCCGGCTATGTGGAAGGTCACTCGAGATGCCTTATGTTGTTGTAGACTGTTCGAAGGGAGACTCATCTGCACATGAATCCCTGAAGGCTCGGAATGATCCACGGGCGACTTAGTGCCAAGATTAATCTTGAAGGCGCTGGGACCGACCAGAGATGGTCGGGGCTGACTCAGCCAACTTGGGGACGCCGAGCCCGAGTGGGGTTGACTGGGGGAGGCCTACGCCGACTCGGTCAATATTGGATATGCTTGGGCCGGTCGGGGCCAACCAGGAAAGGTCGGGCCCGAGCCGGCCGACTCGGAGTCTGTGAGGGCCAAACAAGGCACTTTAGAGCCATCTCGACGGTCTAGGTTCTGTATAAGGGGCGACTCGACTGGATACGGAGCTGTTAGGATCTTAACCGACTCGGGGGCACTGTCGTGCTAGGGCCGAGTGGTGTTCTGTTAGCTACGATGCCGGCGAGCTCCTTTTGAACCACCTCGGAGGTTTGCGTGCCACCCGAGTGGTGACTCGACCGAGTACGAAGCAGTTAGGGTCTTAACCGACTCAGGGGCACCGCCGTGCCGGGGCCGAGTGGTGTCCCGTTAGCCGCGATGCCGGCGAGCTCCTTTTGAACCACCTCGGGGGTTTGTGTGCCACCCGAGTGGCGACTCGATCGGGTATGGAGCTGTTAGGGTCTTAACCGACTTGGGGGCACCGCCGTGCCAGGGTCGAGTGGTGTCCCATTAGCCGCGATGCGATGAGCTCCTTTTGAACCACCTCGGGGTTTGTGTGCCATCCAAGTGGTGACTCGACCAGGTACGGAGCTGTTAGGGTCTTAACCGACTCGGGGCACCACCGTGCTGAGGCCGAGTGGTGTCCTGTTAGCCCGATGCCGGTGAGCTCCTTTGATCCACCTCGGGGTTTGTGTGACGCCCGAGTGGTGACTCTACCGGGTATGGAGCTGTTAGGGTCTTAACCGACTTGGGGGCACCACCGTGCCGGGGCCGAGTGGTCCCATAGCCGCGATGCCGGTGAGCTCCTTTTGAACCTCGGAGGTTGTGTGCCATCCGAGTGGCGACTCTACCGGGTATGGAGCTATTAGGGTCTAAACGACTCGGGGCACCGCCGTGCCGAGCCAAGTGGTGTCCCGTTAGCTGATGCCGATGAACTCCTTTTGAACCATCTTGGGGGTTTATATGCCGCCCGAGTGGCGACTCGACCGGTACGAAGCTGTTAGGGTCTTAACTGACTCGGGGGCACCACCGTGCCGGGGCCGAGTGGTGTCCCGCTAGCACGATGCTGGTGAGCTCCTTTTGAACCACCTCGGGGGTTTGTGTGCCGCTCGAGTGGCGACTCTACCGGGTATGGAGCTGTTAGGGTCTTAACCGATTCGGGGGCACCGTCGTGCCGGGGCCGAGTGGTGTCCCGTTAGCCGTGATGCCGGCGAGCTCCTTTTGAACCACCTCGGGGGTTTGTGTGCCGCCCGAGTGGCAACTCTACCGGGTATGAGCTGTTAGGGTCTTAACCGACTCGGGGGCACCGCCGTGCCGGGGCCGAGTGGTGTCCCGTTACCGCGATGCCGGCGAGCTCCTTTTGAACCACCTTGGGAGTTTGTGTGCCGCTTGAGTGGCGACTCGACTGGGTATGGAGCTGTTAGGGTCTTAACCGACTTGGGGGCACCGCCGCTGGGGCCGAGTGGTGTCCCATTAGCCACGATGCCGGTGAGCTCCTTTTGCGAGATCTGGTCCTTGGATACAGGGGAGATAGGCTGTGACGTTGGAAGGGACCCCTTTATGCTCGTACTCCAGGGGAATACATCATTGATAATATTGGCAGAGGTTATCCGCATTCCAGGTACGTAGAATAGGCCCGTCGAGCTCTTCTAGTTTGTATGCCCCCCGGTGAAGTATCTCGGCGATGCGATAAGGACCCTCCCAGTTGGGGGATAGCTTGCCCCCTCTGTAGGCTTGGATACCTCAGCCTTCCTCAAAACCAAATCTCCGCGGTGAAAGACCTTGGGACGAACTCGGGCATTGTAGTACTTGGCCGCTCGCTGACAGAAGGTCGCCATGCGCAGCCTCGTCCGGTCATGTGCTTCATCGACGAAGTCTAGATTAGCTCGTATCAGTGCGGAGTTGTTTTCCTCGTTGAAGGACTCCACGCGTGGGCTGGGCAGTCCGATCACAACGGGAATGACGGCTTTAGATCCGAAGACGAGACTGAAGGGAGTCTCACCCGTCGGGGCCCTAGGGGTTGTGTGGTAAGCCCATATCACACTGGGGAGTTCCTTCACCCATTGACCCTTGGACCCATCTAGCCGGGTCCTGAGCCCTCTGAGAATGGTGTGGTTCATGACCTCGGCCTCTCATTGGTCTGGGGGTGGCCGACAGAGGTGAATCGGTGATGAATGCCTAGCTCGTCACAGAAAGCCTTAAATGCTTCATTGTTGAATTGGCGGCCGTTGTCTGTGATGAGGGTATGAGGTAGGCCAAAATGGCATATGATCGACTTCCAGAAAAAGGCTTTGACCTTACTTTCAGTGATCTTAGCCAGTGCCTCGATCTCGACCCATTTGGTGAAGTAGTCGATGGCGACTAGCAAGAATCTCCGCTGCCCTGAAGCTGGGGGGAATGACCCGAGGATATCCATTCCCCATTAAGTGAAAGGCCAGGAGCCGAGAGTGGGTTCAGCGGGGTGGACGGTTGATGCTGGATGTGCGCATGGCGCTGACAACCATTGCACTTCTGAACTAGTTTGGCCACATCCTCCCTCATAGTGAGCCAGAAGTATCCTGACGGAGAGCCTTCTGGGCTAGGGACCTGCCCCCCAGATGATTTCCACAGATGCCTTCGTGGATTTCTCTAAGGATGTAGTCGGCATGGCGGGTCCTACACACTTGAGCAGGGGTAGGAGAATGACCTTCTATATAGATGCCCGTCCAGGAGGACGAATTTGGAGGCCCTCCACTTGAGTAGCCTGGCTTCGTTGCGATCGTCAGGGAGAGTGCCGTCAGTGAGATAGCGGATGTAGGCATCCATCCATGGGCTCTTGAGTGAGCGGGAGGACTTCCTCGCCATCCTCTATGCTGGGCCTTTCTAGTATTCGATGTAAGCATCCCTTGCCATGCCGTCGGCAGAGGTAGCCAGACGAGAAAGGATGTCGGCCTTTGCGTTCTCACTCCGGGGAATGTAACTGATACTGAAGTAAGCTAACGGGGAGGTCAAGAGCCGAACCTTGCCCAAGTACTGAGTCATAACAAGGTCACGCACCTCGTATTCTCCATTGATTTGCCCGAAGACAAGTTGCGAGTCTGTGAAAGCCCTGAGACACCTTATCCCGAACTCCTGGGGTAGCCTTAATCCGGCCAGCAAGGCTTCGTACTCAGCTTGATTATTGGTGGCTTCGAATAGAAACCGCAGGGTACATTCTGTCATCTCTCCGTTGGCCCGGCGAGATGAGGCCGATGCCGCTTCACTGAGAGTTTGACGCGTCGTCCACATGAAGGATCCAAGTTTCTCCATTGCCGCTTGGTTCGGGCTCGCGCTGTTCCTTGGTAGCTTCCTCAGTCGCCTCATCCGCCCAAGTGCACTCAACCAGGAAGTTGGCTAAAACTTGGGACTTCAGAGCCGGTCGTGCCTGGAAGGAGAGGTCGAACTCTCCTAGCTTGATAGCCCATTTGGCGAGTCGGCCTGAGGTATCCGGACGGGCCAGGATGGATCGGAGGGGCTGGTCCTGTGAGCACCACGATGGGATGGGCTTGAAAGTATGGGCGGAGACGTCGGGCGAAGACTATCAGGGCGAAGATAACTTTCTCTGTCTTGGAGTACCTAACTTCTGCTTCATGGAGGACCTTGCTCACATAATAGATGGGTCTCTGGGTCCCGCCAGTGTCAAGACACACCAAGATCGAACTAACACCTCTGGAGAAGTGGCGAGGTAGAGGAAAAGGCTTTCCCCATCCTTTGGCTTAGACAGGAGCGGCGGAGAGGACAGAAACCCATTCAACCCGTCGAAAGTTCTCTGGCAGTTGTCTGTCCACTCGAAGCTGTTCACCTCCCACAGGGCCTTGAAGAAGGGTAAACACCTTCGGCCGATTTGGAGAGGAAACGACTTAGAGCCGCCACTCTTCCCATCAGTCGTTGCACTTCCTTCTTGCTGGACGATGGCCTCATGTCAAGGATGGCGCTGATCTTCTCTGGGTTTGCCTCGATCCCCACTGGGTCACCATAAAACCCAGAACTTGCCCGCCGTGACCCAAAAGCACACTTCTTGGGGTTCAGCTTGACTTGAAAACGACGGAGGTTGTTGAAGGTTTCCTCTAAGTCAGAGACGTGATTGGAGGCGCGGGTGCTCTTTGCCAGCATGTCATCCACATAGACCTCCATATTCAGTCTAGCTGATCTTGGAACACCCTGTTCATCAACCTCTGATAGGTTGCCCCCGCATTCTTGAGGCCAAAAGGTATCACTTTGTAGCAATAAATACCTTTCTCCGTCACAAAGGATGTGTGCTCCTCGTCATTGGGGTCCATCCTTATCTGATTATATCCGGAGAAGGCATCCATGAAATTAAGGAGCTCGTGCCCGGAGGTGGAATCCACCAGCTGATCTATCCTTGGCAGGGGAAAACTTCTTTTGACATGCCTTGTTAAGGTCGGTGAAGTCGATACAAATTCTCTAGCTCCTGCTTGCCTTTCGCACCATGACCACATTAGCCAGCCAGCTAGGGTAATGTGCCTCTCGGATGTGGCCGGCACTGAGCAGCTTGTTGACTTCCTCATCGATAGCCTTTTGCCAGTCGGGAGTAAAGCTTCTCTTCCTTTGGTAGATTGGACGGTGCCTGGGTCAATGTTGAGCTTGTGGGTGATCACCTCTAGAGGGATGACGGGCATGTCAGACGCTGACCAAGCAAAAACATTTGAGTTAGCCCATAGGAAGGTTAAGAGGCGCTCCCGATCCTCCAAGGGAAGGAGTCTGCCGACACGCACAGTCCTCGCCGGGTCATTTCCAAGAGGAAAAGTTAGGAGGTGCTCGGCTGGCTCTCCTCCCTTGCTGGAATCTTTGGGATCATGCGCTTCTAAAGTTGATTCAGCTTCCAAAGGACTGACACCACGTGATAACAAGGCAGGACTGGGCTAGTCTCGCCGCGCATCTCTCTGACTCCTTCACCAGTGGGGAACTACACCAGTAAATGCCGGGTGAGATGACTGCATCCAAAAGATTGAGGCCTGGACGCCCGAGAATGGCATTGTACGCCAAGGGGACACGTACAACCAAGAACTTCATGATCATTGTGCTTTGGCGCTGTGGCACTCCGGCCATCACGGGCAAACATATCTCGCCTTCGACTTTTTACTGAGTCCCCTGTGAACCCGACTAAGGGAGCCACCACAGGGCGAAGGGAATCAAGAGATAATCCCATCCGAACAAATGCATCATAGGTAAGGATGTCAGCTGAGCTGCCACTATCAACCATATCCTCTTTACAGGGTGCTTGGCGATCGTCATAGAGACGATGATGCTTCATTGTTTACATTTTCAACAACAGCAGATTCCCCCCCCAGAAATTACATTATCCGACGCCTCCTCCCCCCTCGGGCGCTTGGACGAAGGAGCTGCCCCCCAGGACACCATCCCGATTGTCCACTCCATGGGAGTGTTATCGACGGTGGCTTGAATGGGCGGAGGCCCCATGAGGGTCGGCAGCGGCTGCGGCGCCTTTTGGACATACTTGCCGAAGTAGCCTCGCTGGATGAGTTCCTCTATAGCCCACTTCAAACTGAAGCAACTGTCGTTGTCGTGGCCGTAATCCCGATGGAATCGGCAATAATGGCTCTTTTCACGAGGAGGACCTTTCTTCATAGGAGGAGGGCGCTGGAGATAAGGCTCGCCCTCGATCTCCATAAGGATGTGAGATCGAGGGGCGAGAAGGGACGTGAGCTTGCTCTCATCAGGAATGGGGCTTCAACGCTTGTTTGTCAAATCGGCGAGGCGGGTTAGACCGCCGGTGTCGAGGGGTCCACTCGGCTCGGAGCTAGCGGGCTTGTAGCTGGAGCTCCTTCAGGATTCTCGGCAGGTGAAGTCAGCTTCATCCGCACGGATGTACTTCTAAGCGCAGAGGAGGAGGTCGGAGTAGGAACTCGGGGGCTCTTGTCCAAGAAAAAGGTGAAGTAGGACGGGAGTCCCCGCTTCAGCGCTAGCGTTGCCACCGCATCATCGAGATGGTAAACTTCGAGGGCGCAGCCTTAAACCGGGACACAAAGTCCCGTAACGCCTCCCCCTCCTTTTGGCGCACGAAGAAGAGGTTGTCCGCCACTCTTGGAATCCGCCGGCAGGCATCGAAATGTGCCAGAAAGGCCCTCTCTAGCTCTCGAAAGGAGTCAATGCTGTGAGGGGACAGGCGCGAGTGCCACGCATGAGCAGCCTTCCGTAGAGTGGCAGGAAAGGCTTTGCAGAGAAGGGCGTCCGAAGTGCCTTAGACTTGCATCATTGCTTTATAACTCTCGAGATGGTCGAGAGGATATGTTGTACCGTCGTATAGATCTATATGAGAAAAATGAATCTGGAGGGGACAGGCTCCTCCAATATCCGACGGGTGTAAGGAGGACGGGTGTCAAACTCCTCCTCCGGTTGATGATTGATCTTCCTGGCAAGCTCATCCAATCGCCTATAGTACTCGTCCAGGCTCTCCTCCGCCTGGCGGCTGATTGTCGGGGCCCTTCGAAATGGCTCGGAGGAGGAGAAGAGGAAGAAAAAGAAGGAGAAGGATGCAGGAGCCGGGATTTCCGCTTTGGTTCCTCCTGATGATGCAGCTCGGGAGGAAATTTGCTGGGGCCACAATCAGGGGACCGTGGCCGCTTGGGGGGCTCACGGCGAGGCTTCCTAAGGGAAACCTGACGACGATCAGCTCCTCGCTGAGAAGAGCCTCCCTTTACTGACTGCTGACTGACGAGGGGAGCAGTCTGGTGCTGGGTGGGCATGGACTGTTGCTGCTGGAGTCCATAGACCATAGCGGTGAGAGTTTGGACTTGCTGGGTGAGAGTCGCTAGTCGCTCCGCAGTTTGGACAGCTGCATCTCATGGTGGGCAGGTGACTGAGGATCGGTAGCAGGGGGATTAGCCTCCTGCTGCCTAACTGGCGGGAGAAGCCCCGCTGGACAGCTGATGGAAGCGTTCTGAGCTCGCGTCACCACCATGGCTTGAAGAAGAAAAGAGGGGGGAGCAAAAGTTCGCCGATATGGTAACACAGGGAACCCTGCGACCTATCGCCTCGTTTGTCCCCTTCCTGGTGCGCCAATCTGATGACGCCCGATCACTGGTCCTGAACGTCGAGAGAAGGAAGCAAATTGATTAGCGGATCCTTGTTTCACCGGGCTGTCTGCAAAAAGTCCCAGGACCAGAGGGATACTTCGATGGGGACCCTCTAATGCTCAAGTTAGCAACCGAGGTCACAGCTGAGGTATCGGGATAGCAACCGAGGTCACATTTGAATGAGCTCTTTTTAGGATGAGAAGAGTCCACAGAGAGAAGGAGTTCCCCTATGGGTATCGGGATAGCAAGTCTCTAAGTTTTTTCGTACCTGATTATTGAGTGAATTCACCTTTTTATAGGGGGTTGACACTTGCATGACCACGTGAGATTTCGTGAAAAAAGGAATGTCCGTGGAGTTCTTGGGGGTTGCGTGAATCTGGGCCAGTTGATGGGTCATGTCCCATCGGAAAGGTAAAAAATGGCGGTTAGTGAGCTACGTCCCATTAGCCAGTGGGGCTATCAGGTAGTTTGGTCTAGTCCCATCAGCGGCGTGGCCATTGGGTAGTTGATCTGGCGTTGTCAGGTAGCGCAGGTCAAAAAGGTGGCGGCCTGAACCGCCAGGGCTGTACTGGGGCTAACTTGGAGAAATCGGGGGCGCCTTGACTCTCCTGAGGGCGCCGAGGCTGAGCTGAGCCAACTAGGGATGGTAGGGGCCAACTCTACCGACCAGGCGGTATCGGGGCGGGGCCAATCAGGAATGGTCGGAGCCGACTCGGTGGGCTTGGAGACGCCAGGGCTGAGGGGGCCGGCCAGGAATGGTCGGAACCGACTCGGCAGGCTTGGGGACGCCGGGACCGAGCGGGGCCGACCATGAATGGTCAGGGCCGACTCGGCAGGCTTGGCGACGCCGGAGCCGAGCGGGGCCGACCAGGAATGGTCGGGGCCGACTCGGCGGGCTTGGAGACGCTGGGGGGGGCCGATCGGAGCCGATCCGGAATGGTTGGAACCGACTCGGCGGGCTTGGAGACGCCGGGGCCGATCGAGGCCGATCAGGAATGGTCGGGGCTGACTCGGCGGGCTTGGAGATGCCGAGGCCGAGCGGGGCCGATCAGGAATGGTCGGTGCCGATCAGGAATGGTCGAGGCCGACTCGGCGGGCTTGGAGACACCGGAGCCGATCGGGGTCGATCAGGAATGGTCGAAGCCGACTCGATGGGCTTGAAGATGCCAAGATTGCACTAATATTTTATTGATCTTGCCCTTATGTCTATACCAGCGACATCAGGTCTGCTAAATCTTGGTAAGCTATTTTGAATGATTCAATTTTGAAGCCTTAGCTTAATACGTGATCTCTGGCTCTCCCCAGTTGGTTCCACTCGGAAAAGCAGGGCTGAAAATATTATAATTATTAGGCTTGGCTTATTGACTGCTGAGTTTTGTCATCATCCTCTGGCTAATTACAAACGCGCATTTAATTTGCTCGAGACCGAGGCTTATGTGGGATCAGATTGAACAGTGTGTCTGCAGAGAATTCCTGAGCTCGATGTATTTAATCTATAATTACCATGCCATCAAAAAAAAAAAAAAATTCATCTCCATGAGTTTAAACGTGTTTCACTGTGATGTCACATGCCACATGTTGTTCTCATTTTGTTTCGCTTAATCAACCAACTTGCCCACCAACACCCAAACTCTTTAAAAATTCAAAAGGATCAGCTCAAAACAATCGATCAAAACGCCATGCCGACGGTACAAGCCGCAGGCATGCAATGCACATTCTCTGAGAACGGTGACCTCCATCATTCCCTTCAGGCAACTCCTCCCATCCCCTCGCAGCCCCCCACCACACTGGAAACTTCCCGACAAAAGCCTATATATATATATATATATATATATATATATATATATATATCTATATATATATATATATATATATGCTCACAGCCTTACACTACCCAGATCCCCATCAAAAACCGCATACATATAGAATAAAGCGGATGTCTCCTTTTTATACAGCAAGAATAAGTGGAGAATAACTTGCAAATATATATATATACACACACGGCAGTCATCATGACCATTTGAATGGCCATTCGAGCAACACGTGGACCGTGTTCTTTTTTTCTTTCACGTACTGTGATGATGCGAAACAGAGAGAGAGGAGTTAAAGCTTGACGAGGGAGTCCGGATCCATCCTAGGACGCAATGTTCCGTTGGGAATAAAGTGACGTCAGGGCAACGGATGCGGCGGTCTCCCCGAGGAGGCCGTCGAAGATCTCCTGCTCGACCTCCAACGCAACGTCCTCCGCCTCCTCCACCACCAAGGGGTGCAGCAGAAGCCGCCGTATCTTGGCCTCCGGCAGGTCACCCGCCACGAGTGCGTCGATGTCGCCGACCACCTGGCAGTCGGCCGACGGGAAGCTCTGTATCTGCCTCCAGAGCTCCTTCAGCAACAATTCGCCGTCGGCCAGCTGGTCGCGATGGCTCATAATACCATGCAGATTGGCTACCGGCCGGTTGGTATGGGTGGTGGTCATGAGGTATGCCCACCCGAGGAGATCTCCCAGAATTTCCTCGACCAGATGGAAAAGGAGCTTCCTGTTCCATCGGTGCCGCAGAGAGCTGGGAAGGATCGCTTCCTCCAGCTCTTCTTTGCAGTACTGCGGTTCTGCTTCTGGTGGGAAGAAGGGGAACCGGAGCTCGAGCTGGTGGAAGATTATGGGATCTAAGGGGAGGGAAGAAGAGTACCATCTGAATGTCGAAGGGATGGCTAATCCCGTGATCCCTCCAAGTTCTAGAATGGATCTCACGTATCCGTACTCGGGATCCTGCTCTTCTGGTACAAAGCGTTGGGCGGCACACCTTTGGGTTTTAGATGGCATTAAAGCACCTTCGACTCCCAGAATCATCTGTGGCAAAGAGATTAATGAGAAAAATTATTTGCTCGTATTGACCAGGACAAAGGGCATCTGACTATGAAAATGGAGGAGGTAGGTATGGTTATATACCACTTTTTGTTCTTGGACTGAACAGGAGGGGCAGTGATGGACTTGTTCTTCTGGTACTGGTCTTGCCTTTGGAAGGGATGCTTTGGGAAGCGATGCTTCCTTCCTTTTGAGCGTAACAAAAGAAGGAGATCTGCACTTCTTTTCTGAAAGGTGCTTTTGTAGCACGGAAGGCGCCGGCTGAGAAGGAGATAATAGGGCACCCGGTCGTGCTGCCTTTTCGGAGGCAGCTGGATGCTGCTTCTTTATCCTCTCGGTGAAGCGCTCGTAGCTGGCTTTCTTACATGACTTGCTTGGACCTATCTTAACTGCCTTCGCTTCCACATTATGTCTAGCTCTGAAGGAATTAGGTGATGGCAAAGAAGGTGGTGGCGCTCTCGGGCAAGGAAAATTCGGCAGTTGGTGGGGTTTTGGAATGTGATCTTTCACTGGTCTGCTCTTAATTGAGGGCTCCGATGGTGGCTTCTTTGGCGGCGATGACTTGTTCTGGCTCCATGTACCAGCATTGCATGATATCTTCGGCTCGGGTGATCTTGTCGATCTGACTTCAATTTCATCACTGCTGCCTCCTCCTCTCCTAGTGCTGATGCTTTCCTTCACTTGCTTCACAATCTCGCAACCATGGTAGTGGCCTCTCGGGCTCTTGTTCTCATCCTGCAGCTGCCTTCCAAAATTTTTCCTCCTAGACTTCGCCATAGAAGGTAATGGCGAAGGTGGGAGAGAGTGGTATCCAGGGACCCTCGCACAAGTAGCTGAAGTACTCCTGCATGGCCTTATTCGTATTCTCCTTGTTAAGCTGCAAGGATAGCCTTGGATCTGAATTCCACGACCTGGCCGATGACACTCTCGGGGTTTCTGGCAGCGAACGGGACCCCACTTCATATGATCTGCCAGCAACATTGCAGTTTATGTTTTGAAGTGGCTGTCGCAAGGATGCCGATTCTTTTCTACATTCACCTTTGAATGCCTTCTTGTTCTTCTTTCTAGATTGCTCCTGATGAGATTTCACCGATGGAGGAGATCTTCGGCATGGGGTAGCTGGAGAAGAAGCCTGGTGGGCCAGCACCTCCAAACCCATCAGGCGGGCCACGACACCGGGAGTCCTCGGCGTCTCGGCTAGCGAGCTCCTCCTCTCCTCGTCCAATAACCTGACCATCTTGCTCCTCGTAGTCGATGCAGCTGGTTTTGGGACTACTTGTATTCCAACCTGAATAAGTTGTCAAGAATAAAAAGGATAAATGTTAAGAAATCATGAACAAAAAGCAAACTTGTGAAGAAGTATATCCTTGAATTACTTACAGGCACGTCATAATACTCCTCAGCAATGGCCAAAGTACTGGATGACGCTTTCTCCGTGTCCAGATCCAGGCTATTCCTCGGCGCCTCGATGCCTAAATTGCATCATAAAAAAAAAATCATAATAATAACTGAGATAGAGACAGAAATAGCGAGAGATGACGGAGGTTTCGATATTCTCTCTCTTTATTTACCTTTGAGCTGAGACGTGGATTGGTGGAGGACTTCAAGTGGCGATTCCGGTGGCACGGTTCGGCTGCTGGCAGTGAAGAGAAGGTGGTGGAAGTCGAAGTAGTGGAGCATGCCACTCATGCATCCGGGACTCTCCTTCTCCCTTCTTGCCAAAGACCGGCTACAATGCCATTCCCTCCCCATCTCTCTCCTCTCCCTCTCCTCAACCAACCCTCAAAACGTGCGAGAAACCTTTAAAAAAAAAAAAGAAAAAAAAAGAAGGCGTTGTCACACCCTCGTCTCCAGACTCCAGCTACTTGCCTCTGTTCTAAAAAGGAAGCGAAGGAAACGGAGGAGGGGAGGTGGACCAAGTGCAGCATATTATTAATACCTAATTAAGAGCTGAGCCAGAAAACGGATCGGCTGGTGAAAGCCGTTTGGGAACGGATTTATTTTAAATAAAATACTTTATTGGGTATTTGAAAGGAAAAAGTTTTAGTACAGCAGAAAGTTGTTATCATCCCTTTTATTTTTATTTTTTTTTAACCCCAACAGCCCCCAGGATTTTCCTTCTGTAGAACTTATCCCATGTCCTTCTCCAATCCCCGATTAAAGTTATCCATCAATCCTCTATAGCGACCTTGTTGAGACCATTGATCCAACGGTGGTGGTAAATTTAAAATGCCGTCATTTAGGTATTTTTTTTAAGAAGGATTCCTGGTTGTCGGACTGGTGCCGCCATAAATTTTAGCATTAATTTACTTTGTTGTCGGCCGGCTTGTTTAATACCTGTGTCTCAGGCAAAACGTGAAACGCACTGGGAGTGATGCTGTCATGGGCTTGGAGTACGGTCAGGAGAGCACGGACCGGGAAGGTGTGTGGGTCTGCTCTCTCTGGTGCATTATTGTTTCAAATTTCAAAGAGCGTGCTCTCCCTCTCCTTCTATCTCTTTCTGGATCACACACGCGACGACGGTGGGGTTTTCTCGGTTAGTTAGGCCGACACGGACACCGACAGTCCCAGCAGCGTGATGCTGACGAGAGTAGAGGTGTTAGGTTTAGATGATGGAGAGAGCTCTTCCACTCAAATTCGAGTTCCATCGATTAAGAACAACGTCTTGAATTCAGATTGCAAGAGAGAGAGAGGGTAGCGCATGGGGATTGGGGATTGGACCGTGCCAACAGCGAAGAGGGGCTTCTTCTTCGTGGAAGGAAATTAAGGGGAAGGCGGGGGCTCTGGGCTTCACGTGGTCAGGACGACAGCTGATAAGGAGAGAGGGCCCCGCGTCCTGCGCTCGATTATCCGATCTGAAACGGGACCTGCAAAGAGTTCGGTCATCTGTTTGATTTCGTAAGCTGTGTGAGTTTTGGGCAGCTCAACGTTGGTAATCAATATCATTTCCATCTACAATCCAAGTGATATGAGGTAAAATTATCATCACATTGTACATTTGCTATATTTATACTTCGATAAGGCAAAATCATCTTCGTATCTCGATAGAACCAAACCATTTTACGTCAGTATAACTGAACCCATCCTCTCAAACACAAGCGTCGCTGTCTCATACCATGTCGAATATTCTAAAAAAAAATTACTTTAATCACTATAATCTCGAAGTAGATTTATAAAACGAAAATGGAAGTCAAATACAATACTTTGCTCATGATTAACGAAATTTTAAATTTCTAATAAGATGTCTATCAGCCTCCTTAACCGTTAGTCCCTATAACTAATGAAATTTCAACCATATCAACTTCTAAACTTTCTAAAGCGCGATCAAAAAATTAGATAACGACTTAGCATCTTGGCAGCATAAATACCGCATCTGAAAACCTCTCCCCATATATGCTCTTAAGCTCTGGAATACAATTATAAGCCTCCATAACTCGGAGCAGAGACCATTATGATGCCTTTCTGCAAGAGCCTTCTTTTTTTATCTATTAATTGAGAATATTCACTGATTTGGAGTCTTTCATAGGGATTCTCCATGCTTCCTGTGTAAAGACTGTCTTACAGGTCCATTTGGATAGAAAAGCACTATCAAGATCTTGATAATATGCCTCAAAGATGAAAATAAATAACACCAAATATGTCGTCTCCTTGGAAGGGACAGCAGAGAGAGAGAGAGAGAGAGAGAGAGAGAGAGAGAGATAAAACCTAAAGAATCCATGTTTGAGATTGAAGTTTCCTAATATAAGAGCCTGATCAAGACCGACCGTAACTTCTGGTGTCTTACAAGATCTGGTGACACACAGGGAACTTGATATACTGTAACGGGATTCTGATCATTTTTCCTGACAAAAGACCTAGCGGTCTCATTCATTATATGAAAAAACAAAATCCTAGAACCCCCGAGAGGTAAACGACAGCCACGTTGCTCTACCATTGGCCGACCGATTGATTGGTCACCTGCGGTCCACCGCGCATCAATCTGCGGTGAAAATTCCAACCAATAACAATGTTAGGTGGCAATTATCAGTCCTTTCGTGTGAAATTTCTCTGCTTATAAGGCATTGTTCAGTGGACCACCAGTGGTTTTGATGCAAGTTGGTGTGCCGGGGGCCCAACAACCATGGTACCGTTTGGTCCACCGCATGTGGCAGGAAGAAAAAATTAGCCGACAGCTCATCGAATCAGCACATCATAGTTATTAAATTAATTTTAATTAAGTTTATATAATAAAACATAAAAATATGATGATTTAAATTATTTAAAAAAATAATTTATAATAAATAAAAAAATTAAGAATCTAAATATATTTCAGCCTAAATTTAACCGTACAAATGGTCTCCCCACCACCTATTTTTTTACTTTCATTTTTTATCGTTGGGAGTTATTTCTTACCCATACTTTTCAATATTTCTCACTTTTCTCTACCAAACAACGTACAAATTAGTCGCAAATAGCTAAGCCTATGCGGTCAGCTATTCAGCACCTAGGCACAACTTAGCTTTTTTTTTTTTTTTAATATAGACGGACGATCATACCACTCTGACATAAGTCAAGCGTGATAAATCAAAGTATAAAATTTACTATAAAATAATAGAGTAGGGATCACCAAAATACCAACCCCCACTGCACAATATGGACGAGCTGCAACAGAAGCAACCCAATCGGTCGCGGTGTTTGCTTTCCGATAAATATGCGGACCAGAGGCGCACAACAAGCCTGGAGGAAAGCCCAAATATCACATAAAAAGGAATTATGGAGGGAGCAGAGATTCACATCCCATCTAATCTAATGGACGACCGTAAGAAAATCTCCCTCAATAACCAACCGACAAGAGCCAAAGTGACGAACAGCATAAGTAATGCTAGCACCAGCAGCCTGAAGCTCTGCCATAGGGACCGAAATGTCGAGAGAACAATGACCACCTACCGCGAGCAACACTCCTTCTGGCCCCCTAATAACAAATTTGGATCTAGCAAGTCGACCCGATACAGAACCATCAAAATTCACTTTGACATAACCCGAGGGTAGGGGCTCTCAAGAGATAAAGACCGTATAACGGTGCACTACCGAAACAGCAGGGGAGTTCAGTGGCCAGGTCTGTCCGAGTGAATAGCAAAATGTGAACAAAAGAACTTCGTAGTAACAGAGACGGCTGAGCGGGTGACCTCCAGAGGCAAAACTGTCTCTTCAACAAAGATAATCCGGTTAGCTTGAAGAAAATGAAAAGTTGTAAGGTGTACATTTACGCTCTATTTGGATAAAAAAGAAAGAAAGAAAAGAAAATAAAGAAAAAAATGAAGTGAAAGAAAGTGGAAAATAAAAAGTTGTAAGGTGTACGTTTATGCTCTATTTGGATGAAAAAAAAAAAAGGAAAGAAAATAAAGGAAGAAAAAATGAAAGAAAGAAAAATATAGAAAAATATTTTTGCTCCTTCTGTTTGATTAGTGGAAGAAAAATAAAGAAAAAAAAATTGATAATTTACAATAATAATACCCTTATTATAAATGATTAAAAATGCATGAATTTTTTTTTTTTGAGAAGATTAATATCGAAATAAAATAAAAAATAAAAAAGCACTTTGAGTCTTCTATCCGAAATCTCTTCAATTTCGAAGAGAAAACTTTTAGATGGAAACTATTACTTTTTTTTTTTCTATTTTTTTATATATTTTTTTCTTTCTACTTTTCTCTCCATTAAATAAAATAAATTTTATTTTTTTTTCTAATTTTCTTTCTTTCTTATTTTTTTTCTTCACAGGCTTAAAGTTCGTGCACTCAATCCGCAAGTGATATTGCTTGGCTCCTTTCCAATTTCAAGCTTATAGGTCCAATTTCAAATATGAGTGTTTAAGCATGCGTAACATATTTGTATGCGGACATGGTTTGATCTCACTATGCATGTCAGGTCCAATCCAAGTCCAATCCAACTTAATTAAAACCATACCATTCCCGTGAATCAAAAGTCCAGGCAAGCCAGGTACATACCAAGTACTGAGTGCTAGCTAGCTAATAGTTTTCATGACCATTCGACATGCATTGATGGCAATATCGTCTTCACGACATGTACACATGTCTACAAGGCTTGCGTGCAGCTCCGAGATTGGCTCCGTGCCTCCATGTTATGATGTTACTCCTTCCTTCCCCTCGTGTCACGAGCTACAGCGCAAGCCAAATACCAGACCCACACCATTTTAAAATCTCTCCCTAATTAATGTTGGATATATATTATTGGCCTCAGTGAAATTTGTACCACCAGGTAGTCTAGATGTATGGATGGTCCCGGTCTATTTAAATACTCTCAAGGCTTTCGTCCTCAAACTTTCAATCATATTTTAAAAATATTAAATTTATAAAAAAGCATTCATATATTTAGGTTCTTCTCTATGCTTTTATATATATATATATATATTTACATATGAGCGATCACACCACTCTGACGCAAGTCAAACCCGAAAGATCGAAGTATAAAATTTGCTGCAAAATAACAGGACAAGAGACACCGAAATGCCAAATTCATCGACCAGAATTGCGGGCAATAGTAGAAGCAACATAATCGACCGCAGCATTGGCTTTCCGATATATATGCTAAATCTTAAAGGCACTAGTAGACTGCAGAGTGACTAAAATGTTTCTAATCAGAGAATTTAGGCAAGAATAAGAATTCTTATTCCACCTCATCCATCTGATAATCGTAAGAGAGTCATTCATAATGACAAACGAATAACTTCGTACCATAGTAAGACTTTTTGTACTATTATTTTATAAATAATTTAATTATTCTATAATACTAAATTAAGTCTACATGATTTCAAAACTTTAGTATAATTTTTTTTTGTTACAAACGGACGATCATACAATTCTTGAATGAGTCAGCCCAGATACATCAGAAATTAAGATCTGCTGCAGAAGGATATGACATGAGTTGCCTGGCTTCCAAATCCATGGACCCACATGTTGAGCAGCAAAGGCCGCCACCCAATTCGCCGCCGAGTTGGCCTCACGATAAATATGGCGGATCTGGACAGAATCAACCTCTCGCAACATAGACCAACAGTCCCTCAGAATCGGATTTGAGAAACCATCTATATAGCTCTCCTTTAATAACCAAGAAATGACAGTCATAGAATCCCTCTCAATCATAATCTTGTGAGCATGGAGGATCCTAACAGCAAACGAAAGACCCGCCCAAGCAGCATAGACCTCCGACAGAGGAACTGTTGAGTCCAGGGATCCAAAGCCACCCACCACCAAAAGATCACCCATCGATCCCCGAATGATGAAAGCAGATCTAGCAGCTCTATCCCGGACACTCCCATCAAAGTTAATTTTGATATACCCTGGAGGGGGGGCTTCCAAGAGACAAAAACCGTACGTCGGTTCGCTGTCGGGACAGCAGGGGAGCCCCAGAGACCAGAGGAGTCAAAATTAACATCATGAAAGGCGCGGGCACAGTCCGAAGCTAATAATCTAATCTGTCTCATAATCCTGTGAAAGAAAAAACCTGTCGTCAGAGAATATGATCTGATTCCTCGATAGCCATATATAATAAGCAGTAATAGACCAAAGACCACGCTTGCTCATAGGACCGCTCCGAATGTCCTGAAAGAAAGATGATCGCGAGAAAGCCATAACCTTCAGATCCCTAGGATAGCCCATAAGAACCCAAATCCTTCTCGCTCTGGAACAATATAATTTAATTGATGTTAATAAATTTGAGTTATAATTTTTAAATTATTTTTTTTATTCGAAACTATTTCTAACGAAATGTCTGAAATATAATGTTTTTTTAAAAAATTAAATTATAATAATTAAAAATTAAAATAAATTTTAAGTAAAAGTTTGAGATATATAAATATTTTAACCTCAATTCAATCATGATTGTGGCCTTGCTGCCACCTTTTTTTTTCCTTTGGTTTTTTTGTTTTATTATTGGGAGTTATTTGCCACCCATACTATCCAATATTTAGCATCTAGACACATGTAAAGTTATGCATTTTTTATGTAGAACAAATACATCGATATCAACTTAAGATTCAAATGGTACCAATTAAAATAAGTAATGTTAGTAAAAAATTATTAAAAAAATATGTATTAAAAATAATAACAAATCAAAAGTCTATTCTTAATTCTTCTTTTCAACTTTCTTCCATACCTTAATGATAATACATCAAGTCCTTGTATGCCTAACTTAATTGAAAGTAGAACGCATCTATTGGACTCTTCATCTTTCTCCAAACTCTCTCGCTAATGATACCTTATGATACTTTAAACTTGAGCTATATGCCTTTATATAGAAAAGAAATTAATCATGTAATGTAAAAATTTAAAATCATATTTCATAAGAATTAAAAACTAACCCTTCTTGCTAAAGGATAAGCTTATTGAAATTATAGCCAATTCTTACCACCAAAGAACAAAATTTATTGAAATAAAAAAATTAATTTATAATCATAAAAAAATTATAATGATTTAAGAAGCTTGAAGAAAAAGACACAACTCGGAAGGTATCTACATTTGAAGCACATTATTTTATTTAATCCATTGGAGCTAATTATGGGTCCAATTTGAAATATGAGTATTTAATTAAGCATATATATAGTTAACATATTTGTACGTTAGACGTTGTTTGATTTCATCACGTATGTCAGGTCCAATCCAACTGAACACAGTCTGCCGTGCTACATGCACTGTGGTCTTTCTCGGAAAATCATACCATTCCCGTGAACCAAAACTTCAGGCAAGTCACGTACGTGTCAAGTACTCGACTCCCAGTGAGCTGGTTTTCGTAACCATTCGCTCTCGCGTCGCGCCCTCACATGCAAGCATGCGTTAATAATGGCAACGTTGCGTGCAACTCGGATTATAGGCTCCACGTTACTTACCACCTGCCTCTTTTATTTACTTCCCGAAATCCCTCGTCCCTGTGCGCGTCACGAGCAACAGCATAAATAGAGCGAAGCAAGGTGGGGGACACATTGCCAGACCCACAACTTTTAAAAACCTTTCCCCTAATGTTTGGATTTTAGCGTGCCCAATCAAATTTGTACTATCGAAAAAAACCATAGTACACAATTTCGATTGAACATGACCTACATTAGATATGATAACTTTTTTTTTTTTTCATATAAAATCGTACATCACCGATGCAGAATCCATAGATGAATCTCACGATAACATCCGATTGATGCATCGGAATGATGTATATAAAGACTTTCTCTTGTACCACTGGATGATCAATATAGATGGATGGCCCCATCCATTTAAATATTTTCAAACTTAAAATACATTTTTGATTCTTAAAATTTTACCCATAATTTATTTTAATTCTGAAACTTTCAATTGTTATACTATATTTGACCTGTATTTCATGTTTTAATAATACCCATCATAAGGTGTTAATTAAGATTAGTGAAATAATTAACATGTCATTATAGATGGATGGCTCTGATCCATTTAAATGTTGATTTTAAAATAATCTATGTATTTTGGGCATGCTAAAATCCAAACATTAGGGGAAGATTTTTTTTTTTTTTTTTTTTTGTACAGCCGAACGATCACACCAATATAGGGTGAGTCAAGCCCGATATAGAGTACAAGATTTGGGATAAAACAAGCGGACAAGTGTCACCCTGGTTCCAGCTCCAGAAGCCAGAATGATCGACAACCCTGATGGCGATCAGTCAGCCGCAAAGTTGGTTTTCCTGAAAACAAGCCGAATGAGGGCACAATGAACACCCTGAAGACTGGCATGAATGTCGATGATCAAAGAGATAGATGGCACGCAGACACCGGGGTCTTGATGAAGCCATCGAATAATAGTGATTGAATCGCCCTCAATAATAAGACTGCGGGCGTCCAGGACTCGGATAGCACAGGAGATATCCGCTCAAGCAACAGCCAACTCTGCTAGGGGCACAGATGAGTCAAGCGAACTGAACCCCCCAGCAATAGTAGCTCACCATTCGACCCACGTATAATAAAAGCTGAACTAGCATGTCTCTTCCTAACACTTCCATCAAAATTGATTTTGATAAATCCTAGAGGAGGGGGCTCCCAGGAGATGAAGACCGTATGACGGTGTGCTGCCTAGGCAGCATGGGAGCTCCAGTGTCTAAGGCTATCAAAATCACAAATAGAATGATGGGAAGTGTATTTTGCATCTAAGGATAAAGCAGTCCTAACAATCCTGTAAGAAGGAGTCGACTCCTCAATAAACAACCGCTGGTTATGAGATAGCCAAATATGGTAAGCAATGTAAACTCTCCTCGCAATGGAATCGACTCTCGAAATCCTGCCTAATCAACCCTAAAAAGAGAACCGAATATAAGAAGAATCAGTATCCCAGGACATATTGCCAGAACACTGCCATATCTGTCTAGCCCTGAAGCAGGTGAAGATAGCATGCTCAACCGACTCCTCCTCATGACCACATAAAGGGCAAGTTGGCAAAATGCTTAACCCATGCCTAAAAAGAAGAGCGCAAGTGGGAAGACAGTCCCTGGCCAGCTTCCACACAAAGGGAGAGATTTTTGAATGTCAATTATTTCACTAACTTAATTGTGGCGCCAGATTATCCAGATGGACGGCCCTAATCTATTTAAATACTTTCAAGCCTAAAATATTATTGACTCTTAAAATTTTTACTCATAATTTATTTTGATTCTCAAACTTGAAATTCTTCCTTCGTGTTTTAAGAATATCTATTATGAGGTGTCAATTAATATTAGCGAACTAATTGATATATCATTCTTATACCAGAGATCAGTTGACAGAATTATGCATCGACTATTTCATTAATTATTAAAGTATAAAAATTAAATTATACTAACAAAATATTTGAGGATTAATATAAATTTTGAGCAACAATTTCACCGCAGATTTTTCAATACGGCTGGATGGAGAACTACTGAAACTTTTTGATATCATTAAAATAGAAATAATATGCCCAAAAACTAATGGCATCCCAATCTGCCAGCTCATGCATGCCTTCGATTAAAGTCTCAATAATACCATTATTTTATTGTTATAAAATCCGAACTGAACCTTTTTTAGGCCTAATAATAATTATGACAGCAATTATAACAGAAATTACAATCCATATCAAAGAAATATTTTTCACGTATCCGAAACACTTGTTGGGTAATGGGCCAAAATAGGTCATGAAAACCCTAATGGGCCTTGAAAGCCCATTAACCCCTTATGTATGTGAATGAGAAATTGCGGGGACATTTAGTCCCACATCGAAAAGAACAAGGAAGGAAGGTTCACTTATATGGAAACCTCCTCCTTAAGCTTGTGTTCCTTCGGCTCACCATAGAAGGAGAGCTTGAGGGTGATGCGAAGCATCACCCTCGCGCACGCGCACGCGCACGCGCGTGTGCGAAGGGCGCAATGGGCGCTTTGTAGGCGCACTTTGCACTTCGCACGTACGCATCGTCGCGAGGAGCTTGAGGGGCTTTAATCTTTTTGATGATGAAGATCAGACGGTAGAAACTGATCAGGATTGAGATGAGGGGCTGAGATCAAACGATGACTTGGATTGATCACAACCATTGGTGATCGCTGATCAGGATTGATCATGACCGTTGATGATTTGACCGTTGGAAGGTTGACCAGTCAACTGGTCAAGGTTGACCGGTCAACGGTTGACCATCAGGACCGTTGATAAGGTGTCCCTTCGATCAAATGATAAGTCAATCGAACCGTTGATGATAAGGCGTCCCTTCAATCAAACGGTTGTAGATAAGTCATGTCAAAAGACTTATCTGATAACGTGATTATCAGATCACAATTGTGAAAAGACTTATCTGATAACGTGATCATCAGATCACAATTATGAAAGGGCTTATCTGATCTTCAGATCTTCAGATCACAGCCTGAAAAGGCTTATCTGATAACATGATCTGAAAATCACGAAGTGAATGGGCTTATCAAACATCCTTTGATCAAAAGAATTCGAATTAATTTAATTCGTAAGGTTGCTTCCAAGGGGCATAAGGTTGCTTCCAAGAGGCATAAGGTTGCTTCCAAAGGGCATCTAAAAACCTATAAATAGGACCCTAGACCTAAGCATTTCATTCATCCCAAGCCATTCCGAATTGAGTTCAATTTGAATCAATTCTTGTTTTCTTCTCTCTTAGGCATTTGCATACTTTCCTAAGGATAGTATAGCAATAGTGCATTGAAAAGAGAGTTGCATTCTTGGTTCGATTATTTTGGTGAATTGTAGTGCTGCTTTCATCAAAAGGAGACTGTTGTATCCTGGGAGACAATCGTCATACTGACCGTGAGCACCATTGCGGGACGAAATTGTCTTAAGGACATAGAGTATAACTCTAGCCTCAGTCTGATTCAAGTAGGTAGCCACCATCTGCCAGACATACAAAGCCAACAATCTTAAGACAAGCTCCGTCCTCCAGAAGTGCTGCTGCAGATGGCTACCATGCATACATCCGTTCAAGCCGAGAAGCCGGAGAAGTTTACCGGCACTGACTTCAAGAGGTGGCAACAGAAGATGCTGTTCTACCTCACAACTCTGAATCTAGTCAGAGTATTGAATGAAGATCCGCCTGTCCTGAAGGAAGGGGAGACCGACAAGCAAGTCATTGCTGCGGTAGAGGCATGGAAGCACTCAGACTTCCTTTGCAAGAATTATATACTCAATGGTCTGGACAATACCCTGTACAATGTGTACAGTAGTATTGCTACTGCCAAGGAGTTATGGGCATCCCTAGATAAAAAGTACAAAATAGAGGATGCTGGACACAAGAAATTTGTGGTTGGAAGGTTCCTAGACTACAAAATGGTCGACCACAAAACAGTTATGGAGCAAGTCCAAGAGCTCCAGATCATCCTGCATGAGATACATGCAGAGAGAATGTCTCTTAGCGAGTCATTTCAGGTAGCAGCTATCATAGAGAAGCTACCACCATTATGGAAGGACTTCAAGAACTACCTGAAGCACAAGCGAAAGGAGATGGGACTTGAAGATCTTATTGTCCGCCTAAGGATCGAGGAGGACAATAAAAGCCAAGAAAAGAAGGCAGGAGGACAACCTGCTGAGCCAAAGGCCAACCTCATAGAAGGGAAGAAGAAACGCAAGTTTCCAGGCGAAGGCTTTAAACAGAAGAAGGGCAATCCTAAGAAATATAAATTCAAGGGAAAGTGCTTTGTTTGTGGTAAGCAAGGACACAAATCCAAGGATTGCCGTTTCAAGGATAAAGAAAAGAAAGAGGTCAACATGACTGAATCCCTATCCAAAGAGATATCCGAGATGATGCTGTCAGCAGTTGTATTTGAAGCAAACATGGTTGACAAAGCAAATGAGTGGTACATAGACACTGGAGCTACCAGACATGTCTGCTCTGATAAGAGTATGTTCTCATCATATACTCCTATCAATGGCAGAAATCTGTTCATGGGTAACTCCGCGACATCCAAGATAGAAGGAATTGGCCGCATTGTTATGAAAATGACATCTGGCAAGGAGCTTCTACTGAATGATGTGCTACATGTCCCTGACATCCGGAAGAATCTCATATCAGGCTCCCTCCTAAGCAAACATGGCTTTAGGATGGTTTTTGAGTCTGATAAATTTGTACTCACAAAGGGGGTATATTTATAGGAAGGGGTTACTTGAATAATGGTTTATTCAAGGTCAATGTAATGACTGTACACAGAAACCTTGAAATGAATAAAGCATCTTCTTCTGCTTATATGGTTGACTCTTCTTGTCTATGGCATGATAGATTAGGACATGTAAATTTTAATTCATTACGAAAATTAATGAAATTAGAATTATTACCTAATCATGAAATCGATCCACATTACAAGTGTGAAGTGTGTGTTGAAGCTAAGTTAGCAAAAACACCATTTCCATCAGTTGAAAGAAATACTGAACCTCTTGACTTAATTCACAGTGATCTATGTGATTTAAAGTCAATTCAAACTAGAGGAGGTAAAAAGTATTTTATAACATTTATAGATGATTCAACAAGATACTGCTATGTGTATCTACTAAAGTCTAAAGATGAGGCTTTAGAAGTGTTTAAATGTTATAAGAATGAAGTTGAAAATCAACTTGGAAAAAGGATTAAGGCCATAAGGAGTGATAGAGGTGGTGAATACGATGCACCTTTTGACAAATTCTGTCAGGAGCATGGCATTATTCATCAAACTACTGCTCCTTACTCACCTCAATCTAATGGAATTGCGGAACGTAAAAACCGCACATTAAAAGAAATGATGAATGCTATGTTAATAAATTCTGGTACACCGCAGAATTTATGGGGAGAAGCAATTCTCTCAGCAAATCATATTCTTAACAAGATACCTCTTAAGAAGAAGGATGTTACACCATATGAGTTATGGAAAGGAAAGAAGCCTTCCTACAATTACTTAAGAGTGTGGGGGTGTCTAGCTAAAGTAGCTATTCCGGACCCCAAAAAGGTCAAGATAGGACCTAAAACTGTTGATTGTATATTTATCGGCTATGCACATAATAGTAGTGCATATCGCTTTCTAGTACATAAATCAGATATATCTGATATACAGATAAATACAATCATGGAATCAAGGAATGCAACATTCTTTGAAGATATATTTCCAAGCAAAAGGAAATTAGAAATAAGTTCAAATAAAAGAACTTATGATAATACTGCTAGTAGTAGTCATCAGGATGAATATCCTGAAGATGAACCTAGACGCAGTAAGAGACCAAGAATAGCAAAGTCTTTTGGTCCTGATTATGTAACTTATATGTTACAAGATGAACCTCAGACATTCAAAGAGGCAATGTCTAATCCAGAAGCACCCTTTTGGAAAGAAGCTGTCAATAATGAAATTGAGTCCATCATGCATAATCATACCTGGGAGTTGGTAGACCTACCATCTGGTATGAAACCTTTAGGGTGCAAGTGGATATTTAAGAAAAAGCTAAAAGCTGATGGATCAATTGACAAGTATAAAGCCAGATTAGTGGCTAAGGGCTTCAAACAGAAAGAAGGTATAGACTTCTTTGATACCTATTCACCAGTAAGTAGAATAACATCTATAAGAATGTTAATCGCTTTTGCAGCCATTAACAATCTTGAAATTCATCAAATGGATGTTAAAACTGCTTTTCTGAATGGTGAATTAGATGAGGAAATATACATGGAACAACCTGAGGGATTTATTATTCCAGGGCAAGAAAAGAAGGTGTGTAGACTTGTTAAATCCTTATATGGATTAAAGCAAGCACCTAAGCAATGGCATATAAGATTTGATAATGTAATGTTATCAAATGGATTCAAAATAAATGAATGCGACAAATGCATATATGCCAAATCCCTATCTGAAGGGTATGTGATAATCTGCTTATATGTAGATGACCTGTTAATCATTGGTAGTAATACTGAAATGATTAAACAGACTAAGAAAATGTTGATCAAACATTTTGATATGAAAAATATGGGTGTTGCAGATGTTATACTAGGGATTCGAATCACTAGAACATCTGAGGAAATAATATTATCTCAATCTCATTATATTGAGAAAATATTAAATAAGTATAAAAAGTATGATACTAGCCCGGTGAAAACACCTGTAGATGTTAATCTACATTTGGCTAAGTATACTGGAGAACCCATATCTCAATTGGAATACTCACGTATAATTGGCAGTTTAATGTATGTCATGAATTGTACTCGTCCTGACATAGCATATGCTGTCAATAAGTTGAGTAGATTTACAAGTAATCCAGGTCCAAATCATTGGACAGCTCTAATAAGGGTATTAAGATATCTGCGATATACCCTAAGTTATGGATTACATTATTCAAGATATCCAGCTGTATTAGAAGGATACAGTGATGCTAATTGGATATCTAACACAGAAGATACAAAATCCACAAGTGGATATGTATTCACCTTAGGAGGAGGTGCTGTGTCATGGAAATCTTCTAAGCAAACATGTATAGCTCGATCCACTATGGAATCTGAGTTTATTGCCTTAGAAAAGGCAGCTGAAGAAGCAGAATGGCTTCGAAACCTTTTAGAAGAAATTCCATGTTGGCCAAAGCCTGTGTCTGCAATATGCATACATTGTGATAGTCAATCGGCAATATGCAGAGCACAGAATAAGATATATAATGGTAAGTCTAGACATATACGTTGCAGACATAATACCATTAAGCAGTTACTTGAAATTGGTGTAATTTCTATTGACTATGTTCAGTCAAAGAAAAACCTAGCGGATCCATTAACAAAGGGGTTACCAAGAGATCAAGTAAACTGTTTATCGAGGGGAATGGGTTTAAAACCTATAACTGAAAAATCTTCATAGTGGATACCCAACCTAGCTGACTGGAGATCCCAAGATCTAGGTTCAAAAGGGACAACTAAATTATGAAGAGACTTGATAGCACTAAGGATGTACAATCCTACTCATTCCTATGATAATTGGTGCTACCTGCTAAAGGTACTAGGATAAGCATTGCTTTTAATGATTCTTATGACATGAACATCATGTGGGGTATAGCAGGATACTCTTAATAAGAATCACCTATGTGAGTGTGAACTGGGCCAATTCTATGAGAATTTTAAGGTTTAATTCTCTGAAGCACTCATGAGACCAGGAGTTGTTCGGGGCCAAAATGAACACAACCATGAGAACCACAAGAATGCTCGGGAAGAAGTTGCGTGATTGTTATTGTCTTAGTTTACACAAAACGCTGAAAGGTTCAAGACATCGCGTTCACCTTTTAGCAAGTAAACTCGATAACAACTCACTAAGGAAGGTTCAAAGCCACAAGCTACCTATCCCGATACAACTTCATCCCATTATACTCTCTTTAGTGTGTCTGCATATTCATTTGCATTAAAATCCTTTTATGTGGGGGTTTGCCTTGCCAATCTTTGCTAATCTTTGATCTGAGTCCAATTTCCATTCATGTGGGGGATTGTTGGGTAATGGGCCAAAATAGGTCATGAAAACCCTAATGGGCCTTGAAAGCCCATTAACCCCTTATGTATGTGAATGAGAAATTGCGGGGACATTTAGTCCCACATCGAAAAGAACAAGGAAGGAAGGTTCACTTATATGGAAACCTCCTCCTTAAGCTTGTGTTCCTTCGGCTCACCATAGAAGGAGAGCTTGAGGGTGATGCGAAGCATCACCCTCGCGCACGCGCACGCGCACGCGCACGCGCACGCGCACGCGCACGCGCACGCGCGTGTGCGAAGGGCGCAATGGGCGCTTTGTAGGCGCACTTTGCACTTTTCAATTCACTTAGTGCAACAATCGTCGGGGGACTGCTCGCATCTGGGAGAGGCTTGATAGAGCTATGGCTTTGGCTTAGTAGCTTCAAAGGTTCCCTGCGGTTTTCGTTACTCACCTCCCTATGATTGCATCTGACCACTGCCCCATTTTGATTTCCACTCAGCTTCTCCACAAATAGTTCATATTTGAGAAGTTTTGGACTTATTATTCTACTGCTCGTTCTATCATTGCTCAGATTTGGCATATTCCTGTTAGGGGTGATGCTGTTTATCGGTTATCGCATCATCTTAAGATGGCGAGACATAGGCTATCCAGATGGAATAGGCTGGAGGTGGGAGATCTGGTCAGACAAGTTGAAAAGGTTGAAGATGATATTAGCATTTTGCAGGCTAAGGAGGATCAGGAAGGTTTTTTGGTGGATTCAGACCTCTCCTCTCTTAGGGATCTGCTTGCTCGTCATCACTCCCTTCTGCGGCAACAGGAGGTGTACTGGTGGCAGAGGTCCAGGTTTCAGTGGATTTGTGATGGGGATCGTAACACCAGATTCTTTCATCAGGCTACTCTGAAGCGGCATGCGGCTAACAGGATTCGAAGGTTAGTTGATGATGACGGGCACACTCAGGAGGACATCCACTCTATCAGGGACATGCTTCTCCACTTTTTCCAGTCCAGATGGGCTGAGTCTACTGGTGACAGGGGCCTGGTTGTTCATGTTCCGGCTTCTAGGAAGGTTTCTTCCATGGATAATAATATGCTTGTTAGGCCGATTGCTGCGGAGGAAATTAGGTTGGCCCTTTGGGAGCTTGGTCCGGACAAGGCCCCTGGCCCTGATGGTTTTTCGCCCTTCTTTTATCGACACTACTGGGATATTGTTGGGCAGGAGGTGGCTCAGGCCATTCAGGATATTTTCCAAGCTCGTCACATTCCTTCAGAGTGGAACCAGACCTTCATTACTTTGGTGCCCAAGCGTATTGATGCTTCTCTCCCGCAGCACTTTTGGCCCATCAGTCTGTGCACTACCCTCTATAAGGTTTGTGCTCGTCTTTTAGCCCGCCGCCTTTGTCTGGTGATCCATCGTCTCATTTTGTCGAACAGGAGGCTTTTGTTAGAGGGCGTTCCATTTCAGACAATGTTCTTATAGCTCAGGAATTTATGCATGATCTTCAGAAAGCTTCGGCCAGTCGTTGTCTTATGGCTGTGAAGCTTGATATGGAGCGTGCTTATGATAGACTGAGTTGGGACTTCTTGCAGAACTCTCTTCTAGAGTTTGGGTTTGATGGGTTATTTATAGAGTGGATTATGGCCTGTATTCAAAGGCCTTCCTTTTTGCTGATCGTCAATGGGAGCCCGACTGAGTTCTTTCTCTATGTTGTGGGACTCCGGCAGGGATGTCCGTTATCTCCTCTTCTGTTTATTCTGGCAGCTGATGACCTTTCCCGTGCTTTATGTCAGGCTCAGCTAGATAGGCGGATTGTCCCATTTATGACTGGGTCGGGGGGCCCCCTTGTTTCTCATCTTCTTTTTGCGGATGATTGTATCATTCTGGGGCAGGCTTCTATTGCTAATGCGGCTTCGTTTCACTCAATTATTCAGCAGTACTGTCAGGTTTCAGGCCAGAAGGTTAATCTTCTCAAGTCCTCCATTTGTTTTAGCTCGAAGACCTCTAGAAAAACCAGGGAAGCCATTATAAATCTGTCAGGTATTACTTCTCAGATTGATAGACTGATGTATTTGGGGATCCCTATTACGGGGAGACGGCCTCGTTGTTCTGATTATGCTAAGATTGAGAGGCGTGTTCGCCAGCGCATTGAGGGATGACAGGTCACAGGCCTTTCGATGATGGCGAGGATTATCATTATTCATTCGGTTCTGTCTTCCATTCCCTTGTATCTCCTATCGAATGCTGCCATTCCGATTATTTGTTTGAGGAGGATTGAGCGATATTTTCATGATTTTATGTGGGCTTCTATGCATGAAGGTCATGGTACTCACCTCCTATCCTGGGAGAGTATCTGTCTGCCTATCAGTGAGGGCGGTCTCGGGATCCAGTCCCTGATCGTTAAACATCATGCCCTTCTGGCCAGACATCCTTCGAGATTCCTTCTCGAGCCGCATTGTTTGTAGAGCTCTCTGATGCGTGCGAGGTATGGTGACTGGTCATCAGTCTTGTATATTTCTCCGCCTCGGGGATGTTCCTCCTTTTGGAAGGAGGTTTGTCGGTATGGTGAGGCTATCTCGGATCATGTTTCGTGGATGATTGGTGATGGATCTTCGATTGATGTTATTCATGATATCTAGATTTCTGACCTTCCGTTTTCTCGGTGGCCCACTTTTATTAGCATTGATGCTCCTGTCAGTTTCAAGGTGAAGGATTTGATTTCCTCTGATCCCCCTACCTGGCATGTCCCTTCGGTGATGAGATTCTTTGGTATAGATCTATCACGTCGGATTCTCTCGATGCCCCTTACTCCTGGCCGGTTATCTGATTCCAGGCTATGGCAAAGATCTTATCTCTCTAAGGCCCCCTCTAGGGATCTGATGAAGTTGTTCAGGCCCCAGCCCCAGCGGTCGGAGGATGCTGCATGGATTTGGAGGCTGCCTATCATTCCCAGGGTTTAGCTTTTTATTTGAAACCTTCTGTGGGACTGTCTCCCAACCTGTGGCCTTCTCTTCCGGAGGGGTCTTGCTATCCAGCCGACCTGTCCTTTATGTAGTATGGAGGAGGAATCATTAAATCATGCTATTTTCAGCTGCCCCAGAGCTAGAGGAATCTGGTATATGATCGGCTATTCATTTAGACAGGATGACTCGGGTTCCTTGCGCTCCTCTTTCCTTCTTGATCTTTGGAGGGGTCCTCAGCAGAAGAAAGGTCTTTGGGCTGTCACGGCTTATCAGATATGGTTTTCCAGGAACCAGCTCATTTTCTCTGATGATACTATTTCTCCTCATAAGATTGTGAGGAAGATTAGATTGTTGATAGCGGACTGTGCCCGTATTGGTCCTGACAACTCTGGCCTCTAGGGTTCTCCTGCTGCTTCGGCAGCGAGCCGATATACGGTTTGTATCTCCTGGGAGCCCCCTCCTCCAGGGTTTGTCAAAATCAATTTTGACGGGAGTGTCCGTGGTAGAGCTACTAGTTCTGGTTTTATCATCCGAGGTCCTCATGGAGATTTATTTGCTGCGGAAGGTTTTGGAACTCTCGACTCTTCTGTCCCCATGATCGAGCTTTATGCGGCCTGGGCAGGTATTTCTTATGCTGTCCGGTATCTTCAGGCTCAGAGGCTCTTCATTGAGGGTGATTCTATGACGGTCATTTCTTGGCCGAAGAAGGAGAATTACCCTTCGGGTTTTAGTAATCCGATCCTCGGGGATATTTGGTCTATTATGCGGGAGGTGGAAGGTGCCCAGATCCATCATATCTACCGTGAAGCAAATTCGGCGATGGATTGGGTGGCTACTTTTGTGGCGCAGCATACTGGATCGTGGTCTTGGCGGCCGGGGGATCTATGCCCTTCTCTATTGCAGTTAATTTTGTACTCAAATTTATCTGGGCTGATTGGCACTAGATTAGTGTGATCGCTTATTTGTATCAAAAGAAAAAAATGACTGCTATTTACACGCTCAATATGTAATTATTTTTAAATTTGTCATAAGAGCATAGAAGAGCAAAGGAGGGAGGGAAAACATTTAAATTCTTGAACATTGTACAAGGCCTACACATGCATGTATAAGACTCAATAGTAGTATTAGTTTATAAATTTAACTTCAATTATAATATTCTATATCTGTATTAAAATATCTTGTAACAGTGGAAATACTTGACGAGCAACTATAGAAGATTTATGCATGCTTATATGACGTATATTTGTACAAATTTTTAGCTTTTTTATTATTTCATATCCATACAAGGGTCTCCCATAATTATACATAAATATAAAATATTTATACAGTAATAATAAATACCGATGCTAATTATACGATTATGTATACATATATATGTGGGCATGTATATATATATATATATATATATATAAGAGTTAGATTTATATGAATTTTAAAGCGATTTTATCAAATTTCTTTTAGATTTTAAAGCGATTTTATCAATATTGTTGAGTTCAACTTTTAAAATAAAATAAAAATTATAACTATTCTTAAAAGATCAAACATACCGTAACATTCCGTGTGTGGTTCATCATGCATTTATTAAATAATTTCTTTAAATATTTGCCGAATCAATTGAATCCATGTAGATAGGCCTTTAAAAAGGAAATTTTTAAGGAAGCATGCATAGTTTACATCAGTTATGTTTATCATAAAGCTAACTCTGTGACTGATTGGATTGCGAAATTAGTTGCTTACTATTTTGGGATTTAGACTTAGAAACAGAATGATCCATGTCCTTTTATACTTAATCAAATTTTATATTTTGATTTATCTAAATTGATTCACATAAGACTTATGTAATCATCCGTTTGTAAAAAAAAAAGAATTTTTTAGGTACAGGAATGCAACTTTTTATTATTTTATTTTATTTGCTTGAAGACGCTGGGGTTATTAATTTAGGCATCCTGGCAAATTATTTTCTTCAAAAATAAAAAACTTTCACCAGACCGGAATTTTGACTGAATCTTTTAATAATGATATGTTGACTGCGAGATCAGATACTCTTTATTAGTCATTACAATGATAGCTAAACTTCCAACCGAAGAAATTTGAATCCAAGAGAAAGAAAGAAACTGCTGATATGAATTAAATAATAATAAAAGTCTCAAACTATTACCGTCAAATCATATTTCTTGAACGAAAAGCTTTTTCTCAATGATGTTCATGCAAGGAAGTATCTGAGCATTGAAGTAAGCAACTCAAAAATAGTAAAAAATATTAATAAAAAATAACTAAAAAGCTTAAGTTTAAATTTTTTTTATTATGAGCAAAGATTTTTATACATGTCTGAAAGTTTTTTTTTATTTTAAAAAGATATTAATTCAGAGATATTATTATCTGATAGTGGACAGATGATAGGACTGACAAAGATATATCGTAATAAATACTGAACATATCAGAGATGTCTTATTTTATCAACTTTTTAGTAGTGGATAGATGATAGGACTGACAAAGACATATCGAAATAAACACTGAGCATGTCAAAAATATCTTATCTTGCTAATTTTCTATCAGACGCGATGTCATAGATGATAAATATGCTTAATGGTATCAGGCATGCACTGTAATAAATAGTGACTATGCATAATTATAAATAATTAATGGGCCATATGATAGCTATAAACGATTAGTGAGCTGCATGACGATGTCAGATGACTCAAGATAAATTTTGAAGGCTAAGAGGACCTTGAAATTCAAGATTCCGCCAATCATCTTTTTCATTAGCCTGCACATGGCTTCTTGATCAGCTCCATCACAAACATTAATTAATCCTTACCTTTTTCATGAAAAATTTATCATAACAAAGCGACTAAAAACGAGCATCGCTTCCATTCCACGCGCCCGCCACAAACCTTACAAGAAGACAAAAATCTAGAGCTCCTCTCTGCTAGCTAGCAGCAGCAGCGAGTGAGTGGCAAACAGGGCCTGCACCGTTCTTTATGAGACTGCCTCTCCGCACAGCCATTAATGACAGCTCTCATGTCTTCTACCGCAATGGCGTCGGTACACGGAGCAGCGGAAGGCGCATGAAAGAGCTGCAGCAGACGACAAGTGGAAGAGAATTAAAAACCGGCAAGGGGACCGCAAGCGCGCACGGCACTGAGGAGATTTCGAATACTTTTACTCGGGCCTTCAATGATAAAAGCGTGCCCTTCCGTGCAGAAGAGAACGAGCCTCATGTGACCGCAACTAAAATCGCTGGCAATCAATCTAATAGATCAGATTAGTCGAGCACGAATCAATCTAATTGATTAAAATATAAAATTTACTGTAGAACAAAATGACAAAGATTACTCAGCATGCTGAGTCATTAATGCCGCCATTGAGTCGTCGAATTGGTTTCGCATAGATATGACGGATCTGGACACTATCGATCTTCCGCAGGATATACAATATGTCACTAAGAATCGAATTAGTATGGACTTGAGAGCAATTCTCCTTCCACAGCTAACGAATGATCGTCATAGAATCGCCTTCGATCATAAAACTATGAATTTTTATTTTTGTTCAAACAAATGATCACATCATTCTAACGCAAATAAAATTTAATATTTAAAAAATAAAATTTACTTAAATATAAAAGAGCAAGAATTTTTTTTGCTTCTAATTTTAGAATTCAAAGTGATAGACCATAAAGATAGCAACTCAATCGATCATTAAGTTGGCTTTTCGATAGACATACTCTGAGTATTTAAAGGATCAATAAGATGTCTTGAACTAAGAAATTAATTAGTAAGTGGTCACAAAAGAGACAATGGGCACCAAAGATATAAATGATGTAAAAAGATGCCAACCCAAGCTGCTCGGCCAGAGAAAAGAGTAGTCAAGATCCACGAATAATAAATTGGTCTTTATTTGCTCAGCACCGTCTTGGGAGAACCAGCGTTCTATTAATTGAGATTAATATGTCACAATCGATTAAAGCGTTCAGCAAGCTATTAATTGGATTTAATGGGCTAGTCAGTCATTGATTCGAGATTAAAAAGATTCTATTAAATCGGATCAGTAAGTTATCTGTTGCACTGGTTATAATTATAATTATATTAATTTAATATCTATTATGTTTGTGTGTGTAAAAAAAAAAATTTCTGTTGAAATTAAAGAAAGAACTCAATCCATGACATTGGTTAAAAAAAAAGGAAAAAAGTCAAGCCAAGGAGATTGAGAATAAACTGGAATGGCTATGTTAACTGTTGGACCTTCAAGTTTAGTACAGGAGGTTCAAATTTTTGAATTTTTCTTTCTATTTCGCCAAACTATTGGCCTTATCAGCACAAAAATGATTCAGCTCCGAAGAAGAGAAGCGATTGTTACCCTTCCCCAGTTCCTAAAGAGGAATCCAAAGAGACTTGCTAAAAAATAATACTCTTTTTTTTTCTTCAGTTCTAAAAGATACTTAACATGGTAGTCCATGCTTGATCACCAGAAAGATAGAAAATTTTTTTTTTGTTCTAGATCTCTGGCTAAAGGAAAGCAAAAGTCCCCCCTTTCTCCCTGGATTTCCCTTTTTTTATACTCCTTGAATCTTAAAAGAAAAAATCACCCTCTGGCCTTCGTCATCATGCCATCAGCGTCAAGTCATATTTCCCTTTTTTCTTCGAATAAAATTAATGTGTAAGATTAGTGTATAAGATCAATGGTCAGCCACTGCGAGGGCTTGCCACGTGATCATTTACTGTTAATTAACATCAGAGGCATTAAAGAACTTACCCTGGAAGTCAAGAATCGTCATGATGGGTTTCGGTCTTCCCAAGGGAATGTCAGAGTTAGTGAAAAGTTATCTGGCTCTAAAATCCTTTATTTGAGCTTTTCGATGAATGATGACGTTCTGGCATTTGTCTTATCCAAGCCATTTAAAGCGCTATGATGTTTGATAATTCTTGGGCTCTGTTCCAGACATGACAGTTTGTAGCGTTAAGTGCTCCTGGTATGAAAATAGCTTTGAGAGCTCGGGGCATATAGCCCAAAGCAGGGGGAAGCCCAGGACCGGGAGGTCGCCCAAAGCTTGGAGGCCGTCCAGGACCGGGAGGCCGCCCGAAGCTTGGAGGCCGTCCTTGACCTGGGAACCGCCCAGAGCCTAAGGGCCGCCCAGGACCGTGGGGGCCGCCCAGGACCGGGAGGCCGTCTAGAACTTGGGGGCCGCCCAAAGCTTGGAGGCCGTCCAGGACCTGGGAACCGTCTAGAGCCTGAGGGCCACCCAGGACCGTGGGGGCCGCCCAGGACCGGGAGGCCGTCCAGAACTTGGGGGCCGTCCAGGACCTGGGGGCCGTCCAGGACCTGGGGCCACCCTTGACTAGGAGGCTGCCTAAAACCTGGGGACCACCCAGGACCGGGAGGCTGCCCAGTCCTTGGGGGCCGTCCAGGACCGGGAGGCCGTCTAAAGCTTGGAGGCTGTCCAGGACCTGGGGACCGCCTAGAGCCTGAGGGCCGCCCAGGACCGGGAGGCCGCTCAGAACTTTGGGGGCTGTCCAGGACTTGGGGCCACCCTTGATCAGGAGGCCGCCTAAAACCTGGGGACAGCCCAGGATCGGGAGGCCGCCCAAAGCTTGGAGGCCGCCCAGAGCTTTGGGGCCGCCCAGAACCTGGGGGCCTCCCAGGACCGGGAGACCGCCCAAAGCTTGGGGGCCGCCCAGAGCTTGGGGGCCGCCCCAAACTTGAGGTCCTACGTCGAGGGTTCCAACCTATTCCCCGCGGACCGACTGTATCTCGACCCGTCCTTCATTTATTGACCCGCGGACCGACCGTATCTCGAACCATCCTTCATTTATTGACCATATCATATGCCCCCTCGTCCCTATCCCTTGCGCTCAGCCGCGCCGCACGTGCAAAAGGGGAAGGGGCGGAGAATTGAATTTAAATTTGTAAATACGCTAGATTGACGTTTTGAAAAAGAGAAAAGGAAGGCGCGTGTCCCTAAGAAGATAACACCTTTTCGTCTGCCCGGTCCCACTCAGGGATCGCTGCGTGGTTTTATGGCGCTCGAGGGGTTATGTTCAAAAATATATTAAAAGGGGTTCGTCCTCCTTACTTCTTTGCCTTTTATTCTTGTCGCATCTTCTGTGTCTTCATTCTTCCAGGTCCAGGTTAGTCGACCTTTCTTTCTCCTTTTTCTTCTTCATGGATCCTTGTCAAGATAGGTAAGGCAAGAGCCCACTGATCGAGCCCTCTCGTGAGGAGATTATCCAGGTGCATCACCAAGCTCTCGGAGGCGTGACCATCGCGGGGATCAACCAGCTCCACGGCTAGTGTCTAGGGCATTATCCCAATCCCCTAGGACTTCTTCTTCATCTACTAGCCATGAGGTAGGGCTTTCGGTAGCTACCCCTAAGTCGGCCGGTCCGACGGAGATTGCTTCAATCACGTCCTCTCAGGATCTTAGAAATCTTAGGGCCCAGTTTGGGATCCCTAACAATATTCGTCTTTCCGTTCCTCTCCCTGAAGATAGGGTTACTCTTATGCAACCGGGGAAGGTTGCGCTGTACGAAGAATTTTTTAAATGTGGCCTACGACTGCCTTTGCATCCTTTTTTGTAAATCTGTTAAATAGGTACCATCTTAGCCCTGCGCAACTTACCCCTAACTCCATCCGCATCGTCTTTTCGTTTTTAGTGCTTTGTCATTTCCATGGGGCTTCCGCCCGGCTCTCCCTATTTAGGGCTTTGTATAGGATCTGGAATCCCATAAGGGATGGGTGGTAGAGTTTTGCGTCTAGGCCCAGGAGAGTCCTCGGGCTCAACCTCCCTTCCAAAATCAAAGGATGGAAGTCGTGGTTTTTTTATGCACATTTAGAGGGGGTGGACGTGAACTGGGGTATTCCTGATACCAGTTCTAATCAGAAGTCGACCATCGAAGAGAGAGATCAGGAATTGTTTAATATTCTGGTGTCTACCGCCGTGCCCCCTAGTAAGGAATTGTTATCGGAGGATAACCTTCAGGGGATCGCATCCATGCCGGTGTCGCTGCCTACAGCGCCCGGTGAGCTTCAAAGAGTTTCATCATTGTCATTACTATTTTCTCTTCTCTCTCTTTTCTTTTCTCTCTCTTCTTTTTTTTTCTTTCTTTTTTCTTTTTTTTGGGTATTTTGTATTCGAATACGCGTATGAGAACATATTTTAGCGCGAACATTCCACTTACATTTGGCATTTCTAGAGCACTTTTTTAATTAACCTTGGATTCTCGATTTTGCAGCAATGAAGTTCTCCCAGGATGCGATAATATCAAGCCTCCGGAAGAGGAAAGGAAATGCTCGTGGCGCGACAAGGGCCGGGCCTAAGAGGCCTTGTCAAAGGGAGCCGGGTCACTCGACCCAGCCCCCGGCAATCCTCCCCAAGGCGATTTTAGTAGAGGAGGATGAGGGAGAGGAGAACCCCCCCGCCGGGATACCTATCGGGGGTCTCCTTGTGGAGGGCCCACCAAGGGCTGCCTCCTCCCCCGCCAGAGATATCGGGGAGCCATCCGGGAGTAAAGGGTTAGCCGAGACCTGCCCCCCAGACCCGCAGTCGCCACAAGGAGCAGATGTCTTTGCTCCTCCGGACGTCTCGAAGGATCCGCCTCAATCCTCAGGGATGCCCAGCCAGGGCATGGCGTACAAGAGCTGTTTATCAGAAACAGTTCTTAAACTCTCGATCTTACCCAGGTTTCAAGCCAAGATGAGGGGCTTGTCATTGGAGGAATCCTTCGATACGATGTTTACAGCTGCGCTCCAGGTAGAATCACGGTCTTCCTCCCTTTTCTCTTTCCCTTTGTAATTACAGAATTCCTGTATTTATCGACTGTTTAATACAGATGTCCAACGGCCTTTTCGTGCTTCGCAAGGATCTGGTCAACGCCAAGTCCAACAACGAGGGACTGAAGAAAGAATTATCGGAGGTAAAGGCCCGTGAACTGAGAGCGTCACTTGACCTTCAGGCCGTTCGGGAAGACAACCGTGCGTGGCGGGAGAGGGCCGAGAGGGAGCTGCAGACCCTGGACGCAAAACTGTCTAAAACCAGGGCAAAGCTGTTACCGACGGAGGAAAAATTGAAGGAGGCCATTCTCAAATTAGAATACACTGAGAACCAGGCCGACAACGCAGAGGCGGCGGCCCTTGATGCTGCAGAGAAGCTGGCCTTGACTGAGAAGGAAACGAAGGAAGCCCTGGACAAGATGGTCATAATGGAGACAAAGGCTCGAGAAAAGGTGGCCGCGGCCGAAGCTCGGGCTCGGAAGGCCATCAAGGAATATAAGAGTTCCCCCGATTTTGCCTCAGAATTTTGCGAGGCTGTTATGGATGCCTTTGTCCAAGGCTTCGAGAGGTGCAAAAGAAGATTGTCCCGGCATTTCAAACTAGAAGACCTCGCACGTTTCCAACCTGCAGACGACGAAGAAAACTCCAATGCTGAGGTTGAAGATACCGCTGACGAAGCAGTGATAGCGGAAGAATCTGCCACCAAAGCGACCGCAGTTGAAGAGTCAAATACCGAGCCGACCACGATGGGTGGGCATCCCGGGAATCAATAGGAACGCGGCTATGTTGGACTTTATCTCTTCTTCTGCTTCCTCTCTCTTCTTTTTTATTTTTAACTGTGTCCTCAACGAACTCTTTTTTGTAAGCCGATCGACGTTAGCTCGTAGAAGATACTCTTTGGAGTCTTGTAACAGCTCAACTTTTAAATGAATGAGTATCAATTCTTCGTTCCTATTTGTTTGTTATTGCAATTGATCGGCCTATGATATTTAACTATTATACATATAGGAAGTAAAGGGACTCATCTCCCCCTCCGGCCTTTCCAGGCTTAATCCGCAGACCGATGTTAGGTTCGTCCTTCGAATCGTGGAGCCGCCGAGTTTTTTTTTTAAGAACTATCTCGGGGAAATCGGATACCAACCCGAGAGCTCGACTTGAGACCGCCTAGGCCTTGGATTTGAACCTCCTCAGGGGTATGCAATACCAACCCGCGGGTGTCCTTAGGGCTGTGGGGCCGTCGAGTTCCTTTTAAAGAATTGTCTTGGGGGCAGTCGGATACCAACCCGAGAGTTTGACTCGAGGCCGCCTAGGCCTTGAACTTGAACCTCCTCATGGGTATGCGATACCAATCCGGGGGTGTCCTTAGGACCGTGGGGCCATCGAGTTCCTTTTAAAGAACTGTCTCAGGGGCAGTCGGATATCAACCCGAGAGTTCGACTCGAGGCCGCCTAGGCCTTGGACTTGAACCTCCTCAGGGATATGCAATACCAACCCGGGGGTGTTCTTAGGATCGTGGGGCCATCGAGTTCCTTTTAAAGAACTGTCTCGGGGGCAGTCGGATACCAACCCAAGAGTTCGACTCGAGGCCGCCTAGGCCTTGGACTTGAACCTCCTCAGGGGTATGCGATACCAACCCGGGGTGTCCTTAGGACCGTGGGGCCGTCGAGTTCCTTTTAAAGAACTGTCTCGGGGGCAGTCGGATATCAACCCGAGAGTTCAACTCGAGGCCGTCTAGGCCTTGGACTTGAACCTCCTCAGGGGTATGCAATACCAACCCGGGGGTGTCCTTGGGACCATGGGGCCGTCGAGTTCCTTTTAAAGAACTGTCTCGGGGGCAGTCGGATACCAACCCGAGAGTTCGACTCGAGGCCGCCTAGGCCTTGGACTTGAACCTCCTCAGGGGTATGCAATACCAATCCGGGGGTGTCCTTAGGACCGTGGGGCCGTCGAGTTCCTTTTAAAGAACTATTTACAGGAAATCTTTGAATGCATACATTTATTGACTTCTTGAGCAAATACATCTATTACATTATTGATGGTATTGCTGGAGATTGTCTGCGTTCCATGTTTGAGGGATTGGTTGTCCACTCAAATCTTCAAGTCGGTATGCTCCACGATGAAGGACTTCTGCGACTCGGTAGGGCCTTTCCCAATTCGGGGACAACTTTCCCCCTTCCGCCGGTTTAGATATTTCGGCTCTTCTAAGGACCAAGTCTCCCTGACGGAAGCTTTTCGGGCGGATGCGAGCATTATAATATCTCGCTACCCGCTTTCGGTAGGTCGCCATTTTGACTTGAGCTCGGTCCCTTACTTCATTAATGAGATCGAGACTGGCTCTTAAATTAGGGAGATTGTCAACTTCATCATACGACTCCACTCGAATACTTGGTAGGCCAATCTCGATCGGAATGATAGCTTCGGAGCCGAAAACCAGGTTGAAAGGCGTTTCTCCTGTTGGCGTCCTGGGAGTTGTGTGGTAGGCCCAGAGCATGCTCAGGAGTTCTTCCACCCATCTTCCCTTAGATGTGTCCAGCCTGGTTCTCAGTCCTCATAATATCATACGATTCGTGACCTCGGCCTCTCCATTAGACTGCGGATGGCCGATAGAGGCGAATCGATGAGTGATGCCAAAATCGGCACAGAAGGCTCTAAAGGCAGTGTTGTCGAACTGTCGGCCATTGTCGGTGACAAGAGTATGAGGTATACCGAACCGACAGACAATAGATTTCCAGAGAAAAGCCTTGACTTTGGCTTCAGTGATCCGAGCGAGCGCCTCAACCTCAACCCACTTAGTGAAATAATCAATAGCTACAAGCAGGAATTTTCACTGTCCTGACGCCTGTGGGAAAGGACCAAGGATGTCCATGCCCCATTAGGCGAAGGGCCATGGGGCGAAGAGAGGACTTAATAGGGAAGCCGGCTGTCGCTGAATACAAGCGTACCGCTAGCATTGGTCACATCTCCTCACTAGCTCAGTAGCATCCTCTTTCATGGTTAGCCAATAATATCCTTGTCGGAGAGCTTTACGTGCCAGGGATCTTCCCCCTGAATGATTTCCACATATACCTTCATGAATTTCCCTAAGAATGTAATCCACGTCTGCTGGGCCGACGCATTTGAGAAAAGGCTGGGAAAAGGATTTCTTATAGAGTTGGCCGTCCAGCAATATGAACTTAGAGGCTCTCCGTTTAAGCAGCTTGGCTTCTCCATGATCGGCCGGGAGGACGCCATCTCTCAAGTATTGGACATAGGCATCCATCCATATTTCTTCCTGCGTAACTGGAAGAACTTCTTCCATGGCTTCAATACTGGGTATCTCCAGGTATTTAATATAAGTTTTGCCCATGGTGTTATCCGCTGATGTGGCAAGTCGGGCCAGCATATCAGCTCTGGCATTCTCCCCTCTAGGAATGTAACTGATAGTGAAGCAATCTAGTAAGGGGATTAACATATTCACCTTGCTTAGATACCGGGACATAATAGGATCTCGGGCTTCATACTCCCCGGCCACTTGGGCAGAAATGAGTTGTGAGTCAGTAAAAGCTCGAAGACGCTTGATCCCCAGCCCATGCGCCAGCTTAATCCCGACTAGCAAGGCTTCATATTCAGCTTGATTGTTAGTGGCTTCAAAGAGGAAACGGAGAGCATACTCCAACACCACGCCCTCCGGACTGGCAAGAATAAGGCCGGCTCCACTCCCTTGGGAGTTGGAGGCCCCATCGACATGGAGGATCCATGCCCCATCGTTCTCCTCACTGGCATCTGAAGGAACTTGAGGGGAATCTTCTTGATGCTTCTCAGACCAAGTACACTCCATCAGGAAATCGTCTAAGACTTGGGATTTCAGCACGGCCCGGGGCTGAAAGGATAAGTCAAACTCCCCTAACTTGATGGCCCACTTAGCCAATCGGCCGGATGTGTCAGGACGGGACAAAATGGTTCTGAGGGGCTGGTCAGTGAGTACAATTATAGGATAAGCTTGAAAATATGGTCTGAGCCGCCGGGCGGAGATAACCAAAGTGAAAATAACCTTTTCCGTTTTGGAATATCTTTCTTCCGCGCCATGAAGTACTTTGCTAGTATAATATACAGGCTTCTGAATGGCATGGTCGTCGATACGCACCAAAACGGAGCTGACGGCTTCTGAGGAAGTCGCGAGATAAAGGAAGAGCTTTTCTCCTTCCTCTGGTTTAGATAACAGGGGTGGCGTGGATAAGAATTCCTTAAGCTCGTCAAAAGCTCGCTGACAATCTTCCGTCCATTCAAAATCGTTTGCTTTGCGTAAAACTTTGAAGAAAGGCAGACACCTCTCCGCTGATCTCGACAAAAATCGGCTCAGCGCTGCTATCCTTCCGGTAAGCTACTGTACCTCCTTCTTACAGGCTGGTGGCCTCATATCAAGAATGGCCTGAATCTTCTCCGGGTTTGCCTTAATTCCCCGCCAGATCACCAGAAAACCCAATAATTTCCCTGCAGTAACTCCAAACGCGCATTTGCGCGGGTTAAGCTTGATTCTATGAAGTCGAAGGTTATGGAAAGTTTCCTCCAGATCAGCGATATGGTTGGCAGCGCAAGTGCTTTTCGTCAGCATATCATCTACGTACACTTCCATATTGCGGCCGAGCTGGTCTTTGAAAACTTTATTCATCAGCCTTTGGTAATTGGCTCCGGCGTTCTTTAACCCAAAGGGCATTACTTTGTAACAATAAATAACCTTCTCAGTAACAAAAGAGGTATGTTCTTCATCTGAGGGGTTCATGTTTATTTGATTATACCCCGAAAAGGCATCCATGAAACTAAGAAGTTCGTAGCTGGAAGTAGAATCCACTAACTGATCGATCCGTGGTAATGAGAAACTATCCTTAGGACAGGCTTTGTTAAGATCAGTATAATCAATGCAGATTCTCCATCCCCCGCTGGTCTTCCGGACCATGATAACATTAGCTAGCCAGTCAAGGTATTGCGCCTCTCGAATATGGCCGGCCATAAGCAATTTATCCACTTCTTCGTCTATAGTTCTCTGTCGCTCAGGAGCGAAACTCCTTTTTTTCTGGTGGACAGGTCGGCTTCCTGGGTTGATATTAAGCCGGTGAGTGATCACTTCTGGGGGAATTCCAACCATATCTGTCACCTTCCAAGTAAAGATATCCGCATTCATCTGCAAGAAGGCTAGGAGCTGACTCCGAGCTTCAGGAGAGAGGAGTTCGCCGATTTGCACAATCTTGCCTAGGTCGTCCCCTAGGGGGCAAGATACCAAACGTTCCGCCGGTTCCCCCCTCCGCTCGGTCTCTCTGGGATCGAATGACTCGGTAGCCGGGGGAACCGCAACCGCCTGAGGACTGGGATCTAGATGATAACAAGGTCTGACCGAGTCTGCCTCCCCACGCATTTCATCAATTCCTTGGTTGTTAGGGAATTGCACCAGCAGACGTTTAGTGGATATAACCGCATCCGTCATATTTAATCCGGGACGGCCAAGAATAGCATTGTATGTCAGGGGCACCCGGGCCACCAAGAAGTCCAGCATCACCGTGCTCTAATGCGGCGGTGACCCTGCCGTAGCAGGTAGGGTGATCTCGCCCTCCACCCGTATGGAATCTCCTGTGAATCCAACAAGAGGAGCAGCTACAGGTCGAAGAGAGTCATGAGATAAACCATTCGAAGAAATGCATCATAAGTAAGCACGTTGGCGGAGCTCCCGCTATCGATTAAAATCCTTCTTACAGGATGCTTAGCGACCGTCATTGAGACGACGATGCTATCATCTTTTACAATACCTCCCCCAGTTATATCTCCCCAGAAGGGATTACATTTTCTAACCCTCCCTCCCCTCTTGGCCTTTTATGAAGTAATGCTCCCCCACAGCAATCATTCCCATCATTCGCTCCGTAGGGGCATTATCGATGTTGGCCTGAGGCGGAAGAGGGCCCATCAAAGCTGGTACAGGTGGAGTCTCCTTCTTTTGGATGTACTGTCCCAGATATCCCCTTTGTATAAGCTCTTCAATGGCCTATTTCAGATTGCGGCATTCCTCAGTATCGTGGTCGTAATCTCTATGGAAGCGACAATAGCGGCTTCTATCACGTGCAGTGCCTTTCTTCAAAGGAGGTGGACGCCGCAGATAAGGCTCATTTTCAATCTCCATGAGGATATGGGCCCGGGGTGCAAGGAGGGGCGTAAGGTGATCTTCTCTAGGGGCCAGGCTCTTGCGGCGGTCAGCTGGTTGGTGCGAGGGTTTAGAATTCTTGGGGGAGGGCCCGCTCGACTCCGGGCAAGCTGGCCTCTTCCCAGTCCTTCCTTCGGCGCCCCTTCTTGATGAATCAGCCTCGTTGGTGCGGATGTACTTTTGCACATAACTCAAGAGATCAGCATAAGAGCAGGGAGGCATTTTGTCCAAAGAATAGGTGAAACGGGAGGGACAGAGCCCCCGCTTCAAGGCCAGAGTAGCTACAACATCGTCGAGGTGATAGACTTCCAGAGCCGCCACCTTGAATCGGGTTATAAAATCTTTCAGAGACTCCCCATCTTGTTGCTGCACAGAGAACAGGCTGTCTGCCACTCGGGAGATCTTCCGACAAGCGTCAAAATAAGCTAAGAAAGATCTTTCCAGTTGTCGGAAGGAGTCAATACTGCGCGCGGGCAGACGAGAATACTAGGCACGAGCGGCCTTTCAGAGTGTGGCTGGAAAAGCAATACATAAGAGAGCATCAGTTGCCCCTTGAACCTGCATAATAGCCTTGTAACTTTCCAGATGATCCAGAGGCTCGGTGGTGCCATCATAAGGGTCAAGTTGAGGGAAACCGAACCTCCCAGGAATTGGTTCCTCCATAATTCATCAAGTAAGAGGAGGACGAGTGTCGTAATCCGACCCCGGCTGATTGTTAATTCTTTGGCTGAGCTCTTCCAATCTTTGGTCTTGTTCATCGAGATGCCTCTCCATCTGATCAGCCATCTTTCCTCCAGCTGGCTCAGGGGAAGAAGATAAAGACCGACGATACCACTGGCGGGGCTCCACGCATGGCTCCTTACCTCGCCGCCGCCTAACAGGTGGACTACCCGAGGAACGAGTAAGGGAGCGCGATCCACCTTGGGAGCCTTGAGAATGAAGCGCCGCCAAGGCGTAGGGATGGAGAGGCCTTGTAGGAGGGGATCTCCCCGGGTGGACTGCCGGCTAACAGGGGTAGCCGATCTAGAGTGTAAGGGTGTTTCGAACCGCCGTCGGGCCCCTCTGGAATGTTGCTCCTGCAGTTGCTGAACCATCCCCACGAGGGTTTGAACTTGCTGTGTGAAGGTGGCCAACTGGTCTTGGGGGGTAGCTGATACCGGTGGTGGCAAGGAAGGAGCTGGAGGGCTTGGCCGGGCTAGCTCAGTTGGGTTAGGGGTTCTCCCAATCCGATCAGAAGATGAGGGATGCCCCCCAGACCCCTGGGAAAAGTCTTCCTCCGAAGATCTAGTCTTCATATTGGGAAGATCAGAGCTATTTGAAGGAGTCGAAGGTTTGCCCCCCTACCTGGCGCGCCAATCTGTTAATGCTTTATCATCAGAAAGATAGAAAAATTTTCTTTGTTCTAGATCTCCGGCTGAAGGAAAGCAAAAGTCCCCCCTTTCTTCCTGGATTTCCCCCTTTTTATACTCCTTGAATCTTAGAAGGAAAAATCGCCCTCTGGCCTTCGTCATCATGCCATCAGCGTCAAGTCATATTTCCCTTTTTTCTTCAAATAAAATTAATGTGTAAGATTAGTGTATAAGATCAATGGTCAGCCACTGCGAGGGCTTTCCATGTGATCGTTTACTGTTAATTAACATCAGAGGCATTAAGGAACTTACCCTGGAAGTCAAGAATCGTCATGATGGGTTTCGGTCTTCCCAAGGGAATGTCAGAGTTAGTGGAAAGTTATCTGGCTCTAAAACAGGTGCTCAGTATCTCCTTTATTTGAGCTTTTCGATGAATGATGACGTTCTGGTATTTGTCTTATCCAAGCCATTTAAAGCGCTATGACGTTTGATAATTTTTGGGCTATGTTCCAGACATGACAGTTTGTAGCGTTAAGTGCTCCTGGTATGAAAATAGCTTTGAGAGCTCGGGGCATATAGCCCAAAGCAGGGGGCCGCCCAGGACCGGGAGGCCGCCCAAAGCTTGGAGGCCGTCCAGGACCGGGAGGCCGCCCGAAGCTTGGAGGCCGTCCAGGACATGGGAACCGCCCAGAGCCTGAGGGCCGCCTAGGACCGTGGGGGCCGCTCAGGACCGGGAGGCCGTCCAGAACTTGGGGGCCGCCTAAAGCTTGGAGGCCGTCTAGGACCTGGGAACCGCCCAGAGCCTGAGGGCCGCCAAGACCGTGGGGGCCGCCCAGGACTGGGAGGCCATCCAGAACTTGGGGGCCGTCCAGGACCTGGGGCCACCCTTGACCAGGAGGCCACCTAAAACCTGGGGACCGCCCAGGACCGAAAGGCCGCCCAGTCCGTGGGGGCTGTCCAGGACCGGGAGGCCGCCCAGTCCTTGGGGGCCGTCCAGGACCTGGGGACCGCCCAGAGCCTGAGGGCCGTCCAGGACCGGGAGGCCGCTCAGAACTTTGGGGGCCGTCCAGGACTTGGAGGCCACCCTTGACCAGGAGGCCGCCTAAAACCTGGGGACCGCCCAGGATCGGGAGGCCGCCCAAAGCTTGGAGGCCGCCCAGAGCTTTGGGGCCGCTCAGGACCTGGGGGCCGCCCAGAACCTAGGGGCCGCCCAGGACCGGAAGACCGCCCAAAGCTTGGGGGCCACCCAGAGCTTGGGGGCCGCCCCGAACTTGAGATCCTGCGTCGAGGGTTCCAACCTATTCCCCACGGACCGACCGTATCTCGACCCGTCCTTCATTTATTGACCTATGGACCGACCGTATCTCGACCCGTCCTTCATTTATTGACCATATCAAAAGGGTTCCATAAATATGAGATTATGGAATAGTTCTCATCCAAATGTTTATCTTTAAATATTATTTCTATTGTTGGTATTCATTGACCCTACTGCATCTTATCTTGATGAAACTTATATAAATTAAATCTAATTATTATAAGCATTTTAAATTATGAAGGATGTATATGTTCTTTTAATACACATATTATTACTTTGTTTATTCTGTATGCTAATAGTTAAGTATACTTTGTCTCCATCTATATTTTTGCTATTGATACTAGTTGACTTTGTTACATCCTAATGGTTGGAAGAAAGGATTGGTTTTGCTACCGACAAATCATAAGAATTTCTAATGGAATATTAAGGCCCTTGATTGTCTAAGTTAGGCTATGTAACTAAAAGTTCTAACCTTGTCTTGTGCATGGTGTTTGATCCATATAGAGCTTTCTTTCGGTACAAAAAAAAAAAAGACATGCAATTGATGTTATATAATGCATCAATATATATTTTTTAATGAAACTAACCATTTAAAGAAAGAAAAAAAGAAGGTTTGAAAGTCAACGGATATCAAATCTTTCTTTCATAATTTTACGTTGATCAAAAAATATTATTTGTAGCTCACACCCAAAATTTAAGGCTAAAACATCATAATCCTTCAGTGATTTTGAACCCATAATCTTTGTATCCCTCCGCTACCTGTCCTCTCTTAAACACTACTTGACTAAGGAGAACAACCAAATTTTAAAACAATAATCACCAAAATATTTTAAAGACATTCTATTCTAATATATCGAATAATCAAATAATTGTTGTTATTATTTATAACTTTTTAACTTTATATCTTAGTTTTGTTAATGTAATTAATTATATTTTATGTCGTTACTTTGGTATTTGTTTGATTATTATGATTTATAATATTATTATACTCTTTATTTTTTTTATTTTAATTATATTAAAATTTTATTTACTATTTTAAATATCATATTTACTTATTTTTATTTATTTATTTATCATCACACCTTTTTATTTTGATCTCTCTCTCCCTCTCTCTCTCTCTCTCTCTCTCTCACACACACACACACACACACACACACACATTAGCTTCAATGAGAAAGCGATGATAGCCTTAGAAGCAGGGTTAAATCCAACATTGATTTAAACCATCAGATTCACTCACACAGCCTTTAGATATGCATACCCAATCATAGTGTTGCTGCATTCAAATTTGTTCAATCTCTGCTATGAATTTAGCCCTATCCCTTTGTCTCCATCATTTTCATTGGCTTTTTGAAATTAAATAAAAAAGAATAAAAAATCTCTCTTTCTTTCAAACAAATAAATAAATATCTAAAATTTCTCTTCTTTGCATTTAAAGAACACTCCTCGGTTCTCAAGCTCTTGGCTTCGGCTCACTCTCAAAAGCCAAAAACTATTTGCGAGAAAGTAGAAATTTGCCTTCAAATGGTGCCACTTTTGAGAGTCATTAGCTCTCAGGGCTTGGGGCAGCAATTAAAGAAGAAGGAGAAAACATGATGTGAATGGATGATGGCAGCCAAAGTGGACGAAGAGAAGAGAAGAGAAGCGAGAATCAACGCTAGAATTTCGGATTAATGAGCGGAGGATATGAAGGAAAAAAAATGAGAAAAAGAAAAGTGGAGTTTGGTGGCGGCCAAAAAGGATCGGATGGATATTACATAAATCTGTAACATTTGAAGTGCTGAGAGGAAGAGAGATCGTCTAAATGGATGATCTTCTAAGGTAATTAATGTTCAAGCCTCTGAGATTTGAATGCCAACTGTTTAACATCATTTGGCTTAACATCTTATGGTTTTACCATAAATGATATTTGGACAAACGCTGAGGTCTATCTTAGAGATGTACTGGACAAGTGGATTTTCCTAACTCTGTTTAATATCGCAATCAATTAACTTTTGCTCGAGTTTTAGGTAAATGGATTTGAGGTATTACAAATGGTATAAGAGTCGATCCGAGTATGCAAAAATTAATGAATATATGAAAAAGGTTATGCATAAAATAGCGATAGAATCACGTTATGGTGTAAAGCCATCCTTATAGTAGCACAAATGATTCGGCTCAAGCGTAGATTCTGTTTAGCTTGTGGCATGCGATAAGAATGTCGTATTATAAGAGAAAAAGATTATAATACTTTAAAAAATAGTTTTATATTGGATAAAAAAGAAATGTGCTATATACTTATAACTCAAGTTTAAATGCTATCAATTAATTTTCATTTGAGTTTTTGGATCATGTTGTTTTGATCCGTTAATAAAATTAATTGAACTAGCAGATGACTTTGACATGTCACGTTGTGTTAAGGATCATTCATATAATGTTTGAATTGATGGATTAAGGGATTAATTTATTTAAGGCTGAAGCCATGGAAGTTTATCTGGGCTCTAGGTTTCTCCTCGGAAATGTTAGAAGAGTAGCCGCTAAATTCCACGCTACTTGTGGGGATCGATTGGATTTAAAGGTTAGGGACCACCTATCAGAAATGTTGTCGGCGTGCATAAAAGCCTTGTGCAAGCATCCAAATGATTGTTGATCATTTTCTATCATGTTTGACGTTTGAGGATTGAAGTATGGGCTCAGTGTTTCCACGCTCGATGACAGAATCAAAGATCGATAGGATGGCGTTGTCTCCGCTCTTATTTTGTGGTGAAACTATCAAACTCTCGATCGACTGCAAATTCAAATCCCATGACATTGAAAATAAACTTATGTTTAATCCATGCTGTCTCCGTAATCAAAATTTACTAGTCGCATTCCGCGGATTACTTTTAAGAAGTATCGAAATTAATTCATATTCGTCAGGTGTCACGTACCAATAGAATAAATACCAACTTAGCTTCTTCTATTTCCATATAGAGTTCAGATGATGATAATATTGAAAAGAAAAACAAAAATCAAATTAAAGAGATCAAAGATAAATTTGGAACATTTATATGGGGATGGAGGAATGAGAATGAAGTTTTTGTTTCATTTTTATTTTATATATTTGATTCATGAAGTTTTTATTTTCATTTCTATTCTTTTAGAAATGTTAAACACATTTTTGAAGGATTAGCATTTCATCCAACCCTTTGTGGTATATAAAGCATCACTTTTTGTCTTTCTTTTTTTTATTTTTTCTCTACGATGTGTGCTAATCCAACTCCACCATTACCATCATCACTAGTGGCACCACCACCCAGAGAGATGGTAAATGTGGTGCTTAAGAAGGTATCGATGCCAAATTATCGAGAGGCGGAGGAACTTCTGCTAGAATCTCGATCTAATAATGATCAATGCCCTTAGGCTGTGTTTGATTCATAAAAGGCTATCCCTGAATAAATATACAGGATAACATTTATCCAGGGAATAGCTCAAGGAATAATCACCTTTTTAAAATAATAGATTTGCCGTTAAGGGATAACTTTAGTTATTCTCCCTAGGGAATAAGTTCAGAGGATAACCCATGGTTAAACATGGGTTATTTCCTCTTGTTAAACTTTTCAGAACTATCCCCTCTAGCTATAGCTTTCGGAGATAAAAGAAAATATTCGAAGGATATCTTCCCTTATTCCTCATATCAAATACAGTCTTAAGGTCCTCCATGTTGCCCCCTCCAGTCCATCACCCCCTTCGATCATTGCAAGGTCTCTTGCCTCCTACTCTTCTTCCTTCCCTCCATTTAATGCTAGCACATCACAAGCTTGCTCTCGCCCTCTACCTAAATAAGTACCCATCCTCCTCCTCCACCATTGCAAAACCATCATTGAGGCTTTCGAGTACGTTGCTAAATTCTTTGCTTCCTTTTTAATCATTCCTATAAACATGACTTTGATCTATCTTTTCACCTTGCAAAAGAAAAGGAAGCCGCTATTATAGTTAAGGGACCGATAGAGATATTCTTAACTATCAGCACCACCTACCGTCTCCTATATTTATGCTGAAAATAGTGATCCTTATCCATTTTATTGTGCAAATCAAACATAAATAATGGTAATTGAAATTAGAATAATACACCTATTTATTTAGAAATGAAATCTAATTCTTATTCCATCTCATACTTGCACGAATGAAATGTGCTTTAACTGTAGTGGCTCTGAGCTCAACGGAAAAGGATTCAAAATTTTGAATTCTTTTATTTCCCTCCCACCAAAAAGATTGGGTGCCATCCTTGGATATGAGCACAAGAATGATTTAATTCCCACCATCCAGTTGAGATCACCATGGACATTTGGAAGTTGAAGGTTAGAGAGGAGAAGCAGCATCTAAAACTAAAAGTGAGTTAAGAGCACTTGCTTTGGAGAATGACTACCCAACCAAGGTAGAGGCAATTTAATGGCAAGATAGAGGAAACAGTAGCGAATTAAAATAGAATGTTATTTAAATCTAAATTTTAAGAAGGAACAGTTCTTACACTTTTTAAGGTCAAAAAAGGAATCTAAAGAGACCTACCAAGCACCATTGATTTTACTCTCATCCTCAATCCAGCTCCATTGCACCATCCCTACTATTTTTCTAAAATTATCTTTAAAAATATATTTTAATAATATTTTTAAAAGCAATTAAATATCTAAAATCTTAAAAAAAATAAAAATATAAGCTCTGTTTGATTTGTGATCCAAAAAACTGTTTTCGAAAATATGGAATGTATTCAAAAATTTGAATTATATTTTATTGATTTTTAGTATTCAAAAATATGTTTGAAAGGTGTTTCGAAAAGCTGTATTCACATGGAGGAAGGTCGCGGGGAGAAGAAAGAAGATGAATTCGCGAGTTTCAGGCATTTTAAGAAAGAAATGATAAAATCTGAGATGAATTCGAAGAAAACGTCGCTCCAACATTTTCTATATTCATTCAAATTTTTAGGATCGTTTCAAAAAACTATTTTTGAAAATGATCCATTCAAATGCATTTTTCATGCTATAGATTGAATGTTTTATGTTTAAAAATAAAAAATCTAACTCAAATCGACTGTCAAATGGGTCCATAGATTCCGAATAGCTATCAAGACAAGGAGTACATATATATATATATATATACATATATATATATATATATATATATATATATATATATATATATATATACATATATATACATACATACATATGTATATATATATATATATATATATATATATGTGTGTGTGTGTGTGTGCGCGCGCGCGTGCATGCGCATGTGCGCATATCATTTTTGCTTAATTTTCTCTCAAATTCTCTTCGAATTTGGTTGAGGCTCAAAGGTCCCATCTCAATGCCTCGATCGGGGTGGGTCCTTGTCATACCAAGAAGCAATATTGCCCCTAGGCCAAGTTTCGTTTAGCCGCTTGTTAGGAGAGAGGCTTTGAATGTTAGGCACGCTTCGTGGTTCCTTTTTGATCTGCACTATTTATGAAGCTCTTTTATGCATGCTAGATATGGGGACTGGACATCTTCTTTGGATTTTCAGCTTTCCCGTGGTCATTCCTTCTTCTGGAAGGAAGTTTGTCGGTATGCACCGACTATTTTGAGCAACATCTCGTGAATGATTGGAGATGGATCTTCAATTGATGTTGTCCAGGATAATTGGATTGATGATCTCTCCCTCTCACGATAGCCTACTTTCATTAGCACTGATGCTCCTAGTAGTGTGAGGGTTACAGATATGATATCTCAGGATTTCGCTTCATGGCACACCCCCACAGTGACTTGATTATTTGGTGAGCAGCTATCTCACCGGATCCTTTCTATCCCGCTCATTCCAGGCTACACATCTGACATCAAGTTATGGCAGAGATCTTGCCTGTTTAGGGCTCCCATCAGGGACCTTATGAAGGTTTTTAGGCCATAACCTCAGAGTATGATGATCCTTTCTATCCCGCTCATTCCAGGCTACACATCTGACATCAAGTTATGGCAGAGATCTTGCCTGTTTAGGGCTCCCATCAGGGACCTTATGAAGGTTTTTAGGCCATAACCTCAGAGTATGATGGAGGCAGCGTGGATTTGGAAGCTTCCCATCTATCCTATGATGTAGCTTTTTATTTGGAAGCTTGCGTGGGATTATCTGCCCACCTGTTCTTTGCTTTCTGGGAGAGGTATGCCCATTTTGGATACTTGCCCATTGTGTGGACAAGAGGCAAAGACTACTAATCATGCCATTTTCATATGCCCTAGAGCGAGATGAATTTGACAGATGATTGGCTATTTCTTTAGAGAGGATGATATGGGTCACTGGCGATCCCTCTTTTCGAGTGATCTTCGGAGGGGTAATTAGCAGAAGGTCGCCCTGTGGGCTACTATAGCTAATCAGATTTGGCTATTGCGGAATCAACTCATTTTTACTGATAGCACTATTTTTCCTCACAGGACTGTGTGGAATGCCATCTCGTCATCATTTGAATTTGTACTCCATCGCTATGCTTCTGATCCTGGCAGTAAACCGACGTACGATTTTTATTTCTTGGGAGCCCCTTCCTCAGGGTTTGTCAAAATCAATTTCGATGGGAGTGTTCGGGGAAGACTAGCGGGTTCTGCTTTTGTTATACGAGGAATTGATGGAGCACTGTTGGCGACGGAGGGATTTAGTCTCCTAGACTCCTCGGTCCCTTTGGCAAAGCTTTACGCTGCTTGGACGGGCGTCTCCTATGCTATTCGGATTCTTCATGCTCATAGCCTCCTCATTGAAGGGGATTCCCTTACTATCATCCGATGGCTCCAAAAGGACTGCTGCAACCAAGTCCTACCAATCCATTGCTACATAACATCTGGACTGCCTTTCGGGATGTCTATAGAGCTCAGATTCATTATATTTATCATGAAGCCAATTTTGCTGCGGATTGGGTGGCGGCTTCAGTGGCTTATCATTTTGGCTTTTGGTCCTGAAATTTGGATGACCCCTGCCTATTTGGTTTAAAATAAATTTTGTACTCTGATCTATTAGGGTTGACTCGCATTAGATTAGTGTGATCATCCGCTTGTAAAAAAAAAAAATCATCTATCCGTACACCGACCTCAACCACTGGTGAGTTGAATCAAATTTGACAGGGCCTGCATGGAGTCAAATTTAGGGTTTGGTCCAGCCTAAACCTGTTGCAATATGACATTGTCACCGCTAGCAAACGACAATGATTGGTGGGAGGGACCTCGCTAGTCGCCAAGCCAGACGGACCGGAGACACCGTTAGAAACATACGCGCCTCTTCGGTCTTGGTCCCAACTCCGAAGACGAGCTTCAGTGGAAAGTGAAAATTGGCAGCTCGACGCTGGCCACCAACAGCTTTCACAGGGAACCAATTGCTCTCATAATGCCGCCATCATCCATGCCAACGCGATGGCCTCTTTTGTATGATACGAACGTACAGATGAACAACCAAGCTTTAAATCAAATGTTAGGTAATCGATTAGCTGCGACCATATAAATTAATCAATTAGGAGGAGTCTTGACTAACTAAACATCACTCATGGAGTGGAGAAAATATCAGCTATTTGTCAAGACCATGATTTTAATGCATGACAAGAGATTAACTTGAGATTGAAAATTCAAGAATTAAGAAAACAAAAACAAAGAAATGTTATCCAATGCGTCAAAGCTATGTTAATATTTGGTGCTTCCGTGTGAAACACTTGTTGATCCCCCCCCCCACTTGAACGATGTAATCTCACAATTACGTTCATCTCTAGCATTACATCTTAATATGATATTGCGATAACAATACCAATGAATAATAAAAAAAAATTAAAAAAATCAGATTCATATTTGCAGGGTTAATAATGATTTGCTACATTGTCATGATACTTTACAAAGGGTATGGGCAATGGCGATTATATAGATCAATTTTAAAGATGCCACTGAATTCATAGATTATTATGATGTAATATCATATGCATATTTGTTCTTAGAGATGGATATATCATTATGAGACTTAATCATCTCAATACCAAGTAAATAAGACATCAATCACTTATCTATTATCTCGAATTGAACAATCATATCTTCTATAAACCTTATCAATACTTGAGAATTATTGCTAGTAAAAATTAAATGATCCATATATAAGCACACAATAATATCATTATCTTGTTTATTGAACTTGATATAAAAGTATGCTCATAGGAACGTATGTGAAATCCATGATCAAAAAAATACACGTCAATTCGACTATATCATACATGCTTGTTTTAAATCATCCTTCGTCTTGTAAACTTTTTTTTCCCTCTCTTCATATATCCTGAAGGTTGTTCATCATATGCTTTCTTTTCAAAACACCATTCAAAAAAGTAGACTTCACATTCATTTGAAAGATTTTTTAGTAATTTTGTGCAGCAAGAGAAATATCAAATGAATAGTATCAATTCTTATAATTGGAGTAAACGCTTCAAAATAATTAATACTTGGCTTTTGCTTGTAGCCCTTTGCAACCAATTTAGCTTTGAGGTGATTTACCTTTCTATTTGACTTGTACTTTATCTTGTACACCCACTTGACACCAATAAACTTCTTATCTTTAAAAAGAGTTGTAAGCTCTCAAATGTTATCTTTTTTGATTGCATGAATCTCCTTATCCATTGCTTAAATTCAACAATCATTACTAGTAGCCTCCTTATATGATAATAGATCATAGTTTACAAATAGAACAAAATGCATTGCATTATCATCATCATTATCGTCATCCCTACCAATCACATAATATTTCAAGTGATCATGCAAATGATGCTAGTGATGTAGATGGCTGAAAGATTCTTCCGAAAGTAGGTGACATTTTGATTATTATGCAAGAGTTGGATTTAAGTTCCTCTATCGATAGGTGATAATGGTAAAGACTTCTTTTCTTTAACTGTTCAATACCAAACGCCATCTTCATCAAAAGTTACATCGCGACTTATAATCACTTTTTTGATATTTGGATTATATAGCTTGTAATCCTTTATTTCGTTACTATAACCAATAAAAAATATACTTTTTTTCTTTGTCATCTAGCTTTTTCCTTAATTTATTAGGCACATATGCATAAGCAGTACAACCAAATGCCTTTAGATAACCAATATTAGGCTTTCTTCATTTTCAAGTTTCTCGAGGGGTCTTATCATGAACATTCCTTGTAGGATATCTATTTAAAACATAGATCATACAAATGATCGCTTCCATCCAAAAACTTTTGGGATGGTTCTTGTTGTATAGCATACAAATAACTATATTCATATTAATTCTATTTTCCTTTCAACCACTTCATTTTGCTGGGGAATATACCTAGCAATCAATAAATGCTTAATGCCATAGTTTTCAAATAATCATCGTAAATGGTATACTTAGTACTTCTATCAATTCTCAAAACTTTAATAGAATGTCAACTTTGCTTTTTAACATAAGCCATCAAACTTTTAAGTACAGCATAAGCTTTAGATTTATGTTTTAGAAAATAAACTCACGCATTCCTATTGCAGGCATCAATGAAAGTAATAAAGTACCAGCTACCTTCATTTAAAGTAACCTCCACTGAGCATAAGTCATAATAGATGAGTTCAAATGGTCTTTTGGCTCTCCAAGATTGTATTTAGTAAAGACTTCTTTATGCTTCTTTCGCAAAATGCAAGCCTCATAAACTTTATTAGGTATATTGATTACTGACAAGTCTAAAATCCATCTTTTATTTGACAAAAAATTGATGCTTTAAAAGTTCAAATATTCAAGATGTATATGTCATAGCTAATTATCATTAACTATCATAGAACTTTGGCAAAAATGATTGTCATAATTAGGGATGACAATTTTTTCGTACCATTTTTAACGGATCAAAGAATTCCCGATCTAAACGGCTTAACGGGTAATGAAGATTTCTTGTTAACGGCTAAACGGGTAAACGGTCTAGGAATGGTATTCTTCGCCCATCCCGTTTACCCATCTCCATCCCCATTAGCTTTAATATAATATATTTAATATTAAATAAATATATATATATATTATAAAAATTATAAATAAATAATATATAAAATATGTTTAAATTTATTCTTTTGACTTTTGCTCTTCCTTCTTTCATGTAGCCGTCTCTTGTTCTTCCTTCTTTCACAATTGGTCTCCATCTTATCCTTAAAAAAATTATTTTTTTTAATTTTTAATAAATTATAAATTTAATAAAATAATTTTATTTGTTATTTAAACAGGCAAACGGGTACCCAGTGGGTACCCGTTTACCCGGCTGGGTATTTTCGTCCCGTTCCATTAACTATAACGGCTTAACGGGAGGATGAGGATCGGTATAGGCCATCCCGGACCATCCCGAGTCATTGTCATCCCTAGTCATAATTGATAGTTAATGAAACAGATAATTATTTATTATCTTTGCCTTTGCTCTTAATCCTTTATTCTTATTTATGATAGTATAACCACATGTTGAAATGCAGGTCATGATCCTTTTCTTAATCCATGATAGTGCAACCACCTATTAAAATGTTGGTCATACTCCTTTGTAAGCTGTCCCATACTTATGAGACTTTGACAGATATTAGGAGCATGGAATACCTCAAAAATATAATTAAGAGAATTATCTTTTAATACGATACCATTCTTTCCTTTTCCATGACTTTGTAACTTTGTATTATCTCCAAGTTTCACAGTGGTGCAACAAGACTCATCCAAATCGGAGCATATATTTTTCTTACCACCCAAATGATTACTTCACCTTGTATACATTTCAACAATTTTAGCATGATTCTTTTGATTATCAGATCTGCTGGCATGACATTCATAACTGTAGTAACCATACTTTTTATAGTTGTGGCACTGAATATGAGATTTGCATTCGCCACTGCATATTAGATTTATTTTTGTTCTGAGTTTCATGTCCGTATTATTTTTGATTGGATTTATTCCATCCTCTTCTACCTTTATATCTCTGACCTTTCTGATTTGATTCTTCCTTATTTAATGACTTTTCTTCTTGCTTCAAATTTATTTGAGCTTTTAATGCTTGCTCAACTGCAACTACTGCTTTTTATTTAGACGTTGCTCATGTGCCTCTAATAAACCTTATAACTCATCAATCGTTATGGATTTGATATCTCTTATTTTCTCAATAGCAATCACCACATATTCAAACTGCTTAATCAAGGTTCAAAGAATTTTCTTTATGTTCCTTTCATCTTAGATATCTTCTCCATTGGCTTTCATGTTATTAATAAACTTCTGAACTCTCATAAAATAATCAACAATGCACTTCTAAATTCTTTTAAAGTAACCAGCAATGCTCTCATTTTGCTCTTGCTGAAAAAGTTCAAACTATCTCTTTAATATTTGTACCTTTTTAATTCTATCTGCACCTTGATAAGATGTAGCTAAAATAATCTAAGCTTCTTTTGTTGCTCTTGCATGAATAACGTTTTAAAACACTGGTAATTGACGCATTGAAATATATGATGGAGAGCATGAACATTATTTGCATGGGCATGCTCCAATTTTTGTTTCTATGCAGTTGACAACTCTTTTACTTTTGCTGATTCATTAAAATCTTTTTTTGATAAATTTTCAAAGAATATCTCCTTACGTAAAAACAATAATATGTTAACGAGTTGCAACATTTAAGGAAACTTTATGCGGGAGGTTTTGGATCTATTGACTCCTCCGTCCTGATGTCTGAGCTTTATGCGGCCTGGACGGGCATTTCTTATGCTGTCAGGACTCTACAGGCCCATAGGATTGTCATTGAGGGTGATTCCCTGTCGGTTATTTTCTGGCTGCAGAAGGAGAACTGCCATTCTGGTCCTACTAACCCGATTCTAACGGACATTCGTTCCATCCTTTCCAAGGTCGACTGTACCCGGATTCGCCATATTTATCGTGAAGCCAATTCGACGGCGGACTGGATAGCGTCCTTTGTGGCCCAGCATGATGGATCGTGGTTTTGGAAGCCGAGCGATCCCTGTCCATCTATTTTACAGTAAATTTTGTATTCGAACCTTTCTGGGCTGACTCGCACTAGGTTAGTGTGATCACCCATTTTTGTACCAAAAAAAAAAAAAAAGGAAACTTGCATGCTGCGATATCCAACTTCTTTTGACCGGGGCAACCAAAGCGAAAAAAATGATGCTCTTACTGCATCATTCTTGTACATTCCAAGGAGGTATGTTATAAGTTGAGTGGCTGCCCTCCCACCTATAAACTGGCCGTAGAAATCAGAACAAAAGCAATGCAGCTTCATCCATGAGCTCATCTTATACCATGCTACTAAAACTGAGCCATGTTATGAATCGCAATTTTTATTTTCGCGAGGCCAAGCACTACATTTTGAGTAGTTTGATACTTGAAGAGGTTCTGTTACTGAATGGATTGTCATACTTTTCAAAGCCAAGAGCTTTTGTGATTTTAATGGGATACACAGATATGGAAGCATAGTTCATGTGGGAAGAACATATGTTGCTCTGAAAACTTATCATGGTCACCAGCCACCTCAGCTGAGAAGCTTTAAAACTTGCAATTGGTAATGGTCAGAAGGAAAACCAGATATCTCTCGTCTGCATTTCAATTCTTGATTTCATGGGACTTCTGGAAGTGAGTTTGGTGCTTCAGCTTGCGTACTCACTTGTAGTACTATCTTAGACTATACTTGAACTAATAGCTTCAGGTAATTTTAACTTCACATTATAGACTGCACCGATAGATACAAAGCAATAAAAAGCAGAGAATTATTTTCTTTAAAAGTCAAAACATTATTTTGACTTCAGAAACAATTATTTCACTTCACATTATTGATCTTGATGTTGAGCAAGTCAAAACATTCTTTAAAAGTCAACAAATGATTGTTTACTAGCATAGGGCTTCTTCATCAATAATTATTTTCATTTGATGAGATGGAGAAATTTGAAGACTTGTGGACTAGAGAAACTCTCCAGATTTTGAATTAATTTCCTTTGTTCTTTCATTTTCCCCCTTTGGTAGAGAAACTGAATTATTTAGTAATTAACATTACCAGAAAGAATGAGGCTTGAACATGTACACTAATTAATATGTTAACTTCCAAAGGTATAAGATTGTTTCCATTTAAAAAACATCTTGCAGAGAAGTGACAAGGTTATATTTTCATCTCATAATTCAATAAAGAGTGCAAATTTCTTAGTTGCACAGTCTGGGAGTACATGCAAGACTGCTGATTTTCTCAATTACAATCGATATCTGAATAAAAGGAAAGGCAGAAATTCAGAGATATCCAAATTAAAGCATATCACCATTATTCACTATTTTCCTCTGCTTTCAAAATTTTTGAGAAACCATGAAAGCACGTCCAATGTAGCAAAAAGAATTGTGGCTTATGTACATATATCCAAACCCACATAAGAGACAGTATTCATGCTGAAGGGGAAACCATAAAGTTGATATAATTTGAGCTGCCCTACTCTTTATTGGTAGACAGAACCTCAAAGAAGCCCAGCCAGCACCGATGCTGCAACTCTCTTTAATGACTCAGATGCTTTCAGGAGGTCAGACTCAGAATGACCTGCTGAAACAAACAAGCGTATGCCAACAGGAAGGCGACATTTGTCCACAGTAGACTTTTTCATGGTCACAATGAAAACTGAATCTTCTTTCAAGACCTGTTAAAGGAAAAGGATTATCAGAACTCATCTTTCAGGATACTTCACAATCCAATTTCTTCTTGAAATTAGGGTCATCTATCAGCTTACCCTATTGGCAATGGTGTCAAGAAGCTTCAAGTCAGTCTTTGCCGAGCCTGTTGATTTTTTAAGTTTTAGAAACACAATAGGTGATAAGGGATGGCTAGTGATCATCAGTCCTGGTACTTCTGCCAAGCCTGCATTTCATCAAGATAAAATAAAGATGCCAGAGTTTAGATTTAGACTTTGAAGTTCAGCAAGTGAAAGCTTTTGTTGAGCTTACTTGCTCATCACATAGAAAACAAGAGAGAATTCTTCATATTATTGATATTTGGTTGACTATTCTTAGATCAAAATAAATTGTCAGAATCTTGTTGTATAATCAGACTAGAAAATCCAGTCGCATTTCCATGACAGCATAAAAGGCATGAGCAAACAATGATGAACAGTAACAGTTCCCTGGTGGTAAAGAATGCATTTACCAGCATATTATTTCATGGATGATAGCATGAGTTTGTAAATAGATATTTTGCTATTATAGTGTACTGCCTTGAACTTATTTTGTTTGCATCAACCAGAGAATCATGTTGAAACTATGTCAGCCATATGATAATGAGAAGGCCATCTTGAAACCCAATTTCTTCATTTAACTGATTAGTTGCTAATGAAAGGTAAGCAATGTCTATGAGTCTCTTTGTTAAACAAACGAACCAGTTGATTGTCCGTGCTAGGCAAGGATTTTAGTGTTGGTGACATTAGACGTGCTGTGCCAAAAGAGGGCAATAAACAAAGAAGAAAAGAAAGGTCTCAATGGCCCATTTTTATTTAAAACCAGAATTGATAGGAGTTCTACTGACTTGTGCTGAGTGCTGGTACAATGGGTTGGCACTTAAAACCTTAATGCTAAAACAGTGGGCCAAGAAGAAGGCAATCGCCATATCCTTGCTAAATCCATTTTAGTAATATACAATATCCAAAGACAAGAAGATAAGGAATTACAGGATGGAGTAAAGAGGTAAGCAGGGTAAGGAAGAGAATGCCCTGATTGCTTAGCTGACCTACCCGTTGTAATATAATCTTTTAGCTCTAAGTAAGCTTCAAATAAGTTTGGTATCTAACAGATTATGGCTTGTACCAGCTATATATGACACTGATTATCATCTGAGAAATCAATTTCTACATTAAACTTTTGATACCAACATTGACAGTATTGCATAAATCAAGAACATAGATCCACAATAGATGCTTGAGCCTTTCCAACATATATATTACTATGTAATGATGCAGTTTCATCAATGAGTGCACTGTGTATTTCTTATCCCACGACGTGGAAGTACTAAAACCACTGATGGCAAATATCAGATAGTATTTAAGAGGTCACATTTTATTGTGAGAAGAATTAGTCACTAGACAGCAGTTGCAACAGTATTTTCATGTGATTCTCAGATAAATAAACCAAAGATAGCATTTATATAACTTAGTATCTTGTCTAATTGCTTGTTACACAAAAACACACCTTTATGCAAGAAAGCAATATTGTTCCTGAGTGTTTCAAGGACAGATGGATTTTCCTCCAAGTAATCAACTGCAGTAATTGCTGCACTTGCAAGATAGGGAGGCAAAGATGCAGAAAAGACATAACCAGAGCTACTGAGACGCTGCAAATGCAAAAATTTATTAAGTAAAGAGGTAAGCCTAAATGATACTGCATAATGAAAGTTTCAATGCCCCAAAATCGCTACAGAATAATTTCCAATAATTGAATTAACCTATCAATTTAATTTGCATATACCTGGTGATCAACAACTCTGGCACTTCCAGTGCAAAACCCTCCATCAGTTGCCAAGGCATTCCCCATACCAGCAGTTATTATATCAATTTTCTCAATCTGCATTGACAGACAAGATTCAGAATGTAAAGAAATCGATATGGAACAAGTTAGACAGATAGGACTGAAATCCTAATACCTACCGGAACCCCACAATATTCAGCAAGACCTCTCCCACATTTTCCAAGCACACCAAATGAATGGCTTTCATCCAACACAAGCCGGAAGTGGTATTTCTCTTTCAGTCTGACAATCTCATCCAATGGTGCTATTTGACCAGAATTCTGCATTAATTCATAACACAATCTCCTTGAAGTAAGAAAGGGGACTCTAACTGGCGAAATTTGTATCATTAATGAATAGATTGTCAAGACTTGGAACTTATAAGATGGAAATGGACAGAATACTAAACTAAAAATTCTTTACACCCACTTTATTAAGTTCCATGCAGTGCAGGTTTCAAAAGTACAAGAGAGAAGAGGGTACACATACAGCCTTTTACTGCAGCAATTCAATCTAATCATGCACTAGAATTTGTATTCATAGGGTGAATTGTAAACTTAAACATATCAAATTCCACAAGCTATATTTTAAAGTACAGACTGTGATATGATCTAACATGCCTCAAGTACGGTCTTAATTCAGAAGAGACATCCATATTAAGTATTAACATTTAAGGAAGAGAATGAGTAAAAGAAACAAAGCTATGATAGTTAAGCCAAAGCCTCAAGATGGCAGATGAGAATTTATATTTTTCACTTTGTTACTTAAATTTGTGATGAATGACAATTATTTCTCAGTTGTAGTGGATATTGAGAAAATCAGAAAACATGGACAAGTTATAAGGAGCATTATATTCTGGTACCTGGATGACAAACTACTTTATTTCTAATGTAATTTCTATTAAAAGAAAAACGAGTTAAAAATTTATAGCATAAAGTATGAGCATATAATGGGTATGTGAAGAAAATTTGGGCACCACTAAAGGCAAAAGGTTTTAGCCAACTACCAAAGAAGAGTGTCAACCATCATATTGCCAGCCCATTACATCAACCTTGATGGATGGCTGTGACATAGTGAGCATAAAAAAATATTTACAGGGTGGGCAACCTAAATAGACGGCTTTCAATATATTCATATCACCTTTTATGTAAAATGAATGCAATATCTCAACAATGGATGGAGAGATTTTTGCTGGTGATACTGACCCAATTCACATCATTGTTTAAGTGCATGCACTGTACTTCTTATTTACTATAAAGTCAATGTTGATTATAGCCTTTTGAATCCTTTGCACATAAAACATCTACTGATTTATTTGGTAACAAGGATCACTTTATTACATTTCAACTTGCTTTTCCTGCAGCTTGCACAAATACTTGCTAAATATCCCAAGGTTACCAACCAAAGACTGAGGAATTCCAAGAAAACTAAGTGAATTTGGGACATTCAAAAACTTCCTTCCTTGGTTAAGAAGGGTGCATAGTCTAAATAGATGGAAGGCCTGATTATTTCACCAAAAGCATAAAGAAATCACAATACGCACCTGGTATACAGCTTCAACAACAATGTAGCGCCGTATCTTTTCTGCTTGCTTGTTTCCACGAGTCAATTTTTCCAAAGTGCTCTCAAGTGATGCCATATCGTTGTGCTTGAAATAAACAACAGTACTTCTCGATAAGTGTAGTCCATTTTGCACTCCCCAGTGAACACCCTCATCACTGTAAATTCAATATCAACATTTTATATGTCATGTAAATTAAATATAAGCATTCATTGAACATTCATATTATACGTATGATTTCTTGTGGCATGATAGTGACTGGCTAAGAAAAACAATAACTGCTATAAAGATAAAACTCAGCTACTCTCACAAAACCAGGCTAATAAGCAGTGCAATAATGCTTCGGAATGACACAGCCAAGAAACCTATGTTCCTAGGAAAGGATTCGTCATGTCAAATTTGTGTAGTCCTAAAACATGATCAAAAAATAAAGAGGATCAATGAATCTTTAAGTTTTCACCTGAATGACCGTTATTCTATCTTATCAATTCAAAATTTGAACCCTAAATTAAGAATTCTTAAGATCATTTTCCCTAAAATCTTGGAAACAATCAAAAGTATAAATATATTGTGGTCAATCCTGGTATATGAACAATAACAGGTCATTCAGCCATATAACTGCGCTGAACTACACTAGCTATTGTCAAGGCAATCTAATCTCTAATAATAAATCATTCAGAAATACTCATATTCTAAAATTTTTTCCAATAATCATACAAATACTAATCATGAAGAGGTACACTTACGCGACAATGATATCTCCTTTCTTACAAAAAGCTGGAATAACACTGAATATGGTAGAAATCCCATAAGAATAGAGAATAGAATCTGGGGTTCCCAAGAACTTTGAAATTCTGGTCTCACAATCAAGGTGGACATCTACAAAAATGCTACAAATTAGACTGAAACTTCTTTCTCATAAACATTCAAGTGATGGTAAATAAACAAAACTCACCAATAGTCCCATAAAAACCACGAGGACCGCAAGAACCAACACCATATTTCTCCAATGAACCAATGCATGAATCCTGAGATAGATTCAAATTAAGATAATTTTATGAAAATGACACCAATAAACAAATAATAGAGAAAGTGATACGGCTAGGTTTTACTCACAGTTATCTTCTCATGCCCAATCAATCCAAGGTAATTTGCTGAAGCAAAGTTCACAACTTCCTTTCCATCTATTATAGTGTGTGGCTCAGCAGCACTGAATAAAAGAATGACAAATGAGAAGAGGTATCATCATGCATCTCCATAATTCTTCTACTTCTAAAATAACCTATTTGTCTTTTCCAGCTTAATCACAAGAATGGGGCAAAATAGAAAACATTCTTATTCCTGTCTAGGTCTAAATAAAATGGCTATCCCTACAAGAAGACAACCTAAAGAATTGAATGGTCATTTTTGGTTGGGACAACAGAAGAGTGTCTCTCAGCATCCATGTTCTTCTCACTACCATATCCACTGAAATTTTGTTAACTAAGATATGGACACGAATCACTAGTGTTTTGGTGAACCTAGTCAGGCAATTTCAAATCCTGAATGGGTGCAAAATAGGAGAAGGGCATGCCAAATGAATGTTCAATTTAGGAGAAGAGCACATTAAAGAGTTATTCACTGCAGCACCAACCAGGGACAACTAAGGGAAAATGAAATGAGAACTTTGACAAGCACAACATAGGTTCAAACAAAGGAAGGAACACCAGATGATTATTGGATGGATACAGCGTTCAACAGGTTGATGGCAGAGCCTACTATCACAGATAATTTAATAGGTCAAACACCAAACAATCTGAAACCTGGGGGTTGACCAATTAGCAACCTATTCTCTGATGTTAATCTCTAAGCTCATTTTCCACTAAGATAGATTTAAGTGAAATGTTAAACACAGGAAGCTTGCAGATTAAAGAAAGAAATATTCTTCCAACAACCAATGTGTTAAAATTTAAAACCATGCATCACTGGTACAAAGGCATCTTGCATGAATGGCTCAAAAGTGGGACATTCAAACATAGAATATGAAATCTCAAATATGAAATCCTATTCACCTCTCCAAAGTAGGAGGTTGAGCTAGCATTTCCTCTGTGATTGGTGGATGAAGAGATTCTGGGACCCATTCTACACAAAGTTCATCTATTTCCTGCAGTTTAAGATATCAGATTATTAAAATTTATCGTAACAAACAAAGTCACTTTACAAGGGTCAATAAGAAGATACTTTAAAACATTAGATCGTGACATATTCCAGAGGAAACTTAAAAGGCAACGTTGAAGAAACATCAGTGTGATTAATTTACAACTGCCAAGGTAATAACAGACCTTCTCTGTCAGTGGCTTTTTCGGGGGCTTGTAGCTCTTTCGTGTGAGTTGGAACAGTATGACCACGATCAGAAGCACTTCAATAACCAGATGCCCTTCAGTCACAAAAACACAAACATAAATTCAATTCACAACCACTTCTTCCCTTCCTAGTATAATTAGAAATCAAAACCAAAGTGAAAATTTTATATCATATAAGCAATAGGAACTATAAAACCCACCATCAATATGAACCCCGAAAACAACGGCCCTGGCAAGTGGAGCATCAAATGCCGCCAACATCCAATCTAGTGTCGCCGCCGTAGCATTCATAACAGCCGAAGCCATCCTCTTCGCTCCTACTGCAAATAACTCCAATATGGCAAATTATTTGAAATTTTATACCACCGAGTGGAAATCAACCCACTTAGCGATTATCCAATGCAAATCTCAACTCGGTTTTGCTTTCCACTCTCCAGCAATCTGAGAAACAAAATCCAAATGCGTCCTTAAGCATCGTTTGAATTGATAATAAACATTGCCCCCATCTAGATGTCCCCATCTGCTCTAGAGGCCCATATCTGCCCGTACTAAAAGTCGAGCAAAAAATTCGACAGTAAAGGAAAGGTATTAATAATATAACACCCAGATCCGTGGTTATCAAAGAAAATTCTACGCTAGAGCAGCGAAAATGAGCACCTTTCTTCTCTCATAAATTTATATTACCTTTCACACCAAAAAAAAAAAAAAAGTTGCGGTTTTCCCAAATGATCTCAGATGAAGCACACACGACCAAGCATTAAGAAGAACCAAAACCCTCAAATCAGAAAGAAGAAAAAAAGGGGAAATCAGATAAAGTACACACGACCAATCATTAAGAAGAACTCGAACCCTCAAATTCAGAAAGAAATAAAAAAGGGGAAAGAGAAAGAATTCGGACAAAGAGAAGAGGGATTAACGGAGGAAGAGAGAATGGGAACGTGCTCACCTGCAATACCCTAACTGAATCGCTTGGATTCCTCTTCTGAGATCCATACGACACCAGAGCAAAATATATATATATACATGCGAACATGGAGATATTTCAAGGAGGAAACGGTCAAACGGAGGGGATAGGGCGCGGTCGTCATTGGAGAGCTTGACGGCGATTCAGTGGTCAATGCTCGAATTTTTATTCCCCAATGACGGAACTACCATTTGACTTCCAGCTCTTGACCAGAATCCTTTGCATCGCTGGGCCCGAGAGGGAGAAGGGCATTACAGGAAGTCAGCTCTGGTGGTGGCGAGCGGCGACCGCGGAATGAGGGCAGAAGGGCTCCCATTGGGATTTTAATTTTATACCGACAAGAAGAAAATCGCTATTCCCGCAGCCCTTATTTCGTTATTATCCCACCCCCGGCGTCACACCCGGTGTCACATGGGCGTGACCGTGTGACACCCGGTGAGCAAGGCTTTTATTAAGTTTAGCAAGAGTGGGTCCACCTCAGCGCCGGCGTTGGCTCGCCTAGTTTGATAAACTCCTTGATGGTTTGGACTGCATTTGATTTTTCAAATTTTTTTATTTTTTATTTTTTTAAAAAATATGTTTATGATAAATTAAAAAAAAATATATTACTTAAAGAAATATAAAATTTTTTATTTTTTATTTTCCTTTTTGTTTTGATAGAAAATAGTAAAATAATTTTAAATTATTTTTATTATTATTTTAAATTATATTTTTTAAAAAAAATTATTTTACTCGCAGTTATCAAATATATGATCGCAATATTTTTTATGAAAATAAAAATAAAATTACTACTAGAATCAAATATATTCTTAGTTTTACATTTATTGGATGAGCAATATTTATTATTCAAAGTGAGTAATAGGTTAGGATAATTCGAGATCAATGCCAACTCAAATTGATATGATCAAATCTAGTTTAGTTCCGATCGTGATAGTATCAGTTAAGTTTGGTTTCATTACGGTGCAAATAGAAGCTTTCGTCATCGAAGGCATGCACAAATTAGTCGGCCAGCCGTATGATACGGTTTACAAGTTGGAAGCTGCTCAACGTTTTCCTACCGCGTGAAACACAAAATATTACCATCACTTCCACCGTTGTCGCGACCAATAAATCCATTCTTAGATTCCAACGGGTCGCTTGTTGAAAATTTTTCATGCACGGCGTGCTATTAAATGTTATAATTCTAATTTTTATAAAACTAATTGAATAGATTTGATTTAATAATATAAACCGAATAAATTTATATTAATTAAAATGAGTAATTCATATAGTTTAAGATTAGATGCATCTTTATTGAATGATATGATTAGCGATCTATGCGTACCCAAAATCTAATGATTCAGGATTTCTTTTATAAATTAATTAGGTTTTTTTAAAAAATTTATGATTTATTTTTTTATTAAAATATTACGGTGAAAAAAGAAAAGGAAGATTTAATTTATTTGGACTTTTATATTCGTTTACTGTTCTGCACCAACCCTTGAACGAAATTTTGGCTTGTTCTTGCCAACTTCGGTTGGTACGCTCTGGAAGTACAAAGGATTTAGATGACTTCTACGTCATTGCCTGATGGAAGGGTAAACCAGGCTCAAACTATAGTTCCGGGCTGAGCTTATAAATGAATTAATTATTATCACTTTGACCTTGAGCTTGTAAAATCAACAGAAGGTCGATTTCGGTTTGGTGATAAGAAGTTACTCTAGTGGTTGCGTCTCCCCGCTTGATTAGGTGATGGCTTTGGATTTAGGATTTTTGTGGCGCATCATCCCTTTCCCCTCTTTGAAGCTTGAGCTTGGCTTGATGACAAATTCAAGAATGAAGTATATATCGTGATGCTTTTTTTTTTTTTTTCTCTCTTTTTTGTTTAAGGACTTGTGGCTTAAAAAACTATTTTAAAAAAATATTTTTAATAGTTTAAGATTTTTTAATTGAATCCTCACTCTTACACATACACACATACATACATATACATACATATATACATATATATATATATATATATAATATTTAATTAAAAATAAAAAATAATTAAAAATCTCAAATAAACCTACATACTTAAAGATAGGGCCGTAGGAAAGCCGACTGTCAAAATAAGAGTGGCATTATCTGGAAGTTAAAAGGTTCATAAAATATTTTTCTTTTTGCCATCTTCCACCATGATGCATGAATCTGGTGCCCAGGAAAAGTCTTGGTATTCTATGTTAGATGCGATGATTCGTTCGCACATAGGCTTATACATTAGTAATGCAGGATTCATGAATAAATTTTTTGATGCAAGTCTGCGCATAAATATGTTATCGTGCTTGATATAGGCTATACTTCATCAGGCAGTGAACTAAGACTTTTTCTTGATGCATATGGTTGGACTTTCTAAGCTTTCATATGCTTTTTGAAAAAAACCTTTTGCACCGCCTTTGATACAGAAAGTATATATTGAGCATGTTCATTGACCATACATTCATGTAAATGTATATATAAAATGCATCATGATTTATTAAATTATAATATATATATATATAAATACATAAATAATAATTATGATTAAAATATATGATGCACAAAATGATGCACAAAGTCGTTCCCTACTCTTCCAAGCGTTAGATTCCACGGCGATCTTCGGGCCAGCGGGCTTCTTTTCGGACCAGTCAGCGTGGAAAGACAGGATGACATATTTTAAATGCTCTAAGTCAAAGGGTGCGCTCGATTACCGGCGGATGACAAGTTCAGAGATAATTTTTAAAACCAACTTAATGTGTGCGTATATATTAAACTAAATTGAAATCAAACAAACTATTGCAGTGCATCCAATCTAATCCAAAAAAAGAAAATCAGTTTATCAATTTATTTGTTAGTTATGCATAAGAAATTTTATATCATCAAATGATAATATAATTATAATTTTTATATAATCTAATTATTTATATATATTTATAACATTTAATTTTAGTTATATTACAAATGAAAACTTATAATATGTATATTTTTTGATATAGTTTATATTGATTTTTTAAAATCTAAATTGACAACGAATCAGTTTTTTCAGCTTTAAAATTTTTAAATTTAGAGTGTTTTGAAAAAAGAAATCAAATCAAACCAATTCATGATTAGTTTTATATGTTTCCTAAATTTAAATAAAAACTTATCACTACCAACCATGGGTTTGAACAAGAAATCATCATCATCAATTGTGCCTTTTATTTTCTTAGAAAAAAAATGTAAAGATAAATAAATTAAATAAATCTGATAAAACCAACAAATGTCGTTAAAATCCGATTGATTCATTTAAAAGGAAAATTTTGATATGATCTAATTAGGTTGTATAAACATCTCGCAAGAAGCATTCTTTAAAAACTCTCATTTCAATTATCTATGAAATGTCGATAGATTGACCTACCTTTTTCTTCATAAATATTTTTTTAATTATTCATATGTTTTTTAAACAAATAATGTAGATGGTCTTCCTAGTTAGATGACTATCTTGATATACCTTATTGATAGTCATTAACAATAACTAATAGATATTAATTAAAATGATAGAGTATATATAATTTACCACAAGAAAATACTGAAATAGCGATGCAAATTTAGCGATGCAATTATGCGTCGCTAAATTGCGACCACTTTGCGACGCCTCTGTGATAACAAAATATTGCGACGTAATTAGCCACGCATTAGCAACTTAATAAACCAGAAAATCAAAAAAATTAATTTTTTTATTTAGCGACGCAAATAATGCTTCGTAATATTTTTAAATTAATTTTTTATAAAAATAAATATGGAAAAAAAAATATTGCGACGCAACTCAATGCGTCGCAATGTTTTTAAAGAATTAAATATATTAAATAGCGACGCATTAGCGATGCAATAAATCAGAAAATTAGAAAAATTATTTTTAATTTAGCAACGCACCAATTGTGTCACAAATAATTTAAATAAAATTAAATTTTATAAATTATAAATATTAAAAAAAATATTGCGATGCAACTCAGTGCAACGCAATGTTTTTAAAAAATTAAATATATTAAATAGCGACGCATTAGCGACACAATAAATCAGAAAATTAAAAAAATTATTTTTAATTTAGCGATGCACCAATTGCGTCACAAATAATTTAAATGAAATTAAATTTTATAAATTATAAATATTAAAAAAAAATATTGCGACGCAACTCAGTGCATCGCAATGTATTTAAAAAAATTAAATATATTAAATAGCGACGCATTAGCGATGCAATAAACCAAAAAATTATAAAAAATATTTTTAATTTAGTGACGCACCAATTGCGTCGCAAATAATTTAAATAAATTAATTTTTATAAAGTATAAATATTAGAAAAAAATATTGTGACGCAACTCAGTGCGTCGCAATGTTTTTTAAAAAAATTAATTATGTTAAATAGCGATGCATTAGCGACGCAATAAACCAGAAAATTAAGAAAATTAGTTTTAATTTAGTGACACACTTGTTGCGTCGTTATTATTATAAATAAAATTAATTTTTTATAATATAATTATCATATTAAAAAATATGACGTAACCCTTTGCATCGTAATATTTTTTAAAAAATTAATTATGTTAAATAGCGATCGGTCCAAAATCGATCGTG